>CAJQZP010000209.1:5305000-5830000 GCA_907164705.1 Parnassius apollo
AGCATCATGTAATGCAGTATGGCCATCAAAATCCTGCACATCAATCATTGCACCATGGTCAATCAATAACTGCATGACATCCAATCTGCCTTGACTACTAACAATGTGTAATGGTGTAATATTTTCCGTGTTTCCATAGTTTGCAATATCTGAAACACTTTCTAAGAGTGCTTTTATAGTCTTAACAGATGCTTTATGGCTAAGAGCGACTTGCAGTGCTGTACAGCCTTCATGATCTTCAGCTAATTGACGGCAGTCAGAGTGATCCAAAATAAGTAATAAGCTTTCATAACTATCTTCAGCAGCTGCTTCATGTAAGCAAGTCCATCCTCTATTGTCAATACAGTTCGGATTGAGTTTATTAAGCAATCTTTTAACTGCCAGTATATCATTAGCTCTTGCAGCCAAATTTAATGCATTAGATGTCATTGGATTTAGAGAACTAAAATCCATTACGATTTTAAATTAAATAATAAATACTTTGAGTAATATAATTCTTTTTAAATGATGATAATTCTCAATCACATGAATGTGCACAAACTTGTTTTACTGACTTTATTATAAATAAATACTTCGAGTAATCTTAAAAACTCATATACGACCGCAGTCAGTAGTACAATAAGTCTATAACATAAATAGGTACCTACTATACAAACACAACACAACAAAAGGGCATGTTCCGCAATACAACGCAGTGTACTGTCCAATGCAAATGACGTCATGAATCGACGATATACTGGTGATTCGTTCCAAAACATTGGCCAGTATATGACGTCATACTTTTGCGCCATTTGGAAAAGTGTTGGCGATTATTTTGTCATTTTGTGCTCCAAAAATCATTATATCCTCCTAATAGATATACCATCAATTATTGTATAATTTTTTGTATTTGAATAAATAGAAACAAATTCTGGCATGCTTCATTCGGCAAACACACAATTAAAAATTGTTTTATTATGGCCGGATATTCGACACAATATGGCGGTGGCACGCTAGTACAATAAACTGTCAAATGATACGTCATTTGCATTGGACAGTACACTGCGTTGTATTTCGGAACATACCCAAAATATACACTTATTACAGTCTGCAACAAAATAAAACGTAGCAATTCTATTGTCTTTGTAACAAAATACAGTTTTTCTATTTGTAACTTTGTAAAAATTTGTCCCTAGATTATTATTTATTATTACATTTTACACCCTCCCCCTCTTGTTGTCATATTTTCTTTTGTTTTTTTTTTCTTTTATAATGTCACCCGATGTCACCACTCACCAGCTACAAGGCCTTCAGCCTTAAGCCAATTTTTTTTATTTCACGTCATAGCTTAATTATACTTGTTTGTTGTAGGATTATCCAATTAAGTAGACAAAGATAGAATGGAATGGAATGATTTTTATTCAATATAGATTATTACATAATATTTATAAAAGTAATTTTTTTATTTACCATCGTTGCTTTATGCGTCCCACTGCTGGGCACAGGCCTCCTCACATTTCTGTGAGGGTTTTAGGGCACGGAAATTTAAGCCGCGTTGCCCCAATGCGTGTTGGCGAACTTTAAATGTCTTCGAAATATTTTTTTTTTATTTCTCTGACATGCAGTTTCCCATGATGTCTTTACCGCCAAGCACGTGGAAAATCAGCACTTAAGATTGAAATTAACAATTCTATTGGTGCCGGCGGGGATCGAACCCGTTTTGCTTGCGTACTGTGTTTACAACTAGCGCTTGATCCCTGAGTTACCACGACTACTAATTACCTTTTATTTTCTCTTAATCTATACAGCCTAGTCTGAAATGTTTATTTAAAAGTTCTTGGCAGATTTAACCGACAGCTTTAGCGTAAATTGCACCACTGTTACGTATCATAACGCAATTCAAACCATTATTCAAACTGGAACAACACTCCGCCAGCGGTCAAGTTTTCCAAAACTCTCTCACGCGTAAGCATAATATTAGTCAGAAGGGCTCCCATGCGTAAGCATAATATTAGTCTGTAGGGCTCCCATATGGGACGATTCAGATTTTAAGTATCGAATTCAATCTTTAAGCATTTCATAGACAAAAACTTACAGAAAACCCGCGGTTGCGCTCTCCGTTCCAGCAGGCAGGTCTCGGCAGGTAGCCGTAAGTGCCGTTGCAGTGCCGCTGTCATTTCAATGATGTACATGAAAAAGTAAAGAATGTAGATTATAAAGAAAACTATTCAATCGTCATTACAACCCTTCACAAGTCCACTGCTGAACATGTACCTCCCCCAAGGAACACCACAAAGCATGGTCTCGAGCCACCTGCATCCATTGACTTACCAGGTCGTCTCTCCATCTAGAGAAGAGATGCCGGATGCCCTACACTTCACCTGCAAGTACCAGGCTGCCACTCAATAACCTTTCTTCTCCATCAGTTGTCGGTTCTGCGAGCTACTCGTAGATGGCCGGCCCATTGCCACTTCAGCTTACTAATTCATTGAGCTATATCGATTACTCTGGTTTTACTGTGGATCTGTGGATAATAAGATATATTTTTTTAAGTCTATCACGCAGAGAAACCCCTAGCATAGCCCTCTCCATAGCTAGCTGATCAACTTTGAGCTTGCTTATACTGCCAGCAGTGAAGGATCACGTCACGATCCATAGGTCATTACTGGCAACACGCACTGGTTGATCAATCTAGTTTTGAAATATCCCTGACGAGAAAATGTATCGTAATCTCCCAAACACTGCCCAGCCAAGTTGAATCCGTCGATTGACTTTGTCGTGAAGCGACAGTTAAATACTAAAGAACCTAACCTAACAACAACGAAACAACCAAAAAGAAAATTATTTAAAATTTGTAAAGATATTTACAGTCTCTTTTATAAAATAGGTATGAAGGTGATGATGGGCTGTAATGATGATAGTGAATTACAATTTTTTTTAAAAAAGGAAAATAACAAAGATAAATTGAGTACTAAAACGATGTATGCACAGGCTATGCCTATGGTTGGTGCACAGCGCCTGATCTAGGTACACGCAGCGCTTGAAGTAGGCACACACAGCGCCCAGAGAAAACGCCCGGAGTAGACACGCAGCGTCTGGAGTAGGTACACCCAGCGTCTGGAGTAGGTACACGCAGCGTCTGGCGCAGCGACACGCAGCGCTTAAAGGAGGCACGCACAGTGCCCGGAGTAGACACACACAGCGCCCGGAGTAGACACGCACAGCGCCCGGAGTAGACACGCAGCGTCTGGAGTAGGAACACGCAGCGTCTGGAGTAGGCACACGCAGCGCTTGAGGCAAGCACGCACAGCGGCCAAAGATAGCGCGGGCACTAGTAGGTGGAGGCGTAGGCGTGGCTAGGCGACGACAGGAGAAGGCAGAGGCTTGCAGGATCCTGAGGCATTGCGGATTAGGCCTTTAGGAGGTGCTTCTCGTATGAAAGCTGAAGTGAGACTCCCTTTTTTTGCCGATTGTTCGGCTTTTATACTTTTTGACGGATCTGGGATAAGAACGGGAAATTATTTAAATTAAATTTGAAATTATTTAAATTAAAAGCAAATTTTTGTAAATGGCCAAGAGGAAAAGAGTATTTATGTGAAAGTATGGAGTAAAAACATCAGACCGGTAACGAATTTCGAATAAAAATTGCCATGACAACCAGATAAACAACGATGTCAAAACATGTCAAATTTTGGTTTTAGGCTCGTAATAGAGAAACGGCAAGATTTAAGTGAAAAATGAGATATTATTGATATAGGAAAAAAGGTAGCGCAACAGTGCGCACGAAGCCCGAAATTGCAGAGTTACGGAGAACTAAATAAAAGACCGAAAAAGGTAGACTCCATTGACACCGATTTAAAAAGTGCTGATAACGTGAAAATACGATGTGAAAATGATTTGTTATTGTGTTCTTATGGTTTAAAAACGTTACAGGATCCTATGGAAATAAAGGTGATGCAAAATATCCAGTTTTGAGGCGAATGCAGAAAATCAAAAACAGAATGGAAAAATAAATTTAAAATAGTGTAAAATGATATGTAAGTAGCATAACACTACAACTTCTCCTGCGAAGTTGGACTTAGTGCTCTCAACAACTACCGGCATAGGTGTAACATGGACGTTACACAGGACTTTTGTTTTGTCCATGTTTAACTTAAGACCTATCGGTTGGGATACATTATTGAGGTCATTGAGCATAGTCCTTCAGCGATTCTGCTATGAGGATTATCGGCAAATCGAAGGTGAATGATGTACTCGACATTTTTTTAATTCCAGTCCAGTAGCTTGAAAACGTCTTCCAATGCAACGGTGAAGACTTTCGAGGATATTACGCCACTCTATCTTACACCTCTCTGCAGTTGGATAGGTGTCGTACTCTGGTTCTGTACTCGGATAGCCATCGTAGCCTACTGTAAAAGCACTACAGCACTTTGATATACCAACATTCAACTTGGCACCGCTGAAAGGACTGCAGCACCGCCCAAATTTCGACAGATTCAAAGACTTTCTCATAGTTCACATACGCAAGGCAAAGTGGTAGAAAATAATATCAATATTCAATTTAATCCAATTATTTAGAGTTTAGACTATAAAATGTGCAACGTTTTTCCGTTTAACAATGGAAGTACCACGCGGCAGCTTTCCCTGTCACACGGATGGGCCGGCTCGAGCCGGGATGGTACCACGACCTCACAGAATACCAGCGTGAAGTAAAGATTTATCTCTGCGTTTCGCTTGGTAAGTGTAGGTGGCCGGAGGCCCTATCCCCGCTTCTCTTAACATAGTAGTGGAATCAATAAAATAATACCCCAGGAGGGTACCAGCACCCCTGGTGACGGAGAATCTCTCGCTGAGCATCCACGAACAAGTTATCCTACGCTTCCTGAGCGTGGGTGCTCGTATTTTGGGGGAGGAGGGGGGGCGCATCCGCTCGCGACTAAAACTGTTCGGGGCAAGCGGAGCAACAACACCATGGCGACGCCCGCCACGCTTTCCGTGAATTTTTGCAAATCAGGTGGACTTGGAGCTAAGTTCGTTTGACACTTCAGTTTTATAAAAAAATTTCTTTTTGTTTACATGTTAACTATATCATACAAAATCGCACCACTTATACGGATCAATATTCACTTTAAAACCTGAACCTCCCACCTTTAAAAAAAAACCCTTTATTGATTCTTCCAACTGGCACATAGATCGTTAAATGATTACGGACAATAAAATGATAAAGATCACAAAAATATAGCATAACGTAAAATGTCACATCGTTTCCAATAGCGGAAATATAATTTTAGTGGGGGAATAGAACACTTGTTGCAATTTCCTTCCAAATATTTATCTACCTAAAACAAGTTCAAATTGGTCCTTTGCTTCTAGCTTTTATTAAGACTTATGCTAAAAAAGACATAAAAATCTGCATGTCTTTTACTATATTATATAGTTTTTATAAAACGGTTTTAATTAGACTTGAAACGAATATTTGGCTGTTAGGCATTCGGCCTATTCGGTTATTTTTATCTTATTCGATTGAATACCGAATATCTAGTTACTATTCGGCCGAATACCGAATACTTCGATAAGATGTTTTGTTGTAGTCATGTAATCAGTGAAATGAAAATATTGATTTATTTTTAATCATAGGTAAACAACTTCCATATTATAAAATTAACAAAAAGAAACTATCAAATTCAAATTTATTTATTTGTGAATACAGGTAATGAGAAATAATAGATCTTTGAAAATGATGTTCGCCGCATTCGATCCCTAAGAGCCCATACTACCTCAGCCTTAGGTCAAATTCTAATTTGGTACAAATTGACCCCTCATTCTAGAGAAACCCTATACAATACGAGATCAGCTTATACTGGAAATTTATCTAAATAAAAATGTCGGAAATAAATAGTCGTCTCTCTATAATGTCGCCAAACATAGGTTCGTCCCGCAACAGATGCCGCAGCAGACCCACAGAACACTAGTACCCTTAAGCAGACCACAGCAGACTGATCAAGACTGATTCAATGTTGCCACATTGAATTAGCCTAAGTCACTTGACTGCCATCAAAAAGTTCCTAGTTATAAATGAAGTAACTGGATGACCTTTTTTGGTAACCATGTTTTTTTGGAAATTATATTTAGAAACAAATTACATACTGATGAAATATGAATAATATCTTTCGATCTTACCGACATAATAGAAAAAACTGAAGGTTTTTCAAACAAAAATCATGAGTTGAATTTACTAATTTATTTATTTTGTCGTGTTTTTAAAAATAATATTAAGAAAGGGCTTGAAATAATAGATTTTCTCACAAAAGAACGGAAGTTGAAAAAAAAAGGAAAAAAAGTCAGACCGAAAACATCTGGACTCGAACCAGGGTACTGTAATTTCGGGACCGCTCGATATCCTACTTGAGTTATTATAACCATTAACTTACCACCAAAATTTACCTTCGCATTCTAATGATATTGCAGCAATTTTTCATTGCCTGAAAACACGGATAAAACGACATTTTCTAAAAATGAATCCTAGCCAGATCAATTTATTGCCCCCGAAACCCCCTGGACACTAAATATCATGAAAGTCGTTGGAGCCTTTTCCGAGATTCCGATTATATATATAAGAATTCCTCGCTTAAATGTATTAGATAGATCGATTTAGTACCAAAAAAGTCTCCAAATGTCGCTAAATATAATTTTATTTAAAAAACGACATTTCTATAGACATCTTATATCCCTTTTTAAAAAAAAAAAAAAAAAAGGGAAAAAAAAAAAAAAAAAAAACCAAAAAAAAAAAAAAAATACTTATTAAAAAAAAAAAAAACAAAAAAAAAAAAAAAAACCCCCCCAAATCCCCAAAAAAAAAAAAAACAAAAAAAAAAAAAAAAAAAATATATATATATATATATATATATATATATATATATATATATATATATATATATATATATATATATATATATATAAGAATAGAAATGTACATGTTAAGTGATTTATTTGTAATAGGTAATGAATGTAGTTGCTAGTTGTGTTTTTTTAATGTGTTTATCAATGTAGAAGCGACGTCCAGAGAACCTTTGTTTCGGTTTCTTTATATTTTATAATTGCTATAACGGATAGAGTATAGTATTCCTGACGCCTAAAGTAGTCCGATGGTAACAAACATTGAAGTAGGTGCAAATGTCACTAAAAGTCACCAGAATATTTTTTGTCGCTAAACATTGAATTTAACTCCCTAAATTTACAAAAAAACTCGTTAGATTTGGCGACAAAGTCGCTAAAGTGGCAACACTGGACTGATTGAACAAATTGAAAAGGATAGCGCTATTACTACTGCGTGCAAAAAAGTAGACAGAAAGAGAGTGTGCTCGCTTAGAATAAAATAACGCAAGTGCCAAATCACATAATTGTGAATTACAAGAAGATCACTAAGTAAAATATTAAAAAAATCGTCACGATTTGAGACAATATTATCTGTCTATTATGTTAAAATTATCATTCGATTCCACTAGGTTTCAGAGGTCTAACCAAGGATCTAACTCAAAATAAGTGCAAAACAAGGTTTTTTCGTTTGTTTTTTTAATCGAGAATTTTTTATCGAATCGTGTTTTCGCTTCAACAATGCAAATAATCAAATAAATAAATAATAAATAAACAGATTTTAAGTTCCAGTTTAATATGTCCAAATAGCAAACTTTTTGGTCTTATAATTACCGAGATCCAGATCGCTAAATATCACCAAAACAGTATCATATGTACTCTTAAGTATAGAAATATTATAGTTACAATGTTTACAATCGATAATTCAAGTTCATAAACAAATCGAATGAATGTCTATGAACTTGAATTATCGTAATTAAATTTTAGAAACGGAAGATTATGGTGCAGAAAAACTAATTCTTATGCATTTTCAGGCAGAACTTTTATTTTCTTTGCCTAGACAATTCCGGCTTCAGAGAAAAGACGCTCTGAATAAACACTACTTTCCAGCTCAATATTTTTCCTAATCTTCGGCTATTCTATTTGAATATACTATTTGTTACAAGTCTAGTTCTAACAATTATTTTTACGTAAAATCCCTTACCTTACTTAAGAAAATTGAACGAAGTTGTGCGACCAAGGATAATTGAATTTTGTTCTTATTCTTTTGTCGCATTTATATAAAAAGTACCCGGTTGACCGAGCTTTGCTCGGTATTTTTCGCTCGGTTTTTTTAATTAGTGTGTTTTGGAAATTATATTTAGATACAAATTACATACTGATGAAATACGAATAATATTATTTGGTTTATTTTTACAATCTTAGCGATATAATAGAAAAAACTGAACTGGTTATTTGAATAAAAAATCATGAGTGCAATTAGTTTAATTTAAATATTCGTGTTTTTAAAAAATACTAAAAAAAGGGCTCGAAAAAAATAGATTTTCTCAAAAAAAGAAAGGAACTTGAAAAAAAAATTAAAAAGAGTCGGTCGGTCGGTCTGGGCTCGAACCACGGTATTACGAGTTTGTGACCGACCAATATACCAATTAAGCTATTTGTAATCATTAATAGACTATCAAAATTTACCTTCTTATTCTAACGATATTGTAGCAGTTTTTCATTGCCTAAAAACACGGAAAAAAAGATATTTTCTAAAAATAAATCCTAGCTAGATCGATTTATTGACCCCGAATCTCCCTGCACACAAAATTTTATGAAAATCGTTGGAGCCGTTTCCGAGATTCCGATTATAAATATATATATATATATATATATATATATATATATATATATATATATATTTATATATGTATGTGTGTATATATATATATAGTCCAACTTCGACCGAGAGGTCAATAAACGAATTCAACTCAGCTGGGCAGCGTTCGGGAAATTACGACACATCTTCTCGTCAGGTATACCTCAATCTCTGAAAACTAAAGTGTACAACCAGTGCGTGTTGCCAGTGATGACTTACGGATCTGAGACGTGGTCCTTCACCGCTGGCCGTATAAGGACGCTCAAGGTCGCTCAGCGAGCTTTGGAGAGGGCTATGCTCGGAGTTTCACTGCGTAATAGACTCAGAAATGAGGATATCCGCAGTAAAACCAGAACCGACATAGCCAACGGATTAGAAGTGAAAGGCAAGCGCAAAGAAGAACGAAAACCGGAAGTGGAGCGGGGGAAGTGGGGGACCCCCCAAAAGAGAGACAAAACCACTGCTTTGTGGCATTACTTGAGGGAGGCCTATGTTCAGCAGTGGACTTGTGAAGGGCTGTAATGATGATGATAATGATAATGATGATATATATATATATATATATATATATATATATATATATATATACAAGAATTGCTCGTTTAAAGGTATAGGATAGTAATAAAATAGTAAATAGGTAGGTACTTAATTACCCGATTTCCAACTCGAACGTTTCCACTTTCTTTGTCTCTAGATTTGTCATTGTAAGCTCCGCCGCACATTCTTATTTCTTATGGACGCCATACACGGTCAGTTTAAGTCATCAGTTGAACTGATATCCGTTCAAACAGATTTAAGCCCAAGAAATTACCACACACAAGGTCAGTTCAACTGATCATTCCAACAGATCAGTTCAAACTAGGGTTGTTGATATTTTTTAGAATGTCGGATTTTCGATATATCGAATCGAAATTTATCAATATCCGAGTTTTACATATCGTGAGTTAATAATATATAGTAAGTCATAATCTAAGTTTTATTTATTAAAGAAATATCGATATATCGTCTTTATTTAAAAACAATCGTAAGTCATTTAGTTTAGTTCATTTATTATATTTACTAAGCAAATTAAATTATAAATGTATAAAAATTTTAGATTATAGTTCTTATTAATTATGCTTAATTAAAATAAGACGGTTATGTTTACCAATATTTTTCAGTAAGAGTTTTCAAAAACACTCGTTGTTTTATATTGTCAGCTGTTTTATATGTTTCTTAACACAGGTGCTACAGATATAGCTGAAGAAATCAAATATTTAACAGCTGTTTCTGATAGAATGGGAGTAAACTGCCTACCCAGCAGACAGTCGGTGACGACAGTAACTCAAGTTCATAAGGTGCCTAAGCGATCAAAATAACTTGAGGTTTATATTAACATCGAAGCACTCGTTTCGTCGTTTTCTCTATTGGTTCACATGCGCAGACACTTAATACACAAAATCGCATCACTTTTACGTATCAAAATTCACTTCAAAGCATTATTTAAACGATAAAACAAGAGCAAAAATCCATCAAAGGTCAAGTTCCCGCCAAAACACACAGTAAATAAAGTAGTACTAAGTTTCGTAGATCATAGTAATTTTAATATCACAGATATACTATACAAAATTACATTTCTTTATAAGATAATAAGCAAATAAATAAACAGGGGAAAAAATTAAAAGCATAATATGGTGTATATAAATAAAGTAGAGTAGATTGAGTAGTAGAAGATTAAGATTTTCGAGAAAATATAAAAAATTAAAACTTTTTATTGAAAAAAATATCGACTGTCGATATCCATATTTCAATGCTTAGCCCACCATGGTATGGCCCTGCCCCTGCGTCATTTAACGCTATAAAGTGAGTGGCTACCCTTGAACGCTCAACGTCATTAAATTTCAATGCCATTGAACGGCGTTAAAGTTGGCGTTAATATTCCTTGAAGACTTTTATATTTGTTTAAAATGGTTCCTTAAAAACCCATTAGGCGTTCCTTCGTCTTTCTAATTCTTCGATAGATGTTTTAGAAGATAGTAATTAAATAATTCGTCGCAAAGCATCATTTTGCGATGTACGATTTTTAAAACGTTTGAGTCTAATATTCCACAAACATGGCCCTGTTTGCAGGGTCTCAAGAAACGTAATAACTTTTTAATTATTCCGCTCCATCATAGCCATACGTGCGACTGTGACCCCGAGCGCTCATCGTGCCCAATGAGACAAACGTAGTGTGGCCGCCTCAACGCATAATTTCGTGTCTTAATCTCTTTGATGTACCGTCATTCGAGTTGTCGCCAAACGGCAAACAGCATTGCTAATGCCACTGTTAAATTAACGCGTTAAGTCGTGGCCTCACCTACAATCAACGTCCATCAACGCGATAATTAATGGTATTTCTCGTTAGTGTGGCCCCAACATAAGATTGTACAAAAATGATAAAATAAACATGTCTAGAATTAATATAATAATTACATACTTGATTTGTATGATAATCAAATTTGTTGACTTTTATAAAATAATAAATTTTTCGTAATGCAATCATAACACATATAGCTACACTATGTTTAGGTTATTTTTCTTTATTTTCCTTGTTTTCTCCCCCCTTTGGGGGGGGACTAAATTTTAATTTTTAGTTTAGAAGTGTCATAGATAAAATTGCGTGACTCCTTTAAATTAAAAATCCTCTAAAATTAAAGAAAAGAATTAAAGATCCTTTGGATTGCACCACCAGAAAGGTGAGATCATAACTGTCACCTAAGTCTTTATAAACCCTTTCAAATAAGTTTAAAACACGACCATCCTATCTACTGCTGTCACTGAGATCTTATACTTAACTTCGGAGTCCACCATCATCAGGTAGGTGAGATCATCACAGGCACCTTGGTATTTAAATGAGTAAAAACGATGGTTCTACATAGTGGCATAATTGAGATCCTTTACCCAGATATTGAGCCCGCCATCAGGAATGTGAGATTATCACAGTTACATAGGTCTTTATGAGCCCTTTCAAATGAGTCCAAACATAGAGGTTTTATGTAGTGCCGTCACCGTGATCCTAAACTTACCTTCGAATTCCACCTGAGTACCTTTCAAATTAGTCCAAACACAATAGTTCTATGGAGTGACGTCACTGGGATCCTAAGCCCCCTTCGAAGACTACCATCAACTAGGTGATATCATCACAGTCATAAAGATCTTCTTGAACCTTTTTGAAAATGAGTTTTAACACGATGGTTCTACGTAGCATCACTGAGATCCTTTACCCACCTTTTGAGTCAATCATAAGGAAGTAGACATCATCACAGTCACTTTAGTCTCCATCCTCCTTCAAACGAAATTCCCTGAATATACAAAATAATAATAAATCTAAACAGAATAGAATTGTATAAAAAGTAGTAGGTATACGATGCGCCCGGAAAACTCCGTGGAGTGCCATCTGTTAAAAATCGCTCACGGTCAGTTTTTGGATGTACGTCAGTTCGACTGAGCTGTTTCAACTGACAGTACGCCCGAAAAAATCCGTGGGTTGTCGTCAATTGAAAATTTCAACTTAAGATTCCACACTCACGATCAGTTTTTGGATGAACGTCAGTTCAACTGATCATTTTTACTTACCGTGTGTGGGGACCTTAAACTCGCAGTAGAAATCGCACACTGCGTGCGTTCGGCTTTGTACGAAACCTATAGCGCATGGAGTGCAGCGCTCGAGTAGCTACAGGGTATGTTAAATACGTAGAAAGTGGTTTTGAAAATAAAAATTTTGAAAGAAATAAAATAATTATTGTAAAAAGAATTATAGTGAAAGTCTGTGCAATAAAAAAATTATAAAAAGTTTTTTAAAATATAGACTGTAGCTACAGCGGCGCCAACCTTATTTAGCGCTTTCCTACGGACACTTTTTTATACAGAGTCTGTACTCCTTACCCCTACACTCCATACTATAGGGTAGTATATGAAATTTGCTTTTTTGATTACATGTATTGACGAAGGCACGAACAAAAGCGTGTACGCGAGTGTCGTGAGAGTGATCCTAATTATTTGAGACACGTTGTTTTAGTGGCAGTGGCGCGGTTGTCTATAAACATGGAGGAAGAATTGATTGAAGCAGTTCAAAGTGAAAAATGTTAATACGAACTAATACAACCAGATTAGATGAGAATTAAATTGAAAGGTGATCTTACTGGAAATTTGAATTCTCCATGTTTTTTTATAGAAGAGGGGGCAAACGAGCATGCGGCTCACCTGATGTTAAGTGACTACCGATGCCCATGATCAACCGCAACACCAGGGGAATTGCAGGTGCGTTGCCGGCCCTTTAGAAAGAAGTAAGCTCTTTTCTTGAAGGTCCCCAGGTCGTATCGGTCCGGAAAAATCGCCGGTGGTAAACTATTCCACAGAGAGGTTGTACGCGGAAGAAAACTCCTTTTGAAACGTACAGTGGTGGACCGCCAAGCATCCAGATGGTGTGGATGGTATCGGGACGTTTGCCGCGTAGTACGTTCACGAAATTTGGCGGCTGGGATTAATCCGAACAATTCCTCAGAGCACTCTCCATGGTATATGCGAAAGAAAATGCAAAGAGATGCAACATCTCTTCGCAGTGCCAGTGAATCGAGCCGATCGGAAAGCACTCGGTCGTCGACGATTCGAGCCGCTCTGCGCTGAATGCGGTCAAGTGGAAGAAGCTGGTACTGGTGAGCCCCAGCCCAGAGATGGGAACAGTATTCCATGTGCGGCGGACCCTACGCCTTGTAAAGTTCCAGTGTGTTTTTCTTTTGGACATCTATGAGCTCTTCTTAGTCTTCTTGACAGATATATTCTTTATTAACGATAATCTATATATAAATTCGTTATCGTTGTCGGATTCCGAACTCAAAACGATCTATTTTACTTGGTTCGCACTGACAAGCTAATGCACTACTCGTGTACCCGCAAATGCGAACGCATGACGTGTCGACCAATGTTAGTGTTATATCAGCGCAGTATCGTGAACAATGAACAAGTGAGTGAGAGTGTAGTATTTGCTCTCACGTGTCGACGTAGGCGCGTACAATAGCGTATACGCGCGTGTCGTGCAGGTGGTTCTAGATATCTGAGACAGCGACACGTTTTATGAGTGGCAGTGGCACGAGTGACTATAAACTATATAATACCTAACTCAAATCAACAGCATTCATCTTACTTGGTTGGCATTGACGAACTAGTGTCTGTAAATTATCCAGTATCCAGACTGAATAAAAGTGTGTCCATTTGCAGCGTCCCTAAATAGCGTATAGTAATGATTGTTAATTATAAATATGATGAAAAAAAATTCCAAGGCTCTATACCTATTCAATAAAATACGAGTATATATTCAAACAAATTTATTTATAAAACTAATTTAATATTTATTATACAATATTAGGTAAAGTGTTTATACTGGAATGTCAAGGTTGTTTCCAAAATCACATTGTATAATTACACAAAAATTTTGAGATTCGTTGTTGCAAAATTTATGTCCAAAGATTTTTAATTTCCAAGACCCGGATTATAGAGTTCCAAGAGAGAATAAATGAAAGGATTTTATCGAAAAAAGGAAACTACTTTAAAGACCTGATTTTCATAATTTGAAACAACAAACTGTTGGTACAACTAAATTTCTTAAAAGTTATTTAGTTTTTGCTATTTACTTTCATCATTTTTAAACATTAAGTAATATGTACTCACGTACTAGAACAGCTATTTCAAACAAGAAATGTGCGCTACTCTATTAGATTAGATAGATTGTATTGTTAAATAGGTAAATTATATCGAGTACAATTTTTTTTTTAATTTTGTTATTTATTTTGTATAATCGGGCCTAGCGAGTGACTGCGTAATGTGTGGCGATAACACCGCATATGAATTGGAACAGCGTAACTACATGTAGTGTCGCCTCAAGTACGTAGTACATAATAGCTCAACGTTTTAAAATATTTTTAATTAAATACTAATTGACAGATAAATACATTAAAAAAACGCTATATTTTATAACACACGAATAGATCATGAAAATCGTTCTATATCACATGCCACTTGTTTTTTTCCATGTATATTTGATTTGAGTTTTTTTGTTGATATAGAATCGGCGTTGCGTAATCAAGAAAGAAAATATAATCTTTGTGAATATTTTTGACGCGTCACGTAAGCGAAGATCAAATAGCTATCGACCTAACAAAGAAAAAAATTCCAAGGCTATCTACCTATTTAATAAAATACGAGTATATATTAAAACAAATTTATTTATAACACTAATTTAATATTATACAATAATAGGTAAAGTGGCGTACAAAAATTATGAAAATTTTTGACTAGTCATATAAGCAAAAATGTAATATTGCTCTAAATGCCATAATATAAATTTGCCTTATAGGAGTCCCGAAAACATATGATTGGTGTACATGACATACACAGTTCTAGCCTTATCTTTATTCTTTATTAGATAGTAAAAGAGGGAATTTTATTGGTGCTATAGTACCGACGTGCGGTAGAGAATTGGCTCGAGCGGAGCGTGGGGAGCGTGGTGAACGGGCAGGATACGGCCGGACCCGCAGCTCCTCCACACTGCGAAACGAACCACGTGATATTCGCTGACGAAATAGTGACGTCACCGACGATTCTTGTAGTAAGCATCTGAAAAATTAAAATCAGCTCACCACACGCCCTTCCGTCTTAAACCGCAGGTTTAAGCTAGAGTCTGTTTTAAAACGAAACCCCGTGGAAAATATGCGTACAAAGATGTAAAGTAGGTGAGTTTTGCTGGAAAATAGACCGCCGGCGGATTGTTGTTGAAAACAGAAGCATTTTACCGTTTAAATAATGGTTTGAAGTGGATTTTGATATGAAAACGAGATTTCGTATAATACGTGTCTGTGCATTGAATTATTGGTGAAAACATGTCACTTGAGAACAAATCACTTGAGGTTTGTATCAACGCCGATGTTGATACAAACCTCAAGTGATTTTATAAGCTTAGGCGCCTTAAAAACTTCAAATACTGTCGTCATTGTCTGTTTGTTGGCTGAACCTGCCGTCGAAATCACCCAAAAAATACGTAATATAATGTATTAGCATTCAGTGGGGAATTTTTTTTTATAATTATGACAATTTTCCATTACTTGACATTGGTAAAAGTGTCACCGTACGAGTCCATTAAAAAAGAAAGAAAAGTATCGAAATTAACGGCCATATTTAAAATTTCTGCGAAGACTGCCATAATTTTATTTCAACGAACTATAATGAACCAAATCTAGGAAATACCTTTTCACGTTTCACATTAATCATTCAGCAATAACTTTACACAAGCGTACTCACACGATTAAAAATAACCATTTACGTAAATCCGAAGAATTATAAAGTTATCTATATTTCATTACAACGTGTATAGTTTCTTATCACTAATTTAAATTTGAATCTTTCAAACAAAACAAAATATTAAAAAATAACCAGTATCAACTTTTTGTACTCGACATCGTTTCAATGATATGTCGCTATGTACACTACCGTGGTGTTTGGGTGATTAAAATTAACTGTTATTCGAATAATCGGCAAAAATATTTCAATAATCGGTAAAAACATTCAAAATAATCGAATAATAAATTTTTTATGTATTATTTAATTTAATTTTTATTTTTAAAATTCCTTAAATTACATGAATCATGAATAAAACAAGTTTTTTTTTAAATTTGTCAACGTAAATTTGTGCGGGCAAAAAACTCAAATACAAGGCCGCGATATAAAACCACTACGTAATTTTAATATCCCGCCATTTCGGGAGCTACATCGAATAGGGTTTGTGACTCGGCTTCAACTTTTTGGACTGTTTCTTCAATATTCGTTGAAGCATGTGCCCATTTCACAAAGGATAATTGAGCAAAAGTGGTAGCAAAAACAAAAAAAATTATTATGGATGACTTTGAAAGAGACATTAATTTTGACAGCATTATTGGAAATTAAATAACGACAGCTTAACTAGTTTTACGGAAAGTAATTGAATAAATTTATTTTTAATTTAGTTATAATTTTACATTTTTATATCTGTGCCTCTAGAAATAAGCAGTACCTAACAACAAATACGTAGAAACTGATAAATCTTGTGTTTTAAATTATCCGTTTTAAATTTATTCTGGTATTATTCAAACTAATCTGTAAATGATTTAAAAACACTAAATAATCGATATCGATTTTTTTAAGAATCGAATATTCTACGTTCCCATTTTTTCGGTTGGCATGCCTGGTGCAATAAGTCTGACAGCTGTCAAAATGTGTTTCTTAGATTTGGTTGACTATAAGTCTACTCTATGCCTTAAGTATTTCCATTTCATCTTAGTCCTCGGTATTTGTAATTTGATTATATATTTACCAACAGGACTGTGCGCTCGTTTGTCATTGTTGTCGTTTGGAGAAAACGAAAAATATGCTGGAAATATAATAATAATAAACAATATTACGTATCTATCGCAATGAGATGGATTTTTTTTCTTCTAAAGGTATTTGGCTTGTATGCTTGTCTTTTAAGTTATGTCTTCATTTCATTCGGGATATTCGTTTTCGTAATTTTTTTCTATACAATATGCTGATCCATCACATTGTATTTTTTGAGAGATTTCGACGAAAGCTCAACTCAGCGGACAGCATTGATTTATATATTACACTAGATTAGTAATTACCGCGGCAAAGCGTTGCCACTGCACATATGGCCACAGCCATATGCCTAGCTAACGTCCGTTCAGTGTTCAACGTGACGACGACAGAGTTGAGCCGAACGATCCGCGACAAAAAATGGGTAAATGCGTAATGAAAGAATGCGCAAAAACATAATAAATTTCATATAAACGTAAAAACCTCAATTAATTAAATAAATCTATGTAATATTGCGATTTAGGTTAAATGTTGCCACTTTTCCGCCTTTGTGATTATCCCACATTAACGGGAGACTATATAATTAATGGAGTAAGTTAATTTGTTACCTCTGATTTTAAATGTTTTGGAAATTAAAATAAAAACTACGTTTTAACTTTTATACAAAATAATTAATGATTCTTATTTTAGTTTATTTATGAATGATCTATTAAATATATTTTATTACCTACATATTTTATATTGTTTGATTTACTGGTACAATAAAATACTGATAAAAATATGTTTTATTTCATCAGTTATGCTAACTTCTATTCACCTGATAAGAAAATATACTTTTTTAAATAAAAACAATTAACCGCAGCTTAAAAAAACTTTTTATTGCGTATTTTGGGTTAAATTAGTATTTATATAGTAAGCCACACCAACCCGCCATTGCATGTTTGCTGTGCTTTATCTAATCTTAGCGACGGTATTGTTTTCGCTAGATTTTCGATAGGTAGCTTAGATTGCATGGGTGATTACTAACATTAATAGAAAAAAAAAATTGCGTTAACTAATTTCATAAAAAATGGCAATTTCATAGGTAAAGACCTAATATTCAGCATTTTACTGAGCAACGGATTACATTTGCTTGTCGACATTAATTTAGATTTTACGACATCGCAATGAAATAGGGTGATATGAGGTGAAAGATTTTCTCATACCACTACCATAGAAATGGCGCAAAACGTATGTTATAGTAGTAGTGACTTTATCGATGCCGAATTTTGACAGTTGACATTATAATAAATATTGTAGTCGATTTTACTATGGTGTCGTGTAGTTAGTTTTATTTAAGTGGATTTTTTAAAATTTTCCTAATTGTTTCCTAAGCTTGTTTTTTTATCTTAATATATTAGTTACAGTATACGACTTTATTTGTTTTTGTCTCTGTCCTCCTCTTAGTTTTGGTTTTATAGGGCTGCAAAACTTAAGGCCATATTACCCTCACGTACCTTAATTTGTTTCCTCAAAAGATCTCTTTGCCGGAATTTGCTGCCACCAGCGATTCTTTTGAGCTGATACGACTTAAAGACTTTCAAGAATATACCTACTCCTTTTTTAAAGACTATCAACGCATCTGCTTTTCTAGTAATATCACCATCAGGTAAGCCGCATGCACGTTTGCCCCTTTTCCATAAAAAAAAAACATCAGTGAGATGGCCTTGTTAAACTTAATCTCATTCAACAAGTTATAAGCAGTATTCAGGGATAGGTTTCGTCATGAAAAGACAATATATGTGTATTACATATACCTATGTATATGTTTGTTATATAATAAAAATGTGTTTTTCAATTCCGCTAAAATCACACTAATTTGTAAAAAACTGATAATTGTCACTGTTATATTCTTGATCCAAAGATCTATGTATTTTTTATCAAAAAATCATTAATCGCAATTTTCTAAAAAAATCCTTTGTAAGTAAACAAAAACATGCCGGCATCCTAATAGCATTTAATCATCCAATATCATTTCGGAGGTGTCATGTTAAAAAAACTCCGCAACTTTGGGGTATATAATCTTAAAATTGTCAGACACATAATATTCAAATCGGTGACGGCGCCAAAAATGTGCAACTCCGTTAATGCAATTGTCAATCTACTCGAAAAGTGTGACGTTTACGACAAAAAATTCCCATTCAAACCAATGTGTTTGATTGTTAAAATTAGAAAGACATAGAGGGAAACTTAGATCAGCGATAATTCCAAGCTCAAACATCACAATGTCAAAATTAGGGTAACATACATAGTATGGTCTAGGCTCAAAATTTGACATTGTGGAATTGAAGTTTAAACTCCTGATTGTCTTCTGAGTAATCAAGGTCTAATAATATATGTTATACAGGGTGTTAGTGTAAACACCGTTGTCCTTGAAACCAGTGGTTTGGTTTCACTTATAGAACGTGAATTCAATGAAAAATTAGTAAAATCTCAATTCTTGCTTAATTCCTCAATTTTTGCCCGTTCTAAGTCAGGATGAAAGTATAAAGGAAAAGTTCATCACAACATCACAGGTTATGGTTACCTATTGTATTTTTATGTTGAATGTTGTGTAGGTAGCTAGCGCGGGCGATGATCTTTATGTCACTCGGGCGCATAGGGGCGGGTGTCGGACAGAAACTATTTAAATTTTATGAAAGAAAATAGCGTTTTTTTTTAAATTCATTGAATTTACGTTCTATAAGTGAAACCAAACCATCGGTTTCAAGGCCAACGGTGATTACACTAACACCCTGTATATATGTACATTATGGCTGCGACACCTTTATGTAATTCTAATTTCTGTTTCTGTCCCTTTTTAAGGTTTCTAACATTTCATTTTTATATTATTGTCCTTCAATTTAGATCCGATGGTTATAAAACTTAAGTATTACTTCTCCAGTTCAGTAAGTTGTTGTTTCGGTGTGGAAGCTGCGACGGGCCGTGAACGACCGAGCTTAGCACGCGTTAACTGCAACATGTCCTGTGTGATCAACGGCTGGCTCTCTTTCGGCGCCGGTTTAGTTCGTACGGGATTGTCCTGTAATAGAGTTACAATTGATAATTAATAAAACAATTGATAATTAATAAACACAACAATTAATAATTACTAAAAAAAATACGTGGTAGAGCCATACTGCAGTTATTTTAGTAGTATAGTTGTAGTACGAAAGAGTCGGCTCGACCGGGGTAGGACCACGCTCTCACGTAATACCAGCGTCAAATAGTAGCTTAATGCTGCTGTGTTTCGTGTGGTGAGTGTAGAGAACCGGAGACCCTTTTTACTGGAAATGAGGCATTCAATCTTATTCCTCACAGGTGACAACGCATCTGCATTTTGATTCGTAATCGAGGATCGATGTTGATGTCTATGGGCCACAGCAACCACTTACCATCAGGTGGACTTTGTGCTCGTTAGTTACTATCATATAAAAATCATACAAGTACGAGTATGTCTTGTGCCCTGAGGGTTCACAATTTTCGACAGCATTTCTACACCGTAGCCGCCATTAATCTGTATTCGTTATGGTTACCACAACAGGGAATAAATAAAAGACAGACCAAAACAAACAAGTTAGCATTCAAAACCAGAATCTGTTACAAGTACGAAAGCGACAAAGTATACAGATCGCTGACCAATGACCACTACCTATATTCAAAACCGTTTTCTTCGAAACCGAACTTCATTACATTGAGTATTATGTATATGTATGTACAAATGTTTCTATAGCTAACCACTCGTTCTTGAAGACTTATTCATAAACTTGTAATGACATCACAAGTTATCGAGATATTATCAGTTTTAAAATCTATTTTATACGTGGCTTCGAAGTATTTTTACCTTATAAGTACCACCTACGTATGAAAATTATTATTAATAGGTAGATACTACGTATGAACAATATTATTAATACCTTAGCTTTTCGCAGCTTGACTTTGGCAATGTCGTCAGGCGTGATAGTAAGTCTGGGCGCGGTGACCCTGGGGGGCGCTGAGCCACATCGGGGTAGTGTGTTTGACCGTAGTAGCTTTGAAACTGGCTGGAGCGGCGGCGGCGGCGGTGGCGGCGGGGGAGGAGGAGGTGGCGGTGGTGGCGGGCCCTTCACTGGAGCTACTTGACTGTCTTGCCGACTGCTGTTTAAAAGCATAATTAGCCCAAAATGCAGATAATACATAAAAGGAAAATGATAGTTATAAATGAAAAAAACTTATCAAAACACAGTTGGCACAATTTGAAAGGCATGAAGAAATCGATACAGTGGACTGGAATCGTGATGGAATGATAATGATACTTACTTAATTTTTTTTGTTCTGACTGGCTTTATTTTTACTCTAAATTCACGATTTCCTCTTATCTATTAACATTATAATCTATTTCCATTTGGTCACCTATTCTTACGCCGCTGCTATCCGTTAATTCCGTTATCAACTAACAACCATTTTTTATAGTCGACAATAATAATATTTTAAAGTCTTCGTCCTTTATCTCTAATATACTGATGATATATATCGGAAAGTAATTAGAAGTAATTGTCACGACTCAATTACAGATACCATTTTTGTATTACGTTAATAATACGATAAGTCATTGCTGTATAACGAAAACAAAATCGTTTTGAAATTGTAAGGGAAAGTGAGCTTTCGACTAAATACTAAACTCGCTCCCGTGATGTAAGGGAACAGTAACGGAGTTTTTTTTTATAGAACTCAAAGTGACAAACGGGCATAAGTCCACCGGATTGTATACGGCAAGTGTATGCTATACGGCATTCTTTAGATTAGACACTTTCATCTACTCTATATTTTCAATTAAAAAATAAAAATCTAGACGCGTTGCCACCCCTGAGGCGTAAAATAGACCTCTAGGGAAGGTGTCGACCTATTCTTATTGCAGCTACGTTAATATCTAGTAACCGCGAACTACAGTAAGGAAACTGTTGTTTAATACATTTGTTAATATAGAAGGTTCAAAATAACTAATATTCACCTTAATTTAATCTCTAGTTCATCGATTTTGATAGTCATTTTCTTCACTTTTTCACGTAAATCCTCGTTTTCTTGCTCCAATCGTGACTGCTTTGTACTTAGTTCCTCTAAGAATTTTCGTAGTTCTTTGACTTCTTCTACCATAAAGTTTCCACAGTTTCCCTTGCAGCTAGCTGATTCACGAAGCACGTCAGAGTACAGGCCAGTTAAAGACTGGTAACCCTAAAATACACAGGTAAGAACTATATTTTATTTTTATATTTTTACACAAAAGACAATCTCGAAAGCTGATGTAATAAGGAGGACAATGAATCTCAATCTAATTGCATAGTTTGGTTTTTTTTACAAAATAGCGGTCACTAGGTGTAAGTCTTGTAACAATAGATATGAAGAGCTTTATTTGTTTGAAAAAATAACGAAGCTATTAACAATAAGGTACATTGTTCGAAAGATGCAATAGACTACATTTTGTAGCCATACTATGCCAGTTTATGTTTTAAAATAATCGTAACGTAACTGGTGCAATATAAATGTAGAGTATATTATAACTTTGGCATTCGTGATGTATTATAATATAACACATCCTTACCGTGTAGTGGCGGTGTAAGAATACTACCACATATCATCCCGTGAGTGTCGTAGGTAACACGTTTATACGTGGTAGAGCCATGCTGCAGTTATATTAGTAGTATAGTTGTAGCACGAATGGGTCGTATCAACTGGGGAAGGACCACGCTCTCACAGAATACCAGCGTGAAATAGTAGTTTAATGCTGCTGTATTTCGTATGGTGAGTGTAGAGAACCGGAGACCCTTTTTACTGGAAACGAGGCATTCCATCTCAGTCCTCACGGGTGACAACGCATCTGCATTTTTAATGGGGGATAGATGTAGATGTCTATGAGCCGCAGCAACCGTTTACCATCAGGTGGACTGTGTGCTCGTTTGTCACCCTATTCTATTTAAAAAAAAAAGGCGAAAGAGATAAAGAGAGAAACAGATCAGTAGATGGGCAGCAGCGTCTTCCTAATAAAGAATAAAAATAAATATAAAACTGCGGTTGCCAACCGGCTTGCCAAGCGTGGCGACTATGACAAACATCCCCCCTATAAGGCAATCTATGGGGGAGGCCTATGTTCAGCAATGGAATTTAATAGGCTGTAACGGTATATAACACACCCCCTATCTTTATTGCCAATGTGAGTGAGCCAGTAGGTACCCAAATGCTGTCAGTGTTCCAACGTTACAGTAGCAAAAACCGCTCAGGTCAAAAACCTAATAAAGACAGTTTTCAGATCCAATGTTACGCAGATGAAGTTAGGAAATGACAGGTCTTTTTCCAGACGCCCTTAAATGATCGAAAAACGAAAAAATAATTTTGGAAAAAAAAGACTGACATTCTTTCCTAAAACGCCGCTTGCTTTATTCTGCCGCGGAATCCAAGCCCATAAAAAGTAGTAAAGTTACAGCCTATATACGTCCCACTGCTGGGCACAGGCCTCCCCTCATTTCTGAGAGGGTTTTAGGGCAAGGAAGTGTCCGCCGCGCTGCCCAAATGCGTGTTGACGAACTTCACATGTCTTCGAAATATTTTTTTTCTTATTCCTCAGACATGCAGGTTTCCTCGCGATGTTTTCCTTCACCGCCGAGCACGTGGTAAATCAGCACTTAAAATTGCAATTAACAATTTCATTGGTTCCGGCGGGGATCGAACCCGGGTTACTCGCGTTCTGTTATATTTACAGCGAGCGTTAACCACCGAGCTACCACGGCTCTCCCTCATCCAAGCCCATGGTGAAAGCATAAGGCAAGAACATAATGTGTTAAATTGAAACCCAAGCCCGAAACCTGCAGAAAAAGTGAGAGAAAGCTGCGGTATCACCTACAGTAGCGTTTCACAAAAGTGCGATACAAACACGTGTGTTTGTCATGACGTCAGCTTTATTAATAATATATTATTTTATACGTGATTAACCACGCTGCAGCTATATTACGGTTGTAGCTGTGTAGCACGAATGGGTTGGCTCGACCGGGGAAGGACCACGCTCTCACAGAATACCAGCCTAAAATAGCAGCTTAATACTGCTGTGTTTCGTATAGTGAGTGTAGAGATCCCGAGACCCTTTTTTACTGGACACGAGGCATTCCATTTCTTCATGGGTCCTCACGGGTGACAAAGCATCTGCGTTTTAATTCTTAATCATCTGCGTTTTGATCTTAACTCCTGACAAGTGGTCATAGGCTCGGTTGAGCATCCTTCGACATCGACTCTGGGAGACTGTTCACTTAAAAAGCCCTTTACGTAGCTGATTAGACCTAAGGATAAGTAGTACGCTGAAAGCTTGAATAAAACACTGGTGTGCCAGACTCCGTCAAAAGGAAGGGGAACAACAATTCTATCTCGTCCTATATAGTTGAATATCGACCGATTATAGCGGAATCCATACTGTTGGTCGTTGAAGAGGTTCTGCTCTAGGTATGCCATAAAGAGCCTGTTCAATATATACTCTATAGTCTTGCGGAGTATGGAGGTAATTTGAGATGGGCCAAGTCAATGCTAGCTAGTCGAGTCGGCACGGCCGCCTTGCTTGGACATAAACCACACACACATGATCACCTTTAAGAAATTTAGTTGCTATTCTAGTTTTAAATGAGAGGCAGAATTAGCGCTTGAACGCAGATGACAACTGAGGGACTTTAGAAGACTTTAGAACCAAATCTGGTTTACCATCTGGTCCACTGACTTAGTTCACATCTAGACCCGGCAAGATTTGAATCTTTTAATGTAAGTGTATTTGGGCCGCAGCATCCAATTACCAGCTCGTGGTCTGTGTGCTCGTTTCTATGGCTGTACTATAAAATTAAATCAAGTTAAATTTTGTACTAACGATAAGCATTTTTAAATATGGTTTAGTATGAGTCGTCACATCTCACTTTTCAAATCTTTACAATTTAAACGTTTATTTTTTTTTTTAAATTGAGATTGAGACATATTCATCAAAATATGATATCAATGATTTAATTATCCTGACTACGTTTTTAATTTTCGACTCTCCAACTTATCGTGGTTCTGGTAGCACCACAGAAATAGTAATAATAATTACGATTTCTGTGTGTAGCACAATGGACTTGGTTATTTAGAATTCTGAGTCTGCGGTTGCTATGTTTGTAATTTTATAAAATATTGTGGCATAAATGTTTAATTTAGGTTAAATTATTCAAACAACTAGGAAATTCCATTCATTAATCTACAACAGCCTATAAAAGTCCACTGCTAAACAACGGCCCTTTCCTCATAGATAGCCTCATAGGGAGGATTTTGCCATAATTGCCACGCTCGCCAGGCGGCTTGGCAACAGCAGTTTTTTAATTTTTTTTTAATGTAAGTTTTAATTTCTTACTGTCGCCTCTTAAGACATCCTTGGGACGATTTGTGGAAGTAAATATTCTACACCACCACTACACTAGGGAATTGCTTAAACAGTAAACATCTACGAATTACTGTACAGGTTACGTTGCGGTTTATTGTTTAAATAGAATGAACCCAATAAAGACATTATGAATTTTATAACTGTAAACAAACGCTACATATTATAATCAAATAGTACTTTAATTTACCTTCCGGCCAATCCAAGTGCATATGTCCAGGAGACGCCATGACTTCGTCGGATTTTCGCGACGAACTCCCTTATCTTTGCGTGGAGTTTCACCTGATAACACAAACCACTCCATATCATTAAGCAATTCCGTCTCTATTTCACACTCGATTTCCACATCCAAAGTAATATTGCTTTTCTTAGCATCCATTGATTTCATTTTGTAAACTTAAATAATTTTTAAGTAACAACTCAATAAAGCCGTAATAACCCGAAATTCGTTGGACCACTACGGTATTTTGTGAGCGTTAGTTTTAAATCGTTGGATGATGTCACTTCGCTATATTTATCTCTCATGAGTAAAAAAATTGTTATTCGAACTTGTGATAGAATGCATACTCCACATTACGTTAACCTATTAACCTTGTGTTATTTATTAAGTGTTAATTTTCTTTACTCATGTGTTAGTACCGTAAAGATAACCGTAAATATGATTATAAATATTTTGCTTGTTTCAAAAAAAGTTATATTTAAAAAGAAAACTAATTGTACCTAATGAGATACACAAATTGTAAAAGCTAATTAATGTTTGAAGCCTAAGTTTCAAGGTATAGTAGTACGTTAAATTAAATAGGTATTTAAACAAACACGTATTTATTTCAATAATATCATCAAATGTTGGAAGTCGATGGATGTGGTAGCTCAGGGGGATGAATATCATTAAATCCGTTATTGGCCATATTAATCCCATTAAAATACTGTGGCTAAAATCTTGTGGTTAATTTTACAATAGGATAAGGCGGGACTAGTAGAACGTGGTAGGTTGAACATTTTTACGTAGAAAAGTCATGCTGCAGTTATTTTAGTAGAATAGTAGTTGTAGCACGAATGGGTCGCGGCTCGACCGGGGAAGGACCACGCTCTCATAGAATACTAGCGTCAAATAGAAACTTAATGCTACTGTGTTTCGTATGGTGAGTGTAGAGAACCGGAGACCCTTTTTACTGGAAATGAGGCATTCCATCTTAGTCCTCACGGGTGATAACGCATATGCATTTTGATTCGTAATTGAGGATAGACGTTTATTTCTTGTCCCAGAGCAACCACTTACCATCAGGTGGACTGTGTGCTCGTTTGTCATCCTATCCTATAAAAAATGAAACAAAGGGGTAAGTTGGCAATTTTAATATCTATAACTAGGCTCCAAAAACAATCAACAAATAACGGAGAGTTGTCGCGTTAGGTATGGAAAATTATCGCGCAGTCGCCGATAGCCACGAATGACTGGCCGTCGTGGCGAACTTCGGTCTATAGGACAATCGCCATATCATCCCATGGGTGTCGTAAGAGGTGACAGAGGAAACTCAGGAGATGAGCAGCAGCGTCTTCCTAATAACAAATTAAAAAAAATTGCGGTTGCCAAACCGCTTGTCAAGAGTGGCAGCTATGGCAAATGTCCAACCTATGAGGAAATCTATGGGGGGTGCCTATGTTCAGCAGTGGACTTTAACAGGCTGAACGGCATGCTCGTACAGATTCATTTTAGGACGAAACGCATGTCGCATTATCGACTGTATTAGTGTATTACTTACCTAGTATCGTAGTGGAGTTAGTTGAAGTGGTGGCAGGGTTAGAGCTAACGTTTTAATAATTTTTGTGAACATGAAATGTATGCTCTTTTTATTTTATTTTTTATATAATAATCTCTTTCCGCAAAGTAACACTTAATTCTGTTAATTACACTATTGTGTAAAAAAACAGTGTCCGACGGCTCGGTATCGCTGTGCTAAACTAAGCGATTTATTGCGATTCATGGGTTCGACCCCCAAAGGAAAAAATATTTGAATCAAATTCTTGCACATGGGTTCATTGCTGTGAGCATAGAGAATATAACCACTGTGAGCAACAAGCGACTGAACAGCTGAACACGGGTCTCTGTGGGCTACTGCTTTACTATGACAACACGTCCGCGCACTCAGCACTCTAAAGTAGATACTTCCTGGATAACATATGGGATCTCAGTCTACAGAAAATAAGATCTACTCAAATCAAAAATACAAATTTGGATATTCGGATCGATTATTAGGTAATATTAATAGCTCGTGATTCTGCATACAGTCCAGACTTTGCACTAAATAAAATTTAAACATAGATTTAATGAGAGGTTTCACATTTACGGAACCAGATCAGACCATCATTGTTTTCAACGAGCACCTGAAGAACATGTCCTCAGACAAACGGTCTTCATGTATTCAAAATTGGTTTAAACGATTTTTTTAAGTGTATACTGAAAAGCAGTAATATATCGGAGATAAATTTTGACTTGGAATTTGAAAGAATGATGTTAAGTAGATTATAGCACATTATTAAAAAGTCACATGTTAGAGTAGTAGACTATATAAGATAATTAAAATATTTTTACAAACGGCTCAGTTCATAACTTCTAAAATTTAACGCATATAACATCCCAAACTCAGCGTAAAAAAAGTGCGCATCGGCAAAATTCATTATAGATTTGTCAGATTGAGATGACCTTATTGCTATATTATATATATATATATATATATATATATATATATAATATATAAAAATATATATATATTGAACGAAGAGTTTAACATTTACAATTATAACTAGCGGGACTGTAACTGAAAGCTTCTCTGATTTAACGCTTCGCTAAGTTTTCGGTTTTATTGTGAGTACATAGTTTAAATACTGTAGTACTATAAATTTTTATAAAGGCTAAAATTAATATTTGGCAGCTTTTAAAAAGCAAATCTTATTAACATTACATTGCGTCATGAAGATCTCATACTCCTTCCTAAAATAAATAAACTATGTAAACAAATGTATATGTGCTTACTGGTTTTAATTCTTGATCTTTGCAGTGCATTCCTAACTAAACTTGTGTCCGATTTTAGCCTTCTTTTACGGATCTTATATGAGCTATAACTATTTATTGATTTAAATGATGCTTCTGATCCTGTTGACAGCCTGCTAGATGAGTCCGATGATTTAAGTGGCTTTCTTTCTGTTAAAAAGTCAGTCAAATGGGTTGGTGTACTGCGCACACTACATTTAGTCTTCTTCAAGGGTCGAAATTCCCCATTGTCTTCAAATGAATCGTTTCTAAATCTCTTATTAACCAAACACTGTTCAGAATTCTTGTTAGATCTTGATTCCTCTAAATTAAATTCCTTACTAAATGACAGATTTACATCTATAATGCTGCAGCTGTTTTGTGTAGCAATTGACTCCGTTTGAGTGGAAGAATTGGATCTACTTACATCTGTCATCATAATACTTACAAAAGGCAGTGAGTTATTGCTCTCATTATCTTTAAGATTGTCTAAATTAGTCTCCAAAGAAATATCAATTAAACTATCTTTGGAACATTTTCGTATTACTTCTATTGAATTATTGATTGAGTTTTTAGTTTCGTTGTCAAGGTTACTTTCTTTTTTATCTCTCAGTGTCATTTTGTTTCGACTTTACGTTACACCATCGTTAGACACCAGTTTTATTTTAACATTAAATTAAATAATAACTAATAAATTTCACGCCTTGATCCCTTGATCGAAACAAATATCTTTAATGTCGGGTACTTGTATATTTTTTATTTTTTATCCATCAGCCCGTTACTACCGGGTTTTCATATAAAATAACTCTTTTGCTGACAGATAACGAAAATATATCGACGGTCTAGAAAACAAACGTGCTTTTACACGTTTAGTCATTTTTCAGAAAACCAGTTTAAGGTTTCATAAGTTTTCTGTAAGACTATTTATTACGCAATGTAACAGGAACTTAGTTCTAAATAAACATACATATCTACAAAAATATGCAGAAAAAATCTAAGACATGAAAAATGATCATTTAATACTTTGGAATATTAAATTGTAATGTTTAAGTGGTCATTTTACGTTATAGTGTTAAGAGCGCCTCGTGATATTGCCCAAGTAGATTTCAGAGATATATAAGGTCGGGATAAAAGTACATATTTGTTAACTCAGAGTATGACCTCTCTGTATGCTAAATTTTATCCACAACCATTCAGCCGTTTTTCATGTTGAGTAACAAACATCCATATACCTAAACATCCAATTTAGTCATTTTTCATTTACTACGACTATCTTCCACTTCATTATCATCGTGATTACAGCCGTTCACAAGTCTACTGCTAAACTTTAGTCTTCCCCAAAGTACTTTATGTCTCACAAAATACGGTTATGAGCTACCTGCATAAAAAAGAGTATAGTAATATATACGGAAACCTGCATCCATCGACTTTGAAGCCGACGTAGCGCAACGGATCAATAAGCTGAAGTTGCTCTACTCTATGTTGGCAACAATGATATTATAAGTAAAAACGTCTTATAATATCATTGGTTGGCAATCAAACCAAAAAAACTAAATAGAGTATTTAAAATGCAGCTAAACCGCAATCCGGTGTTAGATTGTGTAATAAAACTATATCATTTATTTTCTTCTTTTTTTTCTTTTTTTCTTTAAACAAAAAGAATATTAACAATGCTATAAACATTACTAATATTCCCCTTAACCATTCGTGGTAAGCATAAATTGCTTTTGTTACGAGTAGTTCACGCCAGTAGTCGAATGACGGATTCGAACCCACGACCTTTTTTGAGTTCGCGGTCCGCGCCCTGCCATTAGGCTACTGTCGCTTAAATTTGTGTCTTATTATTGTTTTGGTTAACCAAATCAACTTTGAATCTTAAAATCTTAAAACAAACAAACTTATTTTTATTTTTATGTATTGAAATTATGAAAATAGAAATGAAAATTCAACTTATTTTATTAATTGTTTCCTCTATTAGTGAATGTTTGGCAATATGGTGTTACCAATGTACAGCAGCCACTCCTGGTTGCAATGAACCCTTTAACTGGCGAGTTATTGGTTATTTAGGAAGTCCTTGCGTCGATAGTGAAGATGTCTTATTATTGTATCATAATTCCAGTCCAAAATACATTCCAGATCCTTGTGGATACAATCGACTGCTTTAGGACGATCTTCAATAGTAGTTTGTAAATTTATTCTTTGAACATCAGCTTACAAGTGGTAGAGAGAAGATGTTTGGAATGGTACTTATTTATGAAAATAATGAATAAGAGAATAGATAACACGCTGCTTTGGGGAACGTCAGCTACGGTGTCAAGCCATAAAGAAAGTTGATCTTGGGCACGAATTAGTTGCCGGGGTCCGTACAAATAACTACAATATCAGGAAATGTGCAGTTAGATTTGCTTTTTTGAGGAAAGGGGACGTCCATTTTAGTCCAGCACATAAGGAGTTTAGCGGGGGGTGGGAGTCAATCTCACGTGGGAGAGAGGAAGGGTCTCCCTAAATTTTACATTTTTGTTACGGAATAAACACGTATTTTTTTCCGCAACAGAAATGTAAAATTTCAAGAAACTGGATTAAATTAAGTAAATTATGTTTAAATCCTACACAATAATATTTATCACGGCTATCCAAACTACAAATTATATTAAAAATAATTAAGCAAATTACGTTTCTTTTTTTTATTAAACCCAACTCAATCAAGCACAGATTGAGGTATTTAAAATAAAAATAATCATTTTGAAAAATCACACATCTCACCAGGGAGAGGGGGAAGGAAGGAAAATCGCCAAAATCCCCTCACATAAATAATGAACGCCCCAAAGGTATGATGTGTTTATTCTTCAATGAAAACAAAAAAATTAATCTTTTTAATTTCTATAGACCATTTTCTGAGTGCCTGATTCCAGCCCTGCAGTAAACAGCAACTGTTAATTTTAATTTAATGTTATTATTAACTAAATTTTAAATTAAAAATATGTTATTTTTAACTTTTAATAACATAAATAAGCCTTAGTCACTAAAGAAGTTACGTTTACTATATTATGTCCATATTTCCAAATGCATCTGTTAGGAGCTCTCGGAATAGAGTAATTGAGTTCTGTGGTCAGAAGTTTTGGCAAGTTTTGGCGGATTGTTGCTTCTTTTTTATCGTTTAAATAATGATTGGAAGTGGATTTTTATGTAATAGTGAAAGTGATGCGGTTTTGTATATTAAGTGACTGTGTATTTGAACTATTACAGAAAACGACGAAACACGTGCTTCGATGTTGATATAAACCTAAAGTTATTTTGATCGCTTAGGCGCCTGAACTTGAGAGACTGTCGTCATCGACTCTTTGAGCTCTTGTCAAAATCTCCCAAGAACTTCGCAATGTAACGGATCAGCGTATTGTGAAGAAAAAATCTATAAAAACGAAGATCTAGAATGAATACAGATATGGCTTAAAGAACACGCATCCAAGCCGAAAATCCTCATTAAATAAAAATAAAAAATGCAAATGTCAAAATAATGCGGCAAAAATGTCAACTTTTTTAAGTGATAACCGATCAGCTGTTTTTAAATTATATTATCGGTAATGCATATCATATAAATATAATAATCAACGCATTTGTGTTGTCATGCGTTATGCGACTAAGAAAAAAATTTTGTATTTAGTGTTTGTTATCATATTGATAATTTTACTCCTGCACGTTGATCTAAACGCACGGAAAACCAATATATTTATTGAGAAACGTAAAATTTCAAGTGTATTGCATGAAGAAACATCTGAAAATTTTACTAGTACTGCCCTTGTTGACTGTGATTATAATGATATAATTTATGATGATACAAAATTACCGTTGAATTTAATAGACGGCGATTTAAGTGAAGTTTACAGAATAAAAGAAGGTGGAGAATATGCTCCAACTGAATGTAAAGCTAGGTTTAGTACAGCAATTGTCGTCCCATATCGGTAATAACATATATCTTTATCATAATATTTAAGGATGCATTGGTAAATGTATAATTTTATTACTTATTGCGAATAATGAATACAGGGATAGAGCTGAACTCTTGCGAAGTTTCTTAATATATATGCACTCGTTTTTGCGTCGCCAGTATATCCACTATCGGATATATGTTGTGGAACAAGTGGATTCACAACCATTCAACAGAGCTAAGTTGATAAATATTGGTGCAGTGACTGCCATGAGAACTGGATACCCTTGTCTGATTCTTCATGATATTGACTTGTTGCCAATAAAGGTGGCTAATATATATGCTTGCACCAAGCAGCCTAGGCACATGTCAAACAATGTTAATAAGTTTAGGTGGAAAGTTACTAAGTATAAATCTTTTTTATGTAATACAAATACAGTAGTGGAACATAATAAACCATTTGTTACTTTTAACCTCACCCAACTATGTATGAACATCAACTAGACTGCATTCTTGTAAGCATTTCAAGTAGTAGCTTTAATCGCTGAGAATGTGCACAATAGTATAACTGCTTATATTATCATGTTTATATACTACCAGTAAAAGTGTGAACAATAGAAAATAATGTCATTTAGTCTTATTACAAAACATGATTTTTTGAGTCTCAGTTTTAAAGAAGTCTTTGTCCTGAAAGAAGTCCTTTAGCTGCAGGACCACAGTCTTTTTTAGTTTGCATAGTTTCAACAGGACTTCTTCATTGAATCAGACCAGTTTAAACCTGAGATTAATTATAAACTTTTTTGTATTAAGATTGTATAAGTAACTTACTTTTTATTTTCAGTTTTATTTTCCCTTATTCAAAACTATTTGGAGAGGTTACTGCCATTATAGCAAACCAATTCAAAAATATAAATGGAATGAGTAACCAATATTTTGATCGGGGTGGTGAAGATGATGACTTTTATGCTCGTTTGGAGTCACACAACCTAAAATTGTGTAGGTTTGAGCCTGAAACTAGTGAATACCATGTGATTGCACCTAGGTTGCAAAGAAAGAGGTAAGGACTGAGTTAATTCTTTAAGATTATTTACACAAATACCCATCGTAGCTTTTATTATCCAAGATTGTTTAGATACCTATATGGTTTCTAATTTGACAATCTATTGCTATAGAGAAAACATTTCAATACATTGGCCAGGAAGGAAAAGGGAGATTTCTCGCCAGGCAAAACGTTCAGCCCAGGCACTAATCAAAGCTCTATTGGTAATATGTAGCTATTTTATATGTACCAACACTTGGAAACTTCAATAGCATAATTTAGATTTGGATTTGTTTTACCCTTGTGGGGAGATGACTGTGCCTCCACAATACTATTATCAATAATTTATTTTAGAAATATAAATGTGCCACCACAACCAATAATCCTTATAATAATATTTATCCTATACTGCCCAAATTACACAGATAATTACAATATCTTCCTGTTTTTTTTTTAGGAATGCAAGAAAACTACAATCAAGGTTAACTGAAGATGGATTAAGTTCATTAAAGTATACTGAAGTAGCCACAGTTTTACATCCACTATTTACCCATATTATGGTTGATTTGTAGCATATCTTGTTATAGCTTTATCAATTGATAAAAGGACTATGCTTAACTGTAAGAATTGATGTACCTGCCATTAATCACAAAGATATAGTTGGGTAATTTTTTAGTAATACATAAAAGCAATTTATGTATGTAAATGTAACGTAACCTCCATGGTACAGGAAAAAACCCTAGTATGGGGGTAACTTTAAAATAAAATACATATCAACATGATTTCTTAATTTTATCAATGTTACCAGACAAAGGAAAAATTGTCCAGTGTCATTTGTTTGTTCTCATAATATTAAAAAGTAGCCTGTATTTATATTTTAAAAATTATTTTTTTTTCATTTTGCTATCAATAGTCAAGATGTCTTTAAGATAGAACCATCATCATTATAAAAGCTCAGTGTAAAAGCTTAGTGTGTTCATTACCAATAAATAAGATGTATTAACTTTTTCATTTACAATACCTGAGTGGTTGTTTCCATTGAAATATAATAAATTAAAATCTGAATGACTTGCATGCTAATTATGTATATGTATAGAATATGGAGACTTACCTCATAATTATCGATATTATTCGATTGCTTCGTTAATCTAGTGGTCGTAGACGCGACTGCTTATCATGAGGTTCCGAAGTTTGAATCCCGGGTTGGGCCAACAAAAATTAGTTTTTGAGTTTTTTGCCAAAAAGTTTTCAAAAGTTGGTGGTGGTTCACCGTGTATCGGAATGTACGTAAAGCCATTAGACCTGCGCCAAAATATTATTTATTTGCATATTTATCAAAATAAAACATTTTTATATTGGGCATGGATATTTATTTGGTTTTATGTTGTAAACAGATTATTTAAAGTAAGTAGTAGATAGATGGTCCCATATCACTAGCATCCAAAAATGTAGGTACATGTACAGTCAAGTCATTTATTATAATAATAGACAATGTTGATATATGTGGTGGCCAAGTTGTAGAATTGATCTTAACATGAGGTGCCAGACCATGAAATGCAACCAATTCATGATTTAGATGAGCCAATTATTATTGGCCAGACTATGTAAACGTCATTACAAGATGGTTTACATCTAGTAATATAAGTTACAGTAGGATGAGATGCGGCTGTGGTGGCCCATGTGTATGTAATATATAAATTATTAAAATAGTGAAGTGGCCTCTGTTGTTTTACGATATGACCATACAATGTCTGTACATATCATGGAATAGCCATTGAAGTTATATGTACATACTAGAACAGAAGAATTGTTTTTTATCGTGTTAGAGTCAGCTGGCTCTAACTCAATTATTCTGGACCAAGCGCTTGCCGTAGTGACGCAATTAAGGGCTAAGTTAAAACATAGATATTATATATGCCAAGAAGTGACTTTTGCACTAATTCTCTGTATTATCGATACAAAACGCGAAATTTGAATATATTTATCAATTTTGGCGACACGTCACAGCGCTGGCGGCCATGATCTAAGCAGGTGTGACTCTATTGACGTTGTAATCAAAAGGAATAAAATATTAATTCCGTTTTAGTGAAAATTGTAATACATATAAATTAATTATCAGACCAATACATTATAAAAATAATGACCTCTTTACCGAATTTCGGTCACAGTGCTAGCATCAACGTATGCGAAAACAAAGGTGGGTTCTCAATTCCCTCACTCTCATAGCTCGATGAGACGGTAAACCGACACGACCAGAGAGAGATCAGGCGCAGGACCAACAGCTTTACATGCTTTCCAAGCCACATGGGTGAAACACCGCCAGTTTCCTGACTCCGGGCATCTACTGAGAATTTCTTGTTGAGAATAAATGCCAACCCGGGCCCAGATGATAACAAAATAAAAAAATTACCTAGAAAAAACAATATATTATATAAACAGGGTGCCGCTTCTTTTAGTTGTAGCACGAATAGGTCGGCTCGACAGGAGAAGGACCACGCTCTCACAGAATACCAGCGTAAAATAGTAGTTTAACGCTGCTGTGTTTCGTATGGTGAGTGTAGAGAACCAGAGACCTTTTTTACTGGAAACGAGGCATTCCATCTTAGTCCTCACGGGTGACTACGCATCTGCATTTTGATTCGTAATCGAGGATAGATGTAAATGTCTATGGGCCACAGCAACCACTTGCCATCAGGTGGACTGTGAGCTCGTTTGTCACCCTATCCTATAAAAAAATCAAGTAATATAATTAAAACGACCTGTTATTTTTTATGTAATACAATAGGAACAATAGGTGTATGCAAAGTGTCGCCTCAGTGTTATTATGTCACATTTTTGACTCATTGGCCTCGTCCCGCAAGCTCCGCACTGCTGTTACCGACACATTTTACTTATCTATTAAAATATTTAAAAACATTATGATAGTAATTGTGACATCATAATATTGTTATATCTTATTAATTTACTATATGTAAAGTTCTCGAGTGGCAGCCTCGTACCGGTAGGCGTAGTGTAAGACCTGGTAAGACATGCAGGAAGTCGATTGATGCAGATGGCTCATGACCGTGCTTTGTGGCCTATGTTCAGCAGTGGACTTGTGAAGGGCTGTAATGACGATGATGATGCAAAATAAATGACAATTTGTTAAAAATTGAACTTGTTATAATTAAGATTATTACGTCACTATACGGTGTCCACTAGCTACCGCATGTCGTCCGGTGGATTTCATCAGAGGCGACATAGGAAAACAAACTAGGAGGTAGGCACCGGCGTTTTCTTTAAACAAAAACTGCGGTTGCTAAGCATGGTAAATACCGTCTATGAGGCAAACTATATTGAAGGCCTAAGTTCAGTATTGGACTTTAATGGAACGATAAACAATATTGGTAGGTAGAACCATCAGTAAGTCCAGTTTGCTGCACGCTGAGGTTAATCTGTGATGACAAAAACTAACTGCGCATGTGCGACGACACAGTGACGCATTTTTTTTGTAATTGCTGTTTTAGTATGTTACTTCATTATACTTCAATGGAAATAGCCTAGTGTTTAGCTGTTTAGTTGCTTATATCGTCAAACGGTCTCCACTTATTTGTCATTTCACGAAATGGTCAGCTACTTTAAGATATGATCAATTTATTCTATCTACTATCTGGCCAAGACATGTTATAAGTACACTTTTAAATTAACAAAAACTGCAAGATTTATTGCTATCAATTTTATTTTATATCAGAATAATATTATTCTAGCAACTATTGTACCATTTAAAAGTATTCTGAACAAATCATTAATTGCAAATAAGAAAAACAATAATAATCATTCAAATTCATTCATTCATTCATATTTGAATAAAACTAGACTTGTCATAAGCTCATAAGTTACCTATGTAATATAAAATTAACTTATAAACTAAAGACATTAATTATTAATAACCAATTTGTTAAAAATATCACACAATTCCGATAAAAATAAAACCAGCACCGTTCCTTTCACCAAGTACGGCTCCGTTTACATTTTGAGAAGTGACAAGTGCGAGTTGCAAGTGCAACTGACAGATGACAAGTGTTTAGTGCGAATTTTATTCACACTTATCACTTGTCATTTGCCATTATCACTTGCCATTCGCACTTGTCACTTCTCAAAATGTAAACTGGGCCTAAATGTAACATTATAGCCCATATACATCTCAAATCTCAATGCTGGGCCTTTTCTTATTTCTGAATTTTTGAGTGTTTATCCAAGTAAAGATTATTGCAGTGAAAACTTCTTTATCCGCGTTGAGCGATTTTTGGTAGGGGAAAAACCTACCTCACACCTCGCAATTTCTACTACCTACCACTTACAATGTAGTCCGTGCGTAGTATGGACATAGTAAAAACAGAATAGTAGGTAATATTCTAAGAAATGTACCGAAAGCTGCTAATTGGGTGCGTGCCTGGCACGTGACAGTACGGACTTGTAAGCACGAGCCACAGCACGCACCCAACGACACTTGCTAAGTCGGAAAGATCGGGTCAGTCGGGAACACACACCGCCGAGCTCCGCAATCACCTTTGTTTGAGATTTTGTTGATTTTTAATAAAATTTTGCTAGCAGTCTTTTTTTCGTTTTATTTTCTCTTTTTGTAAAATAAATTAATAATGTGTTTAAGTAAACTAGCTTTTTATTAATAGGTTATAATACTATAACTACACATAGATACATACCTCATAAGTATATTATCATATCACATCAGATCAAATTAATTTTAAACATCAAATCTAAGCTGACATCATATGCTCATTGTTAATTTACTCGTATTTTAGTTATTTCGCATTTGTTGTAATGTAAAGCTGGATTTTTTTGACAAACAGTGATTCTTTGAGAGGAAACTAAAGAAATGATTAACAAATATGATGCATAGGTACGTATCCGTATGTATTATATTTGTAAATATTATTACTACTTATAAAACTAAATGAGAATTAGCTGTTAAACAAAAAGACAGTGACAAACCTGCAGTAATAGGCATTTAAGTCTCGCGCGGCGCGGGAGAAATCCTACTATTCTGTTTTTACTATGGTATGGAGGCCTGTGTACATGTAGTATACGCATATATCATTGAGTTTTCACTTATGTCGGCAGTCCTTATTTGTTTTCTCTTTTAAGAAGATGTTTTTATAATAAAACCAATTTACAATAATTTTACAACTAGTTACATAAGAAAAGGGACCTGTGCCCAGCAGTGCCGTATATAGGCTGTAGTTTTACTTTTATATGCAATTCAATATTTACACAAATATCAAACATGTGTTAAATTACAAAACAAACCTATTACATAGGTATTTGAAATCATAAGTTTCTTATGCATTTCTCAGTGTACATAATTGTACAAAATTTTATGTTTATGTTCAAATCCATATTTTAATATAAAGAAATCTTATTGTAAGGGATCGAAATATTTTAAATTGTTTGTTGTGAACGATAACATTAAACAGAGGCTGTCCCTCAGTGGTGTTGTTTGCAAAGTGACACCCCTAATAATAAAGCTAGTCACACACTAAGCAAATACGATAAGATATCTGTATCTGAGCGCATATCTTTCAATATGGCTCTCTATGAAATTCTATGAACTATATAACACACACAGCTCAGATAATTTATATTTTATCTTTTAATACCTGTAAGCATATATCAAAAGATGGTGACAATACTATCTGCTCATACAAATATATCAGCATATACAAATATGGCATAGGATTTTACCTGCACATAAATAGTCGCTGAAAAACTGCGATGACTTTTGGCTTGATATATTATTGATATCCTTTTCAAGCTTGATATGACGTTCTATCTAAATTCTTCTCCAAAAACACGTCTAGTAAGTTTAAAGGATTTGTAGTGAATGTATAATTTCGTATATTATCGTATCTGCGAATTTTATGACTCGCTAAATAATGTAGTTACAATTATGTAGTAATTGATATTAATTTATTCAGTATACCTACAAAAAATATGTAAAGTCGTAGACAATCATTAAAATTGCATTAGGGAGGCACTGAAGTACTATAAAGTGCCTTTCTATCTCAGATTTCTCTTTGAACCTTTCAACAAACAACATCTCGTATCCGGGGTGGAAAGGCGGAATGCTAAATAGGGTTCAAACTTAGGATCGCTTTTGTGGAGCATTGGTTACGACTAGGTGTTGCGGGGCATTTTACTCCCGGGTGTGAACATTATATGTTAAACGAATAACACATTTGTCATCTCCCGGAGGTGACCTACGAAGAGATTGCTTGTCTTGTACTGTATCAGTGGCACAAGCTATTGGCAAGATAAGGAGGTTATGACTGCCGCTTGAAAAGTGCGTAGCTGTGTTTTCACGGTCACGCACTTCTAGTGCTCTCCGCATGGTGCCAGCCATAGAATACTATGATACATACATAATAGAACGGGGGAGTGGGCGGAGCCCGCGTAATCACTAAAATGTCACTAACACGTCAATTCACACGTATAAATGTCAACACGAGATGTGTTTGGACGTTACAATCGTTTCCAAATTTCACATGCAAATTATTTAAAAAATGCCAAATTGCACCCTATTTACAAATAAATATGTATTAAAATTTAAACGATTTTTTGTAATGATGATCTTGAACATTAATCAAAAGTCTAAAATGCGTAAATTTATTCAGTCTGTGAACACAGCGAATCGGGTTTGGCGACGCCAAACCTCGTACAAAATAAAGTTGACAGCCATTCTATTGTGTATTATAGTATTCTATGGTGCCAGCGCTGTGTTACACAATGACGAAGAGGCAACACTTTCCACAGCACCAGAGTAGTTACAATCCTAAGTGTGCGATCCCGTAGCTCTGGCAAAGATCGAAGAGGGATGAACTCCATGTCCGGCATAAACTGTCTATCACCCCAGAACAGATAAGTATCCCTGAAAATTTCCCCACGTACAAATGGGTGCGGTTGATCCGAAACATCCAAATTTAATGGCCCCGGCGAATGCACCACACTTGGTAAACATACAAACAAACAACCAGAAGGAAAAAATCGAGCAATACCTAACTTGGCAGCACACTATATCGTCGCTCCACCCCTTTACCCCTGCAACACAAGCAGTTGCCTACCATAAGGAATTCAATATCAGATCGCCAAAAGAGAATTGCGAAACAAACGACAAATTTCGACAGAGCCACTATATTAACAGAGGTCATTATGTTATACAAGATACTTTTTACAGGTCTACACAACAACAAGATACTTTTGACTCGCAGGCAGGAGATGGGCAGCAGCATCTTCCTGCTAACAGTAACTGTACGACAAAAAAAACTGCGGTTGCCAACCCGCTCGCCAAGCGTGGCAACTATGGCAATATACCCCCCATGAACAATTACACAAATAGACGGCCCCCAGTCCCCGGCGGCCCCGCTATTCCTGGCTACGGTGGCGACCATGGTAACGGCGGGGCAGGGGGTGCTAAGAATCTCCGGTGGAGGTTCGGTTGCCACCTACGACGACTCGACCTGGCAACATTTAACGCACGCACCCTGAGGACTGATGAGAAGATCCTGGAGCTGGAAGAAGAGATAGACAAGTTGCGCTGGAATATTATGGGATTATCCGAAGTCCGAAGAGAGGGGGAGGACACGGTGATTCTCGAATCCAGCAACTTGTTCTATCACCGGGAGGGCGACCATCTGTCCCAAGGAGGTGTCGGATTTATCGTCCACAACTCTCTGTCGACGAGGGTCGCGTACCTGATACTCAGAATAGAATGTATGAAGATATTTCCAAAGCCATGCATTCCTCCAAAACCCACTACACGGTGTTGATGAGAGACTTGAACGCAAAACTAGGCACAAGAGAAAACGGTGAGCTGAAGTTAGGGAAATTTGGAGTAGGGCAAAGGAACCGAAGGGGCCAGCAGCTGGCCGACTTTATGGAGAAAGAGGGACTCTTTATGATGAACTCTTTCTTCCAGAAGCGACCCCACAGGAAGTGGACCTGGTCGAGCCCCGACGGTTCGACAAAAAATGAGATTGACTTCATTATGACGACCAGACGCCAACTGTTCAGTGATGTCTCAGTGATCGCAAGGGTGAAAACTGGCAGCGATCACCGAATGGTTAGAGGCACACTGAACCTAAACGTTAAGTTGGAGAGGTCTCGTCTAATGAAGTCAACGCTCCGTCCCACTCGTGCTCTAATCCAGAATCCCGAAAACTTTCAGCTCGAGTTACGTAACCGCTTTCAGTGCCTACAAGATTGCAATGCAGTGGACGATATGAATGACAAGCTCGTGGAAACTGTCCATGCGGTCGGATCTAAGTTCTGCAAGACCCGCCGCAGAAGAACACAAAAACTCTCCGATCACACTCTTAATGTCATGGCTGTTAGACGGGAGATGAGGCTGCAATCGTCAACAGATTTGACAGCATACAGGCAACTGAACAGACAGATCTCCAAATGCATGCGGCGAGACTTACGCAACTTTAATACTGCTCGTATTAAAGAAGCGATCGAGCGGAACCAGGGCTCCAAAGTCTTTGCCAGAGATCTGTCTGCCAGTAAGAGCCAACTGTCAAAGCTGAAGACTGAGTATGGCAGCATCGTTTCCGGGACACCTGAGATTTTGAGTGAGATTGAGAGGTTCTATGGGCAGCTGTACACATCATCGTTGGAGCCACACGCAAGTGTGAGTAACGATCCAAGAGCAAGTCTTATCCGACACTATTCCGATGATATCCCGGACGTCAGTCTAAGCGAGATTAGAATGGCTCTCCAGCACCTTAAAAACGGCAGGGCCCCAGGCGAGGGTGGAATTACAGCGGAGCTTCTGAAAGCGGGTGGAACACCGGTACTTGAAGTCCTTCAGAGGCTCTTTAATTCCGTCCTCCATGGTGGCACTACTCCGGAGGCGTGGAGCAGAGGTGCGGTGGTCTTGTTCTTTAAGAAAGGCGACAACGCTCTCTTGAAGAACTACAGACCGATTTCCCTTCTGAGCCGCGTCTACGTGCTGTTTACGGGAGTCATTACGAATCATATCGCACGCAGACTCGACGACTTCCAGCCTCCCGAACAAGCCGGTTTCCGAAAAGGCTTCAGTACCATAGACCATATACATACACACACACACACACACACACACACATATATATATATATATATATATATGTGTGTGTGTGTGTGTGTGTGTGTGTGTGTGTGTATGTATATATTTTGTTCATTGTCAATGACAATCCTACAAAACAAAAGATCTCAGAGAATTGAATATTATAATATGTTGACGTTGGTGTGATTTATAATCTTAATTGTGGATTTGATAATTGTATGGCAGGTGTATTATGTAATCTGTAGCTCTCAGTGGTTTGCTCAATTCCGTGTAAGATAACTTTGCTTTTATACAATGGGTATTGGGTCATTGTAGGACTGTAAAAAGTATCTTGTATAACATAATGATCTCTGTTAATAGACACGCCTTGGCGAGCGGGTTGGCAACCGCAGTTTTTTTTGTCGTACAGATTACTGTTAGCAGGAAGATGCTGCTGCCCGTCATCTCCTGCCGCTCGCGAGTCAAAAGTATCTTGTTGTTGTTGTGTTAGGAATAAATTTACGCATTTTAGACTTTTGATTAATGTTCAAGATCATCATTACAAAAAATCGTTTAAATTTTAATACATATTTATTTGTAAATAGGGTGCAATTAGGCATTTTTTAAATAATTTGCATGTGAAATTTGGAAACGATTGTAACGTCCAAACACATCTCGTGTTGACATTTATACGCGTGAATTGACGTGTTAGTGACATTTTAGCGACTACGCGGGCTCCGCCCACTCCCCCGTTCTATTATGTATGTATCATAGTATTCTATGGCTGGCACCATGCGGAGAGCATTAGAAGTGCGTGACCGTGATAACACAGCTACGCACTTTTCAAGCGGCAGTCATAACCTCCTTATCTTGCCAATAGCTTGTGCCACTGATACAGTACAAGACAAGCAACCTCTTCGTAGGTCACCTCCGGGAGATAACAAATGTGTCATTCATTTAACATATAATGTTCACACCCGGGAGTAAAACGCCCCGCAACACCTAATCGTAACCAATGCTCCACAAAAGCGATCCTAAGTTTGAACCCTATTTAGCATTCCGCCTTTCCACCCCGGATACGAAATGTATCTTTCAAAGAGAAATCTGAGATAGAAAGGCACTTTATAGTACTTCAGTGCCTCCCTAATGCAATTTTAATGATTGTCTACGACTTTACATATTTTTTGTAGGTATACTGGATAAATTAATATCAATTATTACATAATTGTAACTACATTATTTAGCGAGTCATAAAATTCGCAGATACGATAATATACGAAATTATACATTCACTACAAATCCTTTAAACTTACTAGACGTGTTTTTGGAGAAGAATTTAGATAGAACGTCATATCAAGCTTGAAAAGGATATCAATAATATATCAAGGCAAAAGTCATCGCAGTTTTTCAGCGACTATTTATGTGCAGGTAAAATCCTATGCCATATTTGTATCTGCTGATATATTTGTATGAGCAGATAGTATTGTCACCACCTTTTGATATATGCTTACAGGTATTAAAAGATAAAATATAAATTATCTGAGCTGTGTGTATTATATAGTTCATAGAATTTCATAGAGAGCCATATTGAAAGATATGCGCTCAGATACAAATATCTTATCGTATTTGCGTAGTGTGTGTCTAGCTTTATTATCAGGGGTGTCACTTTGCAAACAACACCACTGAGGGACAGCCTCTGTTTAATGTTATCGTTCACAACAAACAATTTAAAATATTTCGATCCCTTACAATAAGATTCAATGAACAAAATATATACATATATACACACACAAGGGTTACTGGTACCTCGACGTATTCCCGCCAAGGCGTGATAGTTGGGGTCATAGCCTATCAAATGAACCATAAAATGCATTAAGCAAATGTGGACCCATTTCGAAATATTTATGTTTAATTATTTTTTTTTTCAAAAATCCCAAAAGTCTGGTGTCAAAAATTTCTGAAAAAGAAACTTACAGCTGTATTATTTTCATTTTATTATTTTTACTTAATGAAAACCTGGATACTTATTTATCAATACTACAGTGTGCAAAAAGTCTCATCATTTTCGTAGTAACGCTACTAAAAGTACAACTTTTTCCAAACAGAAGATAAGTAATTAAAAATAAAAAGGATTTTGTGAAAAATAATTGTATGTGATCAATTGTGCAAATCATGTTAAAAACATCCCTATTTATCTAGCTTTAGAATGAGATCAGGTAGTGGAGTTCTAAGCAGACAAAGGAATTTGTGTTTTATTTTTAACCAATATTAATCTCCTTCTTCTATCACATGCACTGGTGTGTAGTGGTACGTATAAAGCCCCGCAGTATGCACAGTAGACCAGACCTTCTACTGCGATACACCTAAGCGACGAGCAACTATGTTCGTGGAAGTGGTTGGATCTTCTTGAAATTTACTCAAAATTTCTTCATCTTCTGTGACATGCACATTATACAACTGCACTCTTCTTTGACATGTCGAAGGCTTTCGATTTTGTCTCACATAATTCATTACTGGTAAAATTGAAAAAATGTGGCATTAGAGGCACTGATTTAAGTTGGATTAAAAGTTATTTGCAAAATAGACGTCAATCTGTTTAAATAAGCAAACCAGACTGCAATCATGTGGTCCTAAATCACAAATCAGATTTTAAAGAAAACAAATATGGAGTTCCACAGGGTAGCGTTTTGGGACCACTGTTGTTCTTAGTATATCTTAATAATCTTCCGGATTGACTAAAACTATTATTTACGGATTTTATCGCGTTTAATCACTTTAATTTATTTTTATTATTATCCCGACGTTTCGGGTGCTTTACAGCGCCCATGGTCACGGGGGGGACTGGGGACATACTACCATATGTTAGAGGAGTCACGGACAAGATTGGCTACATCTTGAAGCGAGCGTCCATTAAGACATACTACAAGCCGCTGAAGAAGATTAGTCAATTTTTACCATCCATCAAATGTAATATTCCTCTACAAGATGCAGGTGTGTACAAGCTAGATTGTGAATGTGGTCTCTCTTACATAGGTCAAACAAAGAGATCTATAAAAACCCGCGTGAAGGAACATATAGCTGATGTGAAGCACCGACGCTCCGGGAAGTCTGCAGTCTGCGAACATGTTCAAGATCGTCCCCACCATTACATTAGATTTGATAAACCACAAATTCTCGCAAAAGAACACCGATTCCTACCAAGGATGATACGCGAGGCTATTGAAATTAAAAAACATCCAAATTTCAATAGAGAAGATGGTTGGGTGCTACCATCTACTTGGGATCCTATAATTAACAAAATTAAACCCAAACCCAAGCATACCACTGCAAGACTTCATGATACTATAAGCTCGTTTTGCGTAAATCGGACCAAAAATTAATATTAAAAAAACTGAAGGTAGCCGGACTAACTATGACATTGGGACGTCAAACATCTCAGTCCCCCCCCCCCGTGACCATGGGCGCTGTAAAGCACCCGAAACGTCGGGATAATATTAAAAATAAATTAAAGTGATTAAACGCGATAAAATCCGTAAATAATAGTTTTATTCAATGTGTAGTGTTCGCGTAAATTTAAGAAATCATTATGTGAATCTTCCGGATGTAACTAAACACAAATGCATTTTATTTGCTGACGACATATCTGTAATAGTAAAAACAGATGGTAAACAATCACTTAAAGATCACATTAATGATATTAACAGTACAGTAAAAACAATAATAGAATGGCTTAAAAATAACAACCTACTTGTAAATCTTGACAAAACTTATTTTATAAATTTCAATGACATATTATACCAGACAATGAACATTAATTTTGAAGGACAAACACTAAAAAGTACAAATATGACAAAATTCCTAGGTATATGGATTGATCAAAAACTAAATTGGAAATGCCAAGTTGAATATGTATGTAAAAAAAGTAAATAGATTTTCGTACGCACTTTATAAACTAAGCAAAGTAGCCACAAAAAATACAGCACTTACTGCGTACTTTGCATATGTGGAATCCGTACTGTGATACGGGCTTATTATATGGGGCAATAGCACAGATGCAAAAAAGGCATTCATTGCCCAAAAAAAAATGTATTAGAGCAAAATGTGGCACTGCACCTGATGAGCCTTGCAGGCCGCTATTTGTATCTCTAAAAATACTACCACTCCCATGCTTGTACATTTTTGAAATTGCAAAGTTTGTAAAACAAAACATGTATTATTTCAGACAAGCAAAAGAGATTTATACGCAAAATACCAGAAATGGCAATAGACTTGCTGCTGAAATTATACCCAAGAGTGCTCGGTTTAAAAAAAAATTGCTACTGGATATGTATGCTCATATTTAATAAAATACCCCAAAATATCAAAGACTTACCCCTTAACCATTGTTTTTATAATGTGAATGACTACCTAAATTTGACATGATGCGACACAACAGTAGTTATATATTTTTAATTGCATTTTCAATTTTAATTATTTTTAAATTTGTATGTGGATTATGTATTGATAATTTCTAAACGATGACTATTTATGATATATTTTAATTGAATTCGCTATTTTAATAAAAAACTAAATAATCTTAATTATAAAAAATGTATTTGCATGCTATCCATAGATGGCTGAAAAAGCTGTACTATACTTTGTAATAACCACCTTAATGTAACCTTTTTCAAAGCAAATCTTCATTTCATTTCATTTCTATTCATTTCATTTCATTTCATGGGGTGGTCGGCGATTAGGGTAGCGCTGTAGGTATTCACGGCGAGCAGCTGCAGCGTCACCGTCACAATATCCATAGAGATAAAAGATATCTGCGTATTCCTCGTTGGAAAATGATTGCCTTGCATGATCTCCGCGTCTTGGTGGTTCCGCCGCCATAAAACTTTGAAACTCAACTTCTTTAACTGTAACAGGGAGGGATATGCGCGCGTGTGTACGATGCCTGTAATACTGATGACTGATTGAACAGTTTCTTCTTGTTTAACTTGTTTCTAATTTCACACTAAAAGTAAACAATAGCGTAAGTTCAAACGCACTATCTTTTACGAGCATTCCCGCAGCTGTTGATAAGGTTCCGAGAAGCGATTGTTTGGGATTACCTAAAACATTGCTACTCGGAACTTGTCTACCTGGCCCCTTTTTTTCAAGTTTTTTCTGTACTATTTAAGTTACAAGCTAAATTGATACTCGTTCGTTGGGTAGCTAGATAAGTAGGGATGTTTTTAACATGATTTGCACAATTGGTCACATACAATTATTTTTCACAAAATCATTTTTATTTTTAATTACTTATCTTCTGTTTGGAAAAAGTTGTCTTTTAGTAGCGTTACTTCGAAAATGATGAGTCTTTTTGCACACTGTGGTATTGATAAATAAGTATCCAGGTTTAAATTAAGTAAAAATAATAAAATGAAAATAATACAGCTGTAAGTTTTTTTTTTTGAAATTTATGACACCAGACTTTTGGGATTTTTGAAAAAAATAATTAAACCTAAATATCTCGAAATTGGTCCACATTTGCATAATTCATTTTATGGTTCATTTTATAGGTTATGACCCCAACTATCATGCCTTGGCGGGAATACGTCGAGTTACCAGTAACCCTATATATATATATATAAAATATCTAAATTGTTCATTGTGACAATTTTTTTCTGGTATACTGTTTCATATCTATTTGCTAATTTTTACAGCACAATTGTATACAAAAAAAAAATATTCACGATCCTATTATTAGAGAAATAGCTATTACTTGTCATAAGTAAAATTTAAATATTGCTATAATGAAAAAAATAATTTATTATGGTCGTAATACTAGCATGCTTACCAAACCGAGTACAAAAGAAAACACTAATTTGAGATTTGAACCAATGTGAAGCCAATTTGGTAATTGTGAAGGAGCAGTTTGCTCTGGCTGGGTGGGCAACAAGAGTGCTGATATGCAACATATGCTTACTGCCACTGCAACAACATTGATTGGTTGTTGGTCCCTGTAAAAATGAAAGTTAAATTTACCAATAGCTGGTTGATAAATAAGTCAAGAAAAATTTATTGAACTGTATGTTGTCTGAGTCATACTGATTTTATAACCTTACCAAATTCAATTATACAAAAGCTATATCACCTGTGATGTAGGGGGTGATTACAAGTAATTCTTGCAAGTTCTTCTGTGGGCTTGATAGTTTGAGCTTTAGTTGTTAATGGATGAAAACTATCCCCTAAACTTTCTTGCATAGTGTTAAGTGGTTCTCCTTCTATTAATTTAGTGGGAATGTCTCTTTTACCTAGAGCCTAAAATAAGTATGATAAAATGTGATAAGATGTTCTGTTCGCCACCTTAGTACACCATTTGTTTATCATAGAACACCAGATGTGTTCTATCATAAACAAATGGTAAAATTAAAGGTTTTGTATAACCAACTTCAATATAAACAAAATGAGAACATCATCAATGTAGTCGAGATCAATTAAATACACATTATTAAGTATTACTCAAAAACTACTGGTCAGATCTTGATCAAATTTACATGGGACCAAATGAGAATTACCAGCCTTCAAATAAAAAAGAATCATCATAATTGGTTAACCTAGAAATAAATTCTGAGGTAAAATGCATTGAAAAATACAGTTGAATTGAGTACCTTCTCCTTTTTTGAAAACGGATAAAAAATCAATTTACTAATAATGCACAGATAAGTGACAATATTAGAATATTGTAAATATCGGACAGAATATCTTCAGCTTAATATAACTTACGATGAATAGGTCTTCCTACATTTTTTTCTGTAATTTGCTTGATTTAGATTGATCAATTAGAAACAATTTTATACATAATTTTATCTAAAAATCAATGTTTTTTTTTTTCATAAAACTGATGTGACAAATAAATTTACAGCCACCTGATTGTAAGCGCTGCTGTAATACATAGTAATCTGCAACCAACTTCAAACAAAAAAGGTACAGACGCTTTGTTACCTCTGGCATCTTAAGATGTTATGCCTCACAGCTTTAATTATACTGACTCTGTGCCCTTCATAGATTATTATATGAATGAACAGATAATCCAAGCCAAGACACAAAGAAAATTTTCTTTTAACCCTTTTTGAATCAGTATGCATGACCAGTCTGCTAAAAAATAAAAAAGAATCTAATTCTAAAGCCCTAAATTATCATACAGCCCTACTCCCCGTAGAATGGCTATAATTAGCCTTTGAGCAAAAAACATCCAGCCCTCTTCATCAGAGAGAACAGAGAGATCAGCAACAAACAGTCACGCATATAGTTCCTTTAGGAACTTCACTACATGTGGACCTCATGGATGATTTACATGCTTGTTGCAGAAGGTAAACAAAATTTACTTCGAGGATATGCGAAGTCCGACAAAACGCAGTGGGACAGCAACATATTTTACTATATTACTACAAGCAACATATATTACCATTTTATCTTTTTTTTGATTACTTTGGTTTTTTTTCGTTTAAATTTATGATTACCTTATTAGGCTTGTAAATAATCTGAGTGCTCATACCTGCTGGGTATTTCTATCATACATTGTTATTCTGAATTTTTCCGTTGTGTTGCAATGCGCTGCTGAAGGTTGAGTATATCGAACCACTATATCAATACAACTTTGTGGTGCAATCACACCTTCTGGGTCAATCACAGTAAACTTATTGGGTGAAGTGCACAATACTGAAAACAACAATGTTTTTTTTACACAAAGTATAATTCTGATTTTCATTCCTTGTATTTTGAAATTTACCTTTGAAATTCACAGAGAAATCATATGGATTATAAACCGTTAACAATTGTTTGTGAGTGTGTCTAGCATTTAAGTAAAATTCTAATGATACGGGAAACACAAAAACTGGAAAATTCTTCATTTTATATTTGTTTCACTCACGAGAACAAGACAAAATATAATATCAATTTCGATTTAATTCGCACGCAAATTTTGACAGCTGTTTGTTGTTTTGTTGAATGTTGATAAAACATATGTTTTGTATACGTCTATGGTTGATATTCGCATACCATAGACTTAGTATCTTAACGTTCGGCAGCGGTCGGCAATCTCATCTGTGAGACGAGAAGCGTATTTTTATTTTTTCGATAATTGACGATTGAAAAAGTTTGCTCGCATACTACTTGTTCATTCGCCCTATTAGTACCGATAGCAGCGCCTTCGTAAAGTTTTATATATCATTATTTTACATTTTTTGTTTATTTAATATAAATATTTTAAATGTAAAACAAAACTATGAAATTTTTAATATTTTAAAATTGTATGGGACACGTTCCTATTCACTGTTATTAATTCACTTTACTAAATAAATTCTTTTATAATATGCATTTTATCTACTTGTTTGGTCTCAATTTCTGTGTACAGGACAACGAACTACTTACTTAGTTTGCGTTTGTAAACTCTCATTGGATTGAAGTTTAATCATTTTTTTTTTCAAATTACTGGGTACATCCTCAAATTCACATGAAAAAGGGCTAGCAAAACATTTCAGTTTGTTGAATACCTTCTCGAAATCAACAAATTCGTAACTGAATTGTGTTGTAAATCCATTAAAATCTCTTTCATTCTCACTCCCAATTAACTTTTGACAATTAGGGAAGTGATAATTTTTTTCTCAACAATATATTTTATGAAGAGTCGGTTTTTAGCCTTTACGTCTGTATGCATATCAGATATTAGTTTCGTTTAATCCTTAAAGTCAAAAATCCAAGATCTATTAACTATTGAGGGTCTGTTAGCTCTGAAATAGATTGACCTTTCTGATTCATAAAAGTGTTGATTTTTTCCTAGAAATTTCGATCCTAGAAAGGATCGAAATTTCTTCTCAATACTGTAACTCCACTTAACGATCTTACTTCTGAATAATAAAGAAAATCTTGATGACCTGCTACCATTTTGGATAGAAACTTCCGGAATTGACGATGTGTCAACCCTTTATCTGATATAGTTTACAGTGGATATCGCGATGTCCATTACTTTTTCCATGAAACGACTTTGGAACACAACGCTTCTCGGTGGACAATGCAATTAAAAAATAACGGGATTTCACATGCTATCTCTGCCAATTTTGTTTTAATTCTACCCATCAGGCCCTTGTTTTGTTCTCTCATCTATCTAGCTCCGTCAGTTGTTAGACTTACCAATTTTTCGTATTGACGTCATTGCCTGTTCTAAGTGACAAAACAAATCTTCCCCCGACTACGTGGTCAATGGTTCTCTACACTCATCATACGAAACAGCAGCATTACGCTAGAGCACACAATCCACCTGATGGTAAGTGCATTTTTTCACATTACAACGATTTACGATTAAATATTCACGATTACAACATTATAACAAGTACATTTATCTTCAATTAAGAATCAAAATGCAGATGCGTTGTCATTCCTGAGGACTGAGATGGAATGCCTCGTTTACAGTAAAAAGGGTCTCCGGTTCTCTACACTCATCACACGAAATACAGCAGCATTAAGCTGTATTCTGTGAGACCGTGGTCCCACCCCGGTCAAGCCGACCCATTCATGTTGCAATTAAACCTAAACGGCTGCGCTGATCTTGACAAAATTGAATATAAATACTTTGTAACAAGAGGAAGGACATAGAATCGACAGAAGCGATTGTGATCCCCTAAGATGTTTGGCAATATCAAATGGTTTAAGGTTTAAGCTTATGATAAATTTATTCCTTTACTTTTTAGGCCACTGTAAGCAAAGTGTGGGAAGACACTACAGTAAAGTCACGAAAAGCATCATCAAGGTGCTAAGAATCCTACTTCCAAAGGCAACCGGCTAATTATTTCACATAAAGGACGTGAAAAAGGATTCGTGACAGAATCAGAATTGGTATTTAAATGCAAAGGTACAGGCGATTATCACTTATCGATGAATGCAGTCAAGTTCGAAAATTGGTTTCAAGCAAGCCTTGAGCTAAACGCGGTGATTGTTATGGATAACGCAAGCTAACACTCAAGATACCAGGAGAAAATCCCAGTTACTAGTTGGAAAAAACCAGACGCCCAAGAGTGGCCTTCATCAAAGCAAATTTCTTTTGAGGCAAAAGAAACAAAAGTCCAGCTCTTAGAAAAAGTGAAAGATGTCAAAACTCAGTACCAATCGTACGTGGTCGATGAGATGGCAAAAGCAGTTGGTGTGCAGGTATTGAGATTACCTCCATACCACTGCGAATTGAATCCCATCGAACTAGTGTGGGCAGACGTGAAGGGGTATGTGGCCCAAAAAAAATACAACATTTAAGATGGCAGATGTCAAAAAGATGCTACAGGAGGCCTTAGGCAAAATGGCAAAATTGCATCAGTCCCGTAAAAAAAAAAAGATAACAAAAAAAAACTTTGATCTTTTGAATATATAGATAACTCCTAGAGAAATCGGATTTTGATTTTGAAATTAGTGATTGTAACTCGATTTTTATAACTGTTTTTATAAGTACTAAAATCAAAATAAATAATTTATATAATAACAATAATTTATTTAATAAGTTAGCAAATTTATTTTTTTCTCCTTCAAATGTTTTATATAAACCGCACTTAATACAAAAATGTTTGTGATCACTGTCAGTAGGCTATTGTACGAAATTCTTCCTGCTCCGCTACTGGCTACTGGACTTTTAGACGTGGTAGTGGAGGGGCAAAATGCTTGTCGTAACTTTCACAGTGAGCGAATATTGTGAATTCGAACCCCTCCGGCAACAGGGAAATTGTTAATTGCAATTTTCAATATTGAAAGCATGAAGCAGAGTATAGTAATGGCAAGTAGTTGAGAAACTTGCATGTCTAAAAAATTAAATATTTCAAACAAATGTGAAGTCTACAAATACACGCTGTAGCAACGTGGTGAAAAAGTTACTCCATATTCCGTTGATAATTAGAGGAGGCCTGTGTCCATCAGCAGGACTTTTATAGCGAGTGAATTTAAATTAATTATACTTAAATTTTGTTCAATCTGAGCATGTGCAGACGAATGTACGAAAAGGCGAAGCAAATTAACACTCATGTAGGGTTATTGCTGGTAAAGTATAATTTAGGATCTAGGCCTTGGAGATAAATCTCTAAAAACACATTGCATAACAATACATTTATCACAACTAGTCTTTAGTAGCTGGAAAGACATTCTAATTCTAATCTAGCTCAGACTGACGTCCGGGATATCATCGGAATAGAGTCGAACGAGACTTCCTCTTAGGTCATACTCACAGCTGTTCATAAAATTCCTCGTTGTCACTCACTACGCCGAAGTGCTAATGGCCTTAGCATCATCATCTTACAGCCCTTCATAAGTCCACTGCTGAACATAGGCCTCCCCCAAGGAATGCCACAAAGCACACTTCTGAGCCACCTGTATCCATCGACTTCCAATGCAACTTTACTAGGTTGTCACTCCATCTAGTGCGGGTTTGCCATACACTTAGTAAGGACGGCGCCACCAATTCAATAATAACGAAAACAGTCAAATTGACTCTATTACATCCGTTGATGAGGTACCAGACACTTTTGAACTTCCAGTAAATAAAGCAGAAAACGGTGTAACTATCAACAATGAAAACTTTGATAATGCTGTTCAAAACATTAATGGCCAGTGGCAAAGAATTAATGATATATTGGATCTTGCAAATCGGAGCATCAAGGTCAACGACCTTAAACGGTGCAAGCAGCGCACATGGAATACTGTTCCCATCTCTGGCCTGGGGCATCCCAGTGCCAGCTCCTTCCACTTGACCGCATCCAGCGCAGAGCGGCTCGAATCGTCGACGACCGAGTGCTTTCCGATCGGCTCAATTCACTGGCGCTGCGAAGAGATGTTGTATCGCATGCGCATCTATCACTGGGAGTGCTCTGAGGAATTGTTCGGATTAATCCCAGTCGCCAAATATCATGAACGCACTAAGCGGCAAACCTCCCGATTCCATCCACACCATCTGGATGCTTGGCGGTCCACTACTGTACATTTCACTAGGAGTTTTCTTCCGCGTACGACCTTTGTGGCCGAGGACCTTCAAGAAAAGAGCATACTCCTTTGTAAAGGGCCGGCAACGTACCTGCAATTCCCCTGGTGTTGCGGTTATTAATGGACAGTGGTAGTCACTTAACATCAGTGAACCGTATGTTCGTTTGCCCCCTCTTCTATAAAAAAGGATTCAAATTCTGCGTATACAAACATTCTTAAAAAGTTCTGATCTGATTTGTCAAAGCTACAAACTCCATCGAGTATAATATCATTTATTGCCGAAAAAATATTCGACGAAGATCTCGAAAAAATAATGTAAAATCATCGATCGCCGTAAAAGCTGTCTAATATGCAGTGGAATTATCCAATCAGGATGACTAGGTCAGAAACTGTAAAAGAAAACGTGTTCAAAATATTGCATCAAATGTTGTCTCCTGCCATAAAACATTGATTTTATAAAATTACGTAATTATTATTTTTCCATGATGACGTTGATTGCCTTACCTAACATACTGATACATGTTTGAATGTAGTTTAGATAGATTAGATATTTTTGTTCTAATAAAAAATTAAAGACTATGTTTGAGTTTTATTGCACATTCATCAAAAATGCCCACGAACAAGCACGGATTAATGGTGCTTAATCAAGTCGCATGTTCCTTGCAAACCCCTGCGCGATTGTAGGACTACCATGCATCGCCTTGAATACGTTTGGAAGAAGAGTTTACGTTGCAAACCCGTACGCGATTGGAGGGCGAGCGCCTCAAACGGAGCACGGATTTGGAAAGTTAGCGAAACAAACCTGTGCATGTTTCAAGGCAGTACAGCCTCCTATTGAACACGGAAACGTAAATACGCATTCTGGATATGTACTCGGAAAGCCATAGTATCTCTAGTGTACAAACACTTCGATGTATCGACAGTCAACTTGGCACTGCCGAAGGGACTGTAGCACCGCCCTTATTTCGACGGAATTATAGGCTTTCTCGTAGTCCACATACGCAAAGCAAAGTGGCAGATTGTACTCTTGGATCTTCTGTACAATTTGCCGAAGGGTATGTATGTGGTCTATGGTACTGAAGCCGTTTCGGAAACCGGCTTGTTCGGGAGGCTGGAATTCGTTGAGTCTACGTGCGAGACGATTCGCAACGACTTTCGAAAACAGCATGTAGTGTAGACGCGACTCAGAAGAAAAATCGGCTCAGAAGAGAAATTCAAGCGAGCGTTGTCGCTCTTCTAGAAGAACACGACCACCGCACGAGCAGTGCAGACCGTGTGCGTGCGGTGTGGTACAGACCACTCACTGAAAATCTCAGGTGTCCCGGAAACGATGCTGCCACATTTGGTTTTCAGTTGAAGCCAACAGCTTAGAGCTGACAGACAGATCTCTGGCAAAAACTTGGAGGTCTCACTCCGCTCGATCGCTTATTCAGTACGAGCTATATTGTACTTGCGTAGGTCTCGCCGCATGCATTTGGAGATCTGTCCGTTCAGTTATCATGGGGGGATATTTACCATAGCTGCCACGCTTGGCAAGCAGGTTGGCAACCGCAATTTTATACTTTTGATGGGTTGGATTTAGAATCGTTTGGCAGAAATTAGGGGAAGTAAGGTGTTTTATTTGGTAGAGGTTTGGCCCCCGATTATAATAATACCACTCACATTAAAAGGTAACGCACCATTTTCGAAAAAATAAATAAAAACTATTATAACCTAAAATGTGTAAAGTATGGAAAATGAGATATTTTTTATTATTAAACTGACTTTACGGCTCTGGGTTCTAGCCCTGCTAAGAAAAAAATATACGATATTACTGAGAAAGCTGGATAGCACACAGAATTTTGTGTATGTGCGACAAGAACGTAAGACTAGTGTCACATTATTCTACTCACCCACACTCAAAGAATTAAGTCTCAGTGGCGTATCGTCAAAAGATATTTCGGTAAAGACAACTATAATAAAAGAGAAAACTTTATCGACTTAAATGTATGAAAATTTATGGAGTAGAGAAATTATAAAGAACAAAAGAGATCCTTTTGAGGAATCTATAAAAAAATGATGTTTACAAAAAATAAAGAAATGATTATAATATACTGTGTTTTATATCTAAATTGTTTAAAACTGTCTGGCCAGTTATTTAATTTAGTACTTAAACACCCAGCAATACTTTGTTGTAATAGGTTAGATGGTTGTGGCGGGAGCAAAAGCAACCTGACTTTATAGATCTTATCGAAACTGTACTAAACATAAATCAACACTCTCCGATTCCGTAGTCTTGTCTGCCCTACTCCTAGTGTTTTTGTAAAGCCGTAGGCGCGGAGGGAGAACAGCCCCCGCCTGTCGTAGTAAATCGCAGGCACCTGTGTGAGCCGTAGTGTGCTTATATATTACATTATATATTATGTTTATAATTTAAAGTAATTACACAACTAACATTTTGGTGTTTTGTTGAGTGCAAGAGCGAGCGAAGCGAGCTCGAGACTTAGGGCACCCCGACTCGGACAGGTTGGGTAAGAAGGGGATGGCGGGGTCGAGTGAGCGAGCGAATAGACTCCGCCATCTCCTTCGTGGTTATTTTTTTGTAAACCACTTAGAAGTAGGAGCCCCGCGAAGTGGGGCTCCGTCGACTGCGCTTCACTTGACTGCGCTACGTGGTGTTTCTCTCCCCCAACTCTCTTCCCCCCATAAATCAGATTTATAGTCAAACACATTACAAAAACATAACCTCAAAATGAGGCTTTTAAAATTTATTTTAAAAAACTAAGCATGTCCGGCAGGAGGTGGAAGTGGGGGGCGACTCTACAACTACCCCCCCCTCCCCCCAACCCCTAAATTTATTTTGTTATCGTTTTGAGGTTAGCTCTATGGGATTTTCTTTTCGATTTTTCTCAAGAATGGTGCATTACCTTTTAATGTGAGTGGTATTATTAATATAATCGGGGACCAAACCTCTGCAAAATAAAACACCTTACTCCCCTAAATTCTTGCCAAACGATTGTAAATTTCAATCCTTTTGATTACGATTTTATTAATATTAGGTTAGTAAATATGTTTTACGCACATTTAAAACGCAAAGACAACAGATTTAATTTTCTTATATTCTTCGATTCAACACAATAAATAACAATTTTTTTATAATAAAACAAAACTATAATCTGTCATTCATCACAGTATCGGAAGTCTATTCAATATTTGGATATGAAGTATAATAAACACAATAAATATGACCTCCTAATATAATTGCGAAATTAAGATTATTATAATTCACATATTATTTTACCAGCAGTCGCAAGAATGTTTTAGGCATAATCTAAAACAGAGTTATGTATAAATATGTTATTAGATATGAACAAATTAAAGTGACTTTAGTATAGGTTAATACTGAGGATAAAGGTTACATAAATGACATTGGTAAACAAAAAAGGGATATAAATTTAAATAGGTAATTCTTAAAACTCCAAATATATAGTAAAATTGTCATAATTAATTTTCTATTTCTTGTATGTACTATTTAACGACTTTGTGAATGTTTAATCATCATCATTGTCATCATTGGCCCATAGATTATAGTTAATGGGTGCGTTTGGCAGAAAAAAGCGCTAGCAAGCGATTGTAAGCAAAATGGCGATCGTAAGCGGTAAGCGCTGTCAAATCGTAAGTAGCTATTTTCCTCCAGGACACGATGTTAGTTTTAACCGGGGAACCTAACCTAATTTAAATATATGTTTGTAAAGTATTCATATTAAAAACTTACCAATCATGAATTTTTAATAACATGTATACGTTTTTATTCATGTCATTATATTACTTAAAACGAATATTGCGCAAAACAACTTATAAACTCTACTAATTATGGTAACCACAGCCGAAGGACCCAAAAAAAAACCAAATTTATTTAAATAAATTTAATAAAACTAATTTTACAATTAAACTTAAGTCTATGCCTGATCGATGCTAGATACAGAATGCCTAAATTAAATTTTATGAAATAAAATGTTGCATCGCGGTAAACGCGCATTGACGTCAATCGAGGTGCAGTGTCAGCGGCGGTGATCACGTTGCGTCCGGTGGCGGCACGTGTGAGCGGTGTCAGCAGGTGCTGTATTGAGGTCATCGCTTATTGCAAATTACTAGTGAGGGCTTGATATAACACCTCCCCCCCTCAGATCATCACTTATTTTTGAAGACTTATCTGAGAAAATAGTGATGGATGCTGCTTGGTCTTTTCAGATGTCTCGGGTACTGCATAGATCTTATCTTTGGGGGGGTGATCTTTCAGATCTGCGTCGGAATATTTCGCCTCGTCTTATAAGTAGCAGCATGGTGAGTGCGTGTACGCTTAATAGAATGATATAAAGCGGGATCGTTGTATGATATACTGTGTAGTCCGGCGACACTTGCTTTATTTCCAGAGTTGGCTGCGTTATCACCCTGTGCTTAGTGTCATGCAGCCTTCGTAAGTCAATGGAATTAAGATGAATCTGAAGTTTTTCTTTGAGCGGTTCCTCAATGTCGGTTGTCAGCTTCATTATTTTCAGCGGCTGTCCTTCAACTACGTCGTTGGTATTGGTGATTGTAAAGTCGGGTGTGTCCAAGGAGCAGCTCATAGGGACGGTTGCTAAGTAGGTGCCGCTGAGAATGTTGTAATTTTCTTTGCCACATAGGTAGTGTATCCTCGTGGCGTTGGGGAAAGACAGGATATAATGTTTCTCGTCTAATTCTTCCATAGCTGGTCTTGATAGGGTTATTGTAACAACGTCGCAGGTCTTGTCGATGGCTTGATTTATTAAAAGATTCTGGATACAGTCTGGAACTTGTCGTAGCTGATGGTCCATTGTCTCTCCACAGAGGTACCAGTCCTTAAACTTCGGGCATTCGGCCTCTATATACACATAACCTTTTCTGTTGGTTGCTATTAAAGGAAAAGGAGGGACGAGGGCCTGCTTAAACTTATTGGGGGCCATGGATAATTTATAGAGATTGTAACTATCCTTAGTAAATAGAGGTATATTAAAAATTATGACTATCCTATTATCAGAGTAATAGTATCCTGGTTTAATTATGTCATAGTATTCCCTAAGTTCTAATTGCAACACATGCTCCTTACCATAGATAGTAATTAAGCGTTGAATCATATGGTTTAAAATATCTATACTAATCATGGAATGATGTAAAGTGGAAGCGTGAATAAAAGCTATGATATTTTCAATTCTAGTTAGCTCACTGAATATTTCGTCAATATTTTCAGTTAAAATAGCAAGATACTGAGCAAATTTAGCATATTTTAGTAGGCTAGAATCTTTATAACTATTACTATCTAAAATTAATTGTAACGTTTCATTTATTTTTACCTGATTCTCGACTAACTTTTCTAACACATTAGAATGCTGGACCATCCACTCTTTACTAAGACTTACGTGGTTGTTAAATTCATGAAAAATAACGTTACTATTTTGCTGAAGCATTTTAATTGCATTGTCATACTTCACGGCATCTGAATTATCTAAATTGCCAGTAACGCTCTTAATTATTGAACCGAGTCCGTCTACGAGACCTCTCTTTATACGATGGGGTTTTAAGGTTTCTAAATGGTTTAAGACCTTACTAAGTTTGATGAATAGGAATTCTATTTGAGCCTCATAAAGCATATAAGTATAGTTTCCTAGAGTTTGTCTAAAATATATTAGTTGATTCTGTAACTGCGAGATTTTATCATTAATATCATCTAATTCTACGAATTGTATAAAAGTATGATAGTGTGTAATGAGCCTTGTTACGCCAAGCCGAAAAGGTAGAAGTCCGGGGCCATCGTCGAGGCTTTCAAGTGTTATCTCTTGACTCATCCTGTGGGATGCTATCGAAGGAGCAGTCAGGACCAGTAGCACCCTGTAACAATTTGGCACTTTTGGGTATTCTTTTAAGACGATTTTTGGCAACAGGCCCGCGTTTTCGTGAGGTGTATATATGTATAGGTAAGTCTGCCAAGACTGTGTCACGACTATACCTAGGGGCCAACTTTTGACGACTCGCAAGAGGGTTCTTAACAAAAATACGCTGATGTGGCTGATGTTCGATTTCGGTATCGCGATCTTTATTACGGTTATTTATGATGTTGGTACGGTCAGCCAGGCTAATTTCCCCTAACGTTTCATAAACTAACTTCATCTGATCCTTATGATTCTGTACGTATTGCTGCGTTAAATGTTTTGTCATATCTACGTCAAAGGGGTCTCGCGGATCGAAATGCCCAGTTATAATATCAAAAGGTCTGCATTTGGTAAAGCTGTGTACGGAGCTATTGTAAGCTAAAATTGCGTACGGCGTAAGGTTTATAGCATTCTCATTTTTATTGCATAATTTTAGGATTCTGAGATGTTCCAGAATCGTCGCGTGGAACCTTTCGACTACGCCGTTATCGTTGGGGGAGTGAGGTAGTATTCTATGATGGTTAATCCGGTGTAATTTAGTAAAATCATTAAATATCTGATTGGTAAATTCTGTGCCATTGTCTGATATTATTGTTAGAGGTAACCCATGATGAGGGCAAAAATTTAACAGTGCTTGAACGATACTGATTGCCGTGGCATCGCGAACATGGTATGCCTGCGCGTATTTGGAAAACGCATCTACGATAGTTAAATATTTCTCATTTTGTATAGAAAGCAAATCTATGTGCACAATTTCGAACGGTTTAGTAGCAGGAGGAACGATGTTAAATTGCGGTTTGATGGGATTACGATCGAACTTAGCTTGGCCACAGATAGTACAATCATTGATAAATTTGGTAATTTGATCTCGCATCTTTGGCCAGTAATAACGGCAAGACAAGGCAAGATAACACTCGTTTATACCACGGTGGTTAGTTTTACCGTCGTGATAATTTTTGATAATCTCCTGTTGCCTTAAATAGTCTTTTACATTTTCCACCTCAGTTTTTGTTAGCACTAAATTCATGGCCGAATTTTTAAACTTATCTTGTATGATTGGAATAATGTCATACATTGCTAAAGGCGGATCGATAAGTAAGGCCGTCTTAACTTTAGGGATTACATATTCCTTTATAAGATTTACAACGTCATTCTCAAGATCTGATTTAGATACTTGCACAGCTATTCTGTTATGAGTGTCAAACGGCTTGGAAGCTACGGGGCGTTTCTTTATGTCGCCAACCACAGAGATAACAATCTGCCTATGGAACTTGTTAAGCGGCTGGTCTACAATAGGAACTTCAAGAATGGGGTTTTCCTTACTGGTATGTGCGGATGCTGTGGACGAATTTTCCACAGAAGGCGGTCTATCCGACGCGAGAGCAATCATCGAATCCGTTTCCTCGTTATGTATCTCGACGCGCGAAAGGGCATCAGCGTTAGTGTTCGATTTACCACTTTTATACTTTACAGTGAAATCATACTCGGATAACTTGAGCTTCCATCTAGTTAGACGTGCATTAGGTTCTTTTAGCTGCATGACCCACTGAAGCGGCTTATGGTCGGTAATGATTTTAAATTTGCGGCCAAAAAGGTAGGGCCGGAAATGTTTTGTTGCCCAAACGATCGCGAGGAGCTCCTTCTCTATTGTGCTATAATTTAACTCACTGTCGTTTAGCGTGCGAGAAGCGTAACAAATCGGTTTGTCTGCACCTTCGGGGCCTTGTGATAATATAGCGCCTAAAGCTACGTTGGAAGCGTCGGTAGTTAAGATGAACTCCTTATTAAAGTTTGGGTATTGCAAAATCGGATCATTAGTTAAAAGGTTTTTACATTTTTCAAAGCAATCTGTATATTCTGAATTAATAACAACTTTGTTTCCTTTCTTTAGGCATTGTGTAAATGGCTTAGTGATGCGCGCGAGGTTCGGGATAAATTTTCTATAATACCCTACTAGGCCTAGGAATTGCTTGATTTCTTTGGGGGTTCTGGGCATTGGATAGTTCTTAATAGCCCTAATCTTGTCAGGGTTCGGCTTGATGCCGTCTTTGGTAATGTGCCCTAAATAGGCGGTCTCCAGTTTGAGAAATTCGGACTTGTCCATTTGGACTTTGAAATTTGATTCTCTAAGTCTTGAAAATACCGTTTCGAGGTTGATCATGTGCTCTTGAAGTGAGGTACTAAAAACTACTATGTCGTCGAGGTAGACCAGACAGATGACGTTTTGGAGACCCTTCAAGACATTGTCCATCACCCGCTGGAAGGTAGATGGTGAATTTTTCAGGCCCATGGGCATGCGTAGAAATTCGTAATGCCCATTTTCTACGTTAAATGCTGTTTTGGGTATGTCTTCTGGGTCCATCTCGACCTGATAGAAACCACTAGCCAGATCGAGGGTCGAGAAATATTGGCAATTACCTAGCTTGTCCAAAACGTCATTAATGTTGGGAATCGGATATTTGTCGTCAATAGTTTTTTCATTTAATTTCCGAAAGTCTACGACTAAACGCCATTTGGTCTTTCCTGAGGCATCAGGTTTTTTTGGTACTATCCAAATAGGGGAGCTCCAGGCAGACTCCGATGGTCTAATTATACCCTGACTTAGCATTTTCCCTATCTGATCCCTGACCTCATCGCGGTGTATGTAAGGGTAACGATAACTTTTTGTGAAGACCGGCATCTCATCACATGTCCTAATCTTGTGTTTAATCTTATTTGTAAAAGTCAAAGCCTCTCCGTCAATATAAAATATATCTGCATATTTTTGACACAGATTCTCTAAGTTAATCCGCTCTTCCATATTAAGATGGTCTGTGCGCAAGCGTGACAGTACTTCGCGTTCGCGCGACGTCATTTGTTCAATGCCTGTGCATTGGACGTTATAAGCCTCTGCATGAACGGCGCGATCCATAGAAAATATTAAGTCGTGCGAGGTTGGATTCGTAATTTCAAGAAAACCACGATTATTTTTGACGGTGGTTAGGCATTCATTTATTACGCAATTAGAAATGATCTGTTCGTCAATATAAGCGTCTCCGTCTTGCAAATTAATAGGGACCCTAACTAGCTTCGTTGTTTTTGCAGGGATCACGTCTTCATAAAAGTTTATATTCCGTGAATTATACATATGAATTGGAGTAACAGAATTACGCGTGAATAATTTTTTGTCTTTAAGATCAATTTTGGCTTCCCAATTTTCTAATAAATCTAAACCGATAAGGCCGTCGAAAAAGTCATGAAATTTATAAACGAACAATTTAATATTTTCTGTTTCCCGAAATTCGCTGAAACATGGCAGAGTTATAGAATAATCGTTGCGCGTGGTAGCGTGTACGTTTGTTACCTCGAAGGGGTCAAAGTTTAACGGGATTTCGTGAAAAAATTTACCTACAGCTTCCGGGCAAATAAAAGATTGATTAGCACCCGTATCGATCAAAAATTTTAAAGGTGGATTTGAAATTTGTATGTACGGGAGCTGTCTCTGTGACTGCAAAATCAATTCTATTTTGGCTTTTCGGATTTCCCTTGCTTGGGAAAATCCTGCTCCTGTGTTGAGCTCGTGCTAGGCATTTCGGGATCAACGTAGGATCCTGATGGGATCTCTTGAGATAAATCGTAATTTGGTAGCTCGTTAATCACGTAATTTATCGGTTCTGGGTCGTAATACTCCGGGTAGACCCCATAGTAAGAATCATTGGGTTCGTTATATGTGTACTCGGGAAAGTAATAGCAATGACCATCACCATAGTTCACAAATTCGTTCATGTTCATCTCCCTAGTCTTAAAGTAGTTAGATGGCGGCGGATTTCCGAATTTTCGCCAATCGTGACCAGACATTTGACCACCCGTGGGCCTTTCCTTTGTAACGTAGTGGCTCACACCACTCATAGGCTTGTGACCCGAATTATATGAATCGTTTCTTGGTGGGAGTTGGAATCTATTAAGTTGCGGATTATAGTTAGGTGGTTGCGCGCGGAATATCTGTTGCGTGCGTGTCGGCATACCTACAGGCCTATATGGTACGGGAGCATTGTTAAAATTATTCGGCCGCCATTGTTGTTGAGAGAATTTAAAATTAGGCATAGGCATTGGTTGTACGGGGAATTTATACGCGGCTATTGGTGAAGGCATGGGTACTTGTGGTGCCTGCGGTTTTTTATCTGCGGCAGATCCACTGCGATTCTGAAGATACATTACATTTAATTCTTCTTGTACAAATTCAAGTGCCTTTTCTACACTATCAGGACGCATGCATCGTATGCGAGAGCCGAGAGGCTCTTTTAATCCGCGAACAAATGCCTGCATCGTGAGCTTTCTGTAAAGGTCACGCTTAGCTTTAATGGTCGTATCGACAGTGTCGTGTAAGGTGACATAGGTCATGATAGTGCTGAACAAGTTTACACATCGGTCGTAGAATTCTTGGGGCGAACTATTCCCCTGTGTGGCTATCATAAGATCGTTATAAAGGGCGGTCTCATCTCTTTGATCGGAGAAATTATTAATTAAAGCTGTTTTAATGCTATTCCAATCTTCAGTTATACCGTTAGAATTAATTATTCGTGCGGCAGGTCCAGTAATCTTATTTAAGATACCATTAACGAGGTAAAGTTTAGCTAATGCATTACCTTCGTTTTGATTTATATATTCCGCTGCGATCTGATCACATAAATTTATAAAGCGGGGCAAAATATGCGAGTTACCGTCGAATTCGGGTACTAGGCGTAAGGCCTTAATAATTACGTCTACGTCAGCCATTATTGCGGATTCCGGATCGCTTAGTCCCTTAGAATTATGCGATAAAGTATTTGAACCTACACTTATATTCCTATTTGTATCTAAATTAAGTCTACGGGCCACTCGATTATTTGCAGGCCCTCTAGGGGTGGATTGCCTGGGATGAAAAATCTTGGCGGTAAAAAAAAAAGGTAAATTATATGTAAAAGGAAGCAACACAGAATTGGTTTCAGTGTACTTACATAAATTGCATTCTGGTTCCTCTGGGATCGATTTCTTGATTTATCCTCCAGCCAGGCTCCAGGTTCTTTTCAAGGATACTCGAAGACGCGCGATCGCTCGCGACGGTAGCGATTGATTTACGACGCGGGATTTCGATGTGAGAAAACCCTATCAAAACTACCTCAAGACGCCTTGAGTATCCTACCGACTGCGCCAATTATGGTAACCACAGCCGAAGGACCCAAAAAAAACCAAATTTATTTAAATAAATTTAATAAAACTAATTTTACAATTAAACTTAAGTCTATGCCTGATCGATGCTAGATACAGAATGCTTAAATTAAATTTTATGAAATAAAATGTTGCATCGCGGTAAACGCGCATTGACGTCAATCGGGGTGCAGTGTCAGCGGCGGTGATCACGTTGCGTCCGGTGGCGGCACGTGTGAGCGGTGTCAGCAGGTGCTGTATTGAGGTCATCGCTTATTGCAAATTACTAGTGAGGGCTTGATATAACAATACTTCAAAACAAACAAATTAAATAAGCAAAATGGCGGATTGTGTCAGCGCTACTGAAGTAGCAATCGTGTCCTGGCCGAAAACTATTTCAGCGCTGATTAAGCGCTTGCTAGCGCTTTTTTCTGCCAAACGCACCCAATAATTACAGTTTAAGTTTTCAACATTGTACCATTACTAACTGGAACATACTATGATAACCGAAGGATGGTTGTGAGAGTAGTACAAATAATATTAAAATATATTTTATTTAGGCTTAGAAAAGAATATGAGCGTAACAGTATAAAATATCTTATGTTGAAAAATTGTTATGTATGATAATTCGTAAGGAGAAATCAATTAATATTTTTATAGGATGGCAGCGCGGGCCAAAAGGCTGATTTTTTGTTTGTAAAAAATAGATCAACATTTTGTGTCCGTTGACGTAGAATGAAATTCTAAAAACAAATTAATAATTTAATGTTTTTTTAAATTAATCTTGTAACAACCGTCACTAAAACGATAAAAAGATATACATGAACAAAAAAGCAATGTTAGTTAAAAAAGGAGACGTTTTTTGAAATCATAATATAAATATTATAGTAGGTTTAACTGGCAACATTTTTACTGATAGGGATATAACATAGCAACAGCTGGATCTTCTGTTTCGAATGTGATAAGGATATCTTTAAACTTATCCAGAAGCTGCATGAGCTGCGAGCGGGTTACATTCTCCATGAACATTATTTCTTCTAAGTGTTGTTCGCCACGGAAGTATCCTGCAAAAGGAAATTCAATTTAACGGTGCTGTTTTTGATATGATGTGAACTAAATTATTAAATTAAAGTTATATAATATATTTACATTGCTGTATTATGCCAATGTAAATATAACAGCAGTAATGCGTGTTCCTCGTTCAATAATTTCGCTACCATAACGTTTATTAGTCTCTCCCATAGATTGCCTCATAGAGATTTCAGATAAAGCTGCCGTACATACAGTACTGCCGCTACGTTTGGCATCGCAGTTTTAGTGTTCTTTTGAGTTATCATCAGGAAGATGCTGCTGCTCATCTCCTGTTTCATTTCACTTCGTTTCGGCGCCCGAGAGCGCGAGCAGTTTATATTGGCACGACATTGTTTATGTGCGCGAGACATACTGATGCTGACCCTTGTTGTGCAGGCGCGCCAGCAGCAGCAGGTCGTCGGGGTGCGCGGCGGCGGGCAGCGCGGCCAGCACGGCGCGCTCGGCGCCCGAGCAGTTTATATTGGCACGGCATTGTTTTTGTGCGCGAGACATACTGATGCTGACCCTTGTTGTGCAGGCGCGCCAGCAGCAACAGGTCGTCGGGGTGCGCGGCGACGGGCAGCGCGGCCAGCACGGCGCGCTCGGCGCCCGAGAGCGCGACCAGTTTATACTGGCACGGCATTGTTTATGTGCGCGAGACATACTGATGCTGACCCTTGTTGTGCAGGCGCGCCAGCAGCAGCAGGTCGTCGGGGTGCGCGGCGACGGGCAGCGCGGCCAGCACGGCGCGCTCGGCGCCCGAGAGCGCGACCAGTTTATACTGGCACGGCAATGTTTATGTGCGCGAGATATACTGATGCTGACCCTTGTTGTGCAGGCGCGCCAGCAGCAGCAGGTCATCGGGGTGCGCGGCGGCGGGCAGCGCGGCTAGCGCGGAGTGCACGGCGCCCGAGAGCGCGACCAGTTTATACTGGCACGTCAATGTTTATGTGCGCGAGACATACTGATGCTGACCCTTGTTGTGCAGGCGCGCCAGCAGCAGCAGGTCGTCGGGGTGCGCGGCGACGGGCCGCGCGGCCAGCACGGCGCGCTCGGCGCCCGAGAGCGCGACCAGTTTATACTGGCACGGCAATGTTTATGCGCGCGAGACATACTGATGCTGACCCTTGCTGTGCAGGCGCGCCAGCAGCAGCAGGTCGTCGGGGTGCGCAGCGACGGGCAGCGCGGCCAGCACGGCGCGCTCGGCGCCCGAGCAGTTTATATTGGCACGGCATTGTTTATGTGCGCGAGACATACTGATGCTGACCCTTGTTGTGCAGGCGCGCCAGCAGCAGCAGGTCGTCGGGGTGCGCGGCGACGGGCAGCGCGGCTAGCGCGGCGCGCTCGGCGCCCGAGAGCGCGACCAGTTTATACTGGCACGGCATTGTTTATGTGCGCGAGACATACTGATGCTGACCCTTGTTGTGCAGGCGCGCCAGCAGCAGCAGGTCGTCGGGGTGCGCGGCGGCGGGCAGCGCGGCTAGCGCGGCGCGCTCGGCGCCCGAGAGCGCGACCAGTTTATACTGGCACGGCATTGTTTATGTGCGCGAGATATACTGATGCTGACCCTTGTTGTGCAGGCGCGCCAGCAGCAGCAGGTCATCGGGGTGCGCGGCGGCGGGCAGCGCGGCTAGCGCGGCGCGCTCGGCGCCCGAGAGCGCGACCAGTTTATACTGGCACGGCAATGTTTATGTGCGCGAGTCATACTGATGCTGACCCTTGTTGTGCAGGCGCGCCAGCAGCAGCAGGTCGTCAGGGTACGCGGCTGCGGGCACCGCGGCCAGCACGGCGCGCTCGGCGCCCGAGAGCGCGACCAGTTTATACTGGCACGGCATTGTTTATGTGCGCGAGACATACTGATGCTGACCCTTGTTGTGCAGGCGCGCCAGCAGCAGCAGTTCGTCGGGGTGCGCGGCGGCGGGCAGCACGGCGCGCTCGGCGCTCGAGAGCGCGACCAGTTTATACTGGCACGGCATTGTTTATGTGCGCTAGATATACTGATGCTGACCCTTGTTGTGCAGGCGCGCCAGCAGCAGCAGGTCGTCGGGGTGCGCGGCGGCGGGCAGCGCGGCTAGCGCGGCGCGCTCGGCGTCCGAGAGCGCGACCAGTTTATACTGGCACGGCATTGTTTATGTGCGCGAGACATACTGATGCTGAGCCTTGTTGTGCAGGCGCGCCAGCAGCAGCAGGTCATCGGGGTGCGCGGCGGCGGGCAGCGCGGCTAGCGCGTCGCGCACGGCGCCCGAGAGCGCGACCAGTTTATACTGGCACGCCAATGTTTATGTGCGCGAGACATACTGATGCTGATCCTTGTTGTGCAGGCGCGCCAGCAGCAGCAGGTTATCGGGGTGCGCGGCGGCGGGCAGCGCGGCCAGCGCGGCGCGCTCGGCGCCCGAGAGCGCGACCAATTTATACTGGCACGGCATTGTTTATGTGCGCTAGATATACTGATGCTGACCCTTGTTGTGCAGGCGCGCCAGCAGCAGCAGGTCGTCGGGGTGCGCGGCGGCGGGCAGCGCGGCTAGCGCGGCGCGCTCGGCGCCCGAGAGCGCGACCAGTTTATACTGGCACGGCATTGTTTATGTGCGCGAGACATACTGATGTTGACCCTTGTTGTGCAGGCGCGCCAGCAGCAGCAGGTCATCGGGGTGCGCAGCGGCGGGCAGCGCGGCTAGCGCGGCGCGCACGGCGCCCGAGAGCGCGACCAGTTTATACTGGCACGGCAATGTTTATGTGCGCGAGACATACTGATGCTGATCCTTGTTGTGCAGGCGCGCCAGCAGCAGCAGGTCATCGGGGTGCGCGGCGGCGGGCAGCGCGGCCAGCGCGGCGCGCTCGGCGCCCGAGAGCGCGACCAGTTTATACTGGACGGCATTGTTTATGCGCGCGAGACATACTGATGCTGACCCTTGTTGTGCAGGCGCGCCAGCAGCAGCAGGTCATCGGGGTGCGCGGCGGCGGGCAGCGCGGCCAGCGCGGCGCGCTCGGCACCCGAGAAAGCGAGCAGCGGCGACGCGCGCGCCGCGCACCCGCCACCCGCGCCCGCACCCGCTCCAGCCGCCACGCACACCGTCGCCGCCTGGAAACTGACCAACCACCACATTCTCAAACGAAAATACTCTTCAAACACTTCAAATTAGTGATGCAACGAATACGAATACAAATACGCGTATTCGCCGAACAATAGACATTTACCGAATATTCGTATTCGATGAATACTAATCACGAATATCTAAAAACTAATATTTTTGTACGTAACTCTAATAAATGACAGACTTTGAAAACGCGCGTCGTCGGCGCGTAAAATATACGACGTGTTGATAGGCCCTAAGCCACAACGACGGTTAGACAAGTGCAAGGGAGTTATTACTAATTTTTAACACTCACACTAAAAGATTTTCAACAAGCTAACAATATACCGAAACATGTTTTGTTTCAAGATGTAGAAACTAGATGGGACTCAACCACAGAAATCTAAATAATAAGGCAATAGAAATAAATGCCTTCTACTGTCTCTTAATATCAGGACGCGTGTCACCGGTTTGCAGCTCTCACACATAGATAAACAATAAATACACAATTACGCCTACACATGTATCTAGCATTCATGCAACAAAGATTAAACTATAAACTATTTCGTTAAGGAATATTTTATAAAAACGCAAAATCTCAGGAGGCGTAGCCACTCGGTCCAATAATTAACGTGTGCGAAAAACAGAGAATGACATTGCGCGCTCACTCTCACTTGTGCATAGTGCATCGCAACGCAAGTTTCGATGACTTTTTAGCGTCGTTGATCGTCCAGGAGTCTCATACCAAGATATAACTAATTAACTGAAAATGTCTCAGTAATAGACGCTTTTAGTCTTAGCTTTAGCTTATAGACGCTTTATAATTAGAGAAAAGCGGATATAATAAAACGTTAAGGATAAGTATATCTATTTATCTTTAATATCCGGATCTTTTGGAAACCAGAAATAATAGCATTTTTTTTAAATAAACAGATGTATAAATAAAATGAATACAACATTATACAAACAGCAAATAAATAAATTATATATGTATGGGTGACATATTTATCATTTTTTATTAGTTTTAAAGATCTGTAACTGACTTTCTGTTGTTTGTTATTTTTCAGTTACCCGGCTTCTTACAGATCAAATTTAGTCTACTATCCTTAAAATATAATTACTTATCCTTACAATATATTAAAATTGAATAAAAATTTATCATCTAATTTACAAGTACGAACAAACAGGTAATCGCTGATAAACGGCTAACGGTATAAAATATTTAGAAACAAAAAAAAAATAATAGAGAAAGTGTATATAAATATTTAACGAAAAATCATATTTCATTCCCATTTCGGTAAAACTAGGTAAGCCAAACGTAATAACTTGTCGATATAAAATAGTAGTCTCACGTAACTGACTCGCGTTCGACTCCTGCGGCCGTGTTCTCTATTAATTGCCCATACTATAAATTCATCGCTGCTTTTAGCTGTCGTACTCGTAGACATGAACTAGCTTAAGAATCAATGGATTTTGAAATGTGAAAACAATTACATTTTCGAAGACAATCGTAGTACTGGAGGTGAATAATTTTATTTAAGTATATTTCATTAAAAACAACATTATTTAAAACACTAAGTACTTATTTATGCAATGTTATCCCTTTATTAGAAAATTTGCAAGTTGTGGAAGAATTTCTGCAGTTGGATATGATTCAAAACATCATTTTTACGTCTCTGCGTCCGAAACAAAACTGGTGACCGAAACAAACGCTCTTCGCCCGCTTGTGGCCTAGGAGTCACATGTGCGGCGACAAGGTCACGCGCTTTTACGACTTTTATTGCCTTATTATTTAGATTTCTGTGGACTCAACATATCAGATGTTGAAGAGATTACATGTACAACGCATAGCGATTCAAGATATTTTACCATCTCTGCCAAATTGTCGTCATGAAATCACAGTAAGGCAATGATAATGGCTATTATGAGCCAAATTATTGATATTCTGGCCAATTTTGAAGAAGCTACTAAAGAGCTAAGCAAAGAATCAAGGACATTATCTCAAGCAATCCTAATAATAGGAAGTCTCAAATCTTGCATCTGATCCATTGGCCTTTTATTTGGAGAGAAGATGTCCATTTTCAAAAGCTGAAAAAACTCGCACAAAAATATTTTTCACTGAAACCATGTACAGTCGGCTCGGAAAGGCTTTTTTCAACGGCTGGGAACATCCAGACTGAAAAAAGAAATCGCCTAAAACCAAAAAATCTACAAATTATAGGTTTTATAAATTAGATTTTATATAATTAGATTGTAAATTTTAATAATTAGAACAATATAAAATCATCAAATAAATTAGTTTTTCATTACCATGGCGAGATATTCGTATACGTATTCGGCGAATATTAGATTTGATATTCGTAAAAGTAGTATTCGTTGCATAACTACGAGGGTGCATTGAAAAGTACTCGGCCTAACACAGATCCATTCAATTCTAAAAATCAAATCTACCCACATTATTTAGTTCAGTTCAGACTAGTTCATTGTGTGAAGTTCGAAACGTGTGCGATAATTAGTTGTGATTTTATAAATTTATTAACAAAGTAATCGGACATAATTTCCGCGAATGGAGCAAATCGAGCAGCGTGCCGTCATTAAGTACCTCCATAAGAAGGGGCTATCATCAAAAGCCATCCATGATGACATGGTCAGTACATTAGGCGACTGTGCTCTGTCATATTCATTCGTCAAAAAATGGATAGCAGAATTTAAGCGTGGTAGAGAGAGTGTGAAAGATGAACCCCGCTCTGGAAGGCCTTCGACGTCAACTACTGACGAAAATATTAAAAAAGTACTTGATTTAATAATGGGAGACCGCAGATTAAAAATTAGAGAGATAGCCGAGATTATAGGCATCTCTTATGAACGAACTCAAAACATCATTGTCAACGAGTTGGGTTTCCACAAGGTGTCTGCGAGGTGGGTTCCGCGACTGCTTTCAGTTGAACAAAAAAGGACGCGATTGACTATTTCACGCGACTGTTTGGAGTTATTTGAAGCCGATGCAGATGATTTTTTGAATCGTTTTGTTACTATGGACGAAACATGGGTTCATTACTGTACACCGGAAACAAAACAACAATCCAAACAGTGGAGAAGACCTGGTTCACCACCCCCTAAAAAGGCTAAGTCGATTTTGTCGGCAAATAAGGTGATGGCTTCAGTATTCTGGGACTCGAAAGGTGTGATTATGATTGATTATCTTGAAAGGGGTCAGACTATAAACTCTGATTACTACTGCACCTTACTACGTCGTTTACGAGAGGAAATAAAAGAAAAACGTCGAGGAATGCTCAGAAGAAAAGTCCTGTTTCATCAAGATAACGCCCGTGTTCACACGTCAGTACAGTCAATGGCTGAAATTCACAACTGTGGCTTTGAACTGTTACCGCATCCGCCGTATTCACCTGATCTGGCACCATCAGACTTCTTTCTGTTCCCTAACCTAAAAAAGCACTTAGGAGGTCAAAGATTTTCGACAAACGACGAGGTCAAAGCAGCTGTAGACGCATATTTTGACTCTAAGGAAGAATCATTTTTTTTCAACGGTCTAAATGCTTGGAAGGGGAGGTGGCAAAAGTGTATTGAACTTGATGGTGATTATGTAGAAAAATAAAAATATAACTGATTTAGTATGTGTTTAGTTTCTTGGTTAGGCCGAGTACTTTTCAATCCACCCTCGTACTTCAAATACAAAATTTATATATTTTTTGAAGAGAAAACTTCTTCAAAATCGTTGTGATTTGAAACGAAAAGTTAAAGTAAGAACCTATATACGCCCACTACAACGCCGGCACAGGCCTCCTTTCATTTCTGAGGAGGTCTTTACGCAAGGAAATGTCCGCCGCGCTACCCCAGTGCCTGTTGGCGAACTTCGAAATATTTTTTGAAAAAAAAAAACGAACTATTTTTGTTCTTATTTCTTAGACATGGATTTCCACACGATGTCTTTCTTCACCGTGAGCACGTGGTAAATCAGCACTTAAATTTTAACTGCAATTTTGATTAGAGCCGGCGGGGATCGAACCCGAGTAGCTCGCTTACTGTGAAATTAACAGAGAGCGCCTAGTACCAGAACCGAAAAAACGACACTAATAACAAACAAATATACATTCTATAGGATAGCCTGCGAGAGAATGAGATAGAATATAGTATACGGTGAAATAGAAATAAAAACTTTTTTATTCACTATAGATTATAAAGAAAGTCACTTTTTTAAATTTACCATTGGTTCTGAAAAAAACCTCTGTCCTGGGAAGAACCAGCAAAAAACCCAGCGGGGCTTTAAAAAAAATAACAGCTTAGATTCATGTATGTTACAATTAACAACACAAAACAAATTAAAAGAAGCTTGGTAGCGATCACCTTTCCAAAGGGTTATTATCATCCATAATTTTTTTGAATATTATAATAAACCTTTTTATACATAGTTTATTAAATTTTGAAGCTTGTGTAGGCCAAATTTTGTATATTTCCTGAGATTTTGTTGTAAAAGCGTATACATCGCCCCAAGAATGAATTACTGACTCGGTGGAGTCAAGTAACTGGTACTATTTAGCTTGTGTCTGTTCCTAGTATTTACAGAATGAATATCACTTATATTTTTAAAACTACTTATTTTTGTGTACATACATTACATTTTCATAAATGTATTGAGGGGTGGAAGTTAATTATATATTAATTTCCTTAAATTTTTGTCGAAGCGACTCCTTAGGTTTTAATTCATAGATTGCGCTAATGACCCTCTTCTGTAAAACAAATATAATTTCAGAGTCAGAAGAGTTGCAGAAATGTTCCTGTGAGTATTGAAGGGGTGAATGAGCCAGGAGAGATAGCAAATTTATTTCAAGAGCATTTTAAAGTAATATCACCGAACATTTCGTCGCGGATAGTGTCAGATGTTGAGGACGGCCAGACGGGCGCGGGCGTGCCAATTAGCTTTACGCCGAATGAAGTTTCGACGTAATTAAAAACATGCATGGTAAATCGCCAGGGCACGATGGCCTCAGCATTGAGCATCTTCTGCATGCAGGGCCTCATCTCTCCGGGATTCTAGCTACCTTCTACAACCTTTGCATGAGACATTCCTATCTTCTTGAGCAGCTGATGAGAACTATTGTTGTGCCTATATTAAAAAACAAAACTGGAGATATATCTGACAAAGAGAACTATAGGCCCATCTCATTAGCTACTATCATGGCTAAGGTGCTTGACAGTCTGCTTGAGCGGCATCTCAGTGGATATCTAAAATTACATGATGCTCAGTTCGGATTTAAAAAGTCTCTCCACTGAGAGTGCAATATTAACACTCAAGCATACTGTTAGGAGGTTAGGTTACTATACCAATAGGAAAACACCAATTTACGCTGCCTTGCTGGATCTGTCAAAGGCATTTGACCTTGTCAATTATGATATTCTGTGGAAGAAGCTGCGTGAAGTGGCCTTACCAAGCGAGTTGATTGAAATATTTAAATACTGGTATGGCCATCAAATAAATCAGGTCAGATGGACAGAGGCACTGTCCAACGAGTACAGGTTAGAGTGCGGGGTGAGACAGGGTGGCCTAACTTCACCAGCGCTCTTCAACCTGTACATTAACCAGTTGATCGTTGAGCTCAGCAACGCTGGTGTCGGCTGCTCAATTGATGGGCATTTCGTTAACAGCATAAGCTATGCAGACGACATGGTGTTGCTGAGACCATCGATTAACACACTGAGGACATTACTTAATATTTGTGATACTTATGCTGAGACTCACGGTCTCGTTTATAATGTATAAAAAAGTGAAGTGTTGTTATTTCGAGCTGGATCAAAAATTGAAAGAATCCACCTGTTAAATTAAGGAACGTACAGTTAAATAGGGTGTGTCAATTTAGGTATCTTGGTCACGTTTTAACTGAGGATCTGACTGATGATACAGACATAAAAAAGAAAGAAGGGCATTGGCGGTTCGCTGTAAAATGCTGTCCCGTAGCTTTGCACGCTGTACAGAAGAAGTTAAGGTAACACTTTTCAAATCCATAGAAAGCATTTTACACGTGCAGTCTATGGATTAAGTACACGCAGAGAGCCTACAATGCCCTTCGGGTACAATATAATAATGCCTTCAGGATGCTGATGGGATTTCCGCGGTATCCTAGCGCTTCAGGGATGTTTACAGCGTACGGTACGGACGGTTTTCATGCCATAATTCGAAAGAGATTCTCCTTTGCCGCTACTACACGGTAAAATACATCAAATAATTTTTATCATTTGTATATTATTGAAGTGTCTGTCTGTGATATCGATACTGCTACATTCTATTCAGCTTATATTATGGCCAGGGTATATTATAGGGTGGTATTTGTATTCTATTATGACATGAATACCTATTTTAATTTTTTTGTTTATCCATCTGTCTGTACAGATTAATCTTCATAATCTTCAGAACCATGAACAAATAGAGAGCAATTCCAAGAGCGATCTACGCTATGTTTAATATTAAAACGTGAAGGATTTTTGTTAAACCGAAAAAAATAAATTGTTCATAATTTTTATATATATACGAATATATACACTCCTATAACTCTCATAATTATATATAATTTTAATATCGTTTTACTCTGATAATTTTGTTACGAAATGATGTTTAGTAAAAAGAAATCTATAAATCAATATAAAAATTATGAACAATTTATTTTTTTCGGTTTAACAAAAATCCTTCACGTTTTAATATTAAACATAGCGTAGATCGCTATTGGAATTGCTCTCTATTTGTTCATGGTTCTGAAGATTATGAAGATTAATCTGTACAGACAGACAGATGGATAAACAAAAAAAATTAAAATAGGTATTCATGTCATAATAGAATACAAATACCACCCTATAATATACCCTGGCCATAATATAAGCTGAATAGAATGTAGCAGTATCGATATCACAGACAGACACTTCAATAATATACAAATGATAAAAATTATTTGATATATTTTACCATGTAGTAGCGGCAAAGGAGAATCCACCTCATATCATACTTCGGATGTTGTAAGAGGCGATGCAGGGAAACAAACTTGAAGCGACAGTAGCCTAATTGCAGGGTGCGGACCGCGAACTCAAAAAGGTCGCGGGTTCGAATCCGCCATTCGACTACTGGCGTGAACTACTCGTAACACAAGCAATTTAAGCTTACCATGAGTGATTATGGGGAATATTAGTAATCGATACCACCATTTTTCTTGAAATCACACTAGACGCATTACTTCAATGGGGCCCCCATATATCAAAACTAGCAAGCAAACTTAGTTCTGCAGCATATGCTGTAAAAAAGATAAGAAGTCTTACCAGTGTTGAAACAGCTAGACTAGTTTACTTTAGCGATTTATAATAATAATAATTAAATTTATTTCAGACCCACATATAGTCCATAATTAACAGTTGGGCTGAAAAGTTCGTATCGTTTTATAGAAAAACACATTTTTTTGGCAAAATTCGATTTTATTATTCAACATAGTTGCCATCGAGGGCGATACACCGATTATAGCGATCTTCCAACTTTTCAATACCATTTTTGTAGTACGATTTGTGTTTAGCCTCAAAATAGGCCTCTGTTTCGGCGATTACTTCCTCATCGGCTTTAAATTTTTTTCCAGCGAGCATTCTCTTGAGATCTGAGAACAGGAAACAGTCGCTGGGGGCCAAATCTGGAGAATACGGTGGATGCGGAAGCAATTCGAAGCCCAATTCATGCAATTTTGCCATCGTTTTCATCGATTTGTGACACCGCGCACTGTCTTGATGAAACAACACTTTCTTCTTCTTCAAATGGGGCCGTTTTTTCGCGATTTCGTCCTTCAAACGCTCCAATAACCCTATACAATAGTCGCTGTTGATGGTTTTTCCCTTTCCAAGATAGTCGATGAAAATTATTCCATGTGCATCCCAAAATACGGACGCCATAACCTTACCGGCCGACTGTTGAGTTTTTCCACGCTTTGGATTCGGTTCATCGCGTGCAGTCCATTCAGATGACTGCCGACTGGACTCCGGAGTGTAGTGGTGGATCCATGTTTCATCGATTGTCACATATCGACGCAAAAATTCACTTCTATTGCGGTTGAAAAGCTCCAAACATTGCTCTGAAGCATCGACACGTTCTTGTTTTTGGTCGATTGTGAGCTCGCGCGGCACCCACTTTGCACATAGCTTTCGCATACCCAAATATTCATGAACGATATGTCCAACACGTTCCTTTGATATCTTTAGAGTGCCAGCTATACAAATCAACCTCAATTTACGATCTTCCAAAATCATTTTGTGGATTTTTTTTATGTTTTCGTCCGTAACTGCCTCTTTTGGACGTCCACTGCGTTCATCGTCTTCGGTGCTCATATGGCCTGTACGGAATTTGGCAAACCACTTACGAATGGTTGCTTCTCCCGGCGCAGAGTCCGGATAACACTCATCAAGCCACTTTTTGGTATCAGCAGCACTTTTTTTCATCAAAAAATAGTGTTTCATTAAAACACGAAATTCCTTTTTATCCATTTTTTTCAAAATAACAAAAGTTGCTTCACTCAAAATGCTGTATCTCACAAACTAATAATCAGACAGCTGTCAAATTTATACACGTTTCTTTTGAAGGTTGGTACTACCTAAAAATGATATGGATTTTATTCTAGTGGCGCCATCTCATAGAGACGATACGAACTTTTCAGCCCAACCAATATGTTAGTAAATTAGCTTAACTTATGTTAGTCTTAAATTATTACACGTACAATTTTCATAACAATTTTTTTTATTTTTGGCACCCCATGACACCAAGCACATGCAAGTGCATACGCATCCAGTGCCCTAGGATGGGACAATCAAATCTACCAGATAATGCCCTCAGAATGCTACTGGAGCTCCCACGAACCCTGCGCATGAGGGATGCTATTCTCTTTCGAATTATGGCATGAAAACCGTCCGTACCGTACGCTGTAAACATCCCTGAAGCGCTAGGATACCGCGGAAATCCCATCAGCATCCTGAAGGCATTATTATATTGTACCCGAAGGGCATTGTAGGCTCTCTGCGTGTACTTAATCCATAGACTGCACGTGTAAAATGACTGGCAAAAGGCTTTGAAAAGTGTTACCTTAACTTCTGTACAGCGTGCAAAGCTAAGGAACATTTCTCTTTCTATGTCCGCATCATCAGTCAGATCCTCAGTTAAAACGTGACCAAGATACCTAAATTGACACACCTTATTTAACTGTACGTTCCTTAATTTAACAGGTGGAATCTTTCAATTTTTGATCCAGCTCGAAATAACAACACTTCACTTTTTTACATTATAAATGAGACCGTGAGTCTCAGCATAAGTATCACAAATATTAAGTAATGTCCTCAGTGTGTTAATCGATGGGCTCAGCAACACCATGTCGTCTGCATAGCTTATGCTGTTAACGAAATGCCCATCAACTGAGCAGCCGACACCAGCGTTGCTGAGCTCAACGATCAACTGGTTAATGTACAGGTTGAAGAGCGCTGGTGAAGTTAGGCCACCCTGTCTCACCCCGCACTCTAACCTGTACTCGTTGGACAGTGCCTCTGTCCATCTGACCTGATTTATTTGATGGCCATACCAGTATTTAAATATTTCAATCAACTCGCTTGGTAAGGCCACTTCACGCAGCTTCTTCCACAGAATATCATAATTGACAAGGTCAAATGCCTTTGACAGATCCAGGAAGGCAGCGTAAATTGGTGTTTTCCTATTAGTATAGTACCTAACAGTATGCTTGAGTGTTAATATTGCACTCTCAGTGGAGACTTTTTAAATCCGAACTGAGCATCATGTAATTTTAGATATCCACTGAGATGTCGTTCAAGCGGACTGTCAAGCACCTTCGCCATGATGGTAGCTAATGAGATGGGCCTATAGTTCTCTTTGTCAGATGTATCTCAGTTTTATTTTTTACCATAGGCACAACAATAGTTCTCATCAGCTGCTCAGGAAGATAGAAATGTCTCATGCAAAGGGTGTAGAAGGTAGCTAGAAGCCCGGAGAGATGAGGCCCTGCATGCAGTGGCGAAGCTAGAGCTCCAAGCTAGGGCAAGCCCAAGATATAAATTGATAAAAATATAGATTGTTGTTTTTAGCAGTTTTATAAAAATACACAAATCTTGATCTGTCTCCACGCTTCAGTTTCATATTCAGTGCTGTCAAGGACGTGTTTAACAAAGCACACAGAAGGCATACCACTGCTGGATAGATTGTATTACATATCAGCAATTGCATAGCTTCGGTGGCTTTGAAGAAAGCCGTTTGGGTTTGTTTAAGCGAAAGAAAAAAATATTTACATCCAATACAATACATGAACAAAAGTAAAACACGAACAAAGTACACACTATGTACAAAATTAAAAAAAAATTATTTACATTCTAATGGATAAGAGATAAGATAAGTGGAATCGTCTCGCTTTCTTAAGGAAAGATTTAATTACGTCCACGTAAAATGTTGGTGAACGTTTTAATTGTACCAATAACTGTTTTTAATTGCGATAATTGATAAGTCTGAAATACACTCTTAACCTTGTGTATTATCTCAACAAAGTTTAAAGATTTGCTCTCCGATTATCACTTTAACACACTTCAATTCATCACAAGGAACACTATTATCCTCAATTTTCATTAAAAATCTTTAAAAAAGCATAAATTTTGAACTCGTAAAATTAAATCGCTTAAGATAAGCACACAGAGTAAATAAACATTGAAACGTGAAATGAACTTGCAAACGTATTGCCCGCGCGCCTCCGCTTTTAACAAATTTATTCCCAAAAGCCTGGCTCTAAATCTCTATACTAATTGCTATATATACAATCGTAGTTATATTTCATTATAGAATATTTTGCCATAGGTTAGAAAGAGAGCGATCGCTTTCTCGAAAGCCCCGTAAAAAGCTCACGCGAGCGAGGGAGACAACTATTAGCTCTATTAAAACTCATTTTTTATGACAGCAGCAGTATCGCTAAGGCAATACGAGGTCATCGGTCGACATGTGTCGAACAGTGGAGTGCGCGGGAAATTTGAAATAGCTTGAAACATTTTACGAGTTATTTTATTAATTGATATTATTGACTGATTCAAGTTTAATAAGGCAAGCCCGGCTTTTCGGCTTTAATGGAAGCTTCGCCACTGCCTGCACGCAGAAGATGCTCAATGCTGAGGCCATCGTGCCCCAACCCTAATATCTTCATTCGGCGTAAAGCTAATTGGCACGCCCGCGCCCGTCTGGCCGTCCTCAACATCTGACAATATCCGCGACGAAATGTTTGGTGATATTATTTGAAAATGCTCTTGAAATAAATTTGCTATCTCTCCTGGCTCATTCACCCCCTCAATACTCACAGAGACATTTCCATAGAATAATGTCGTATAGTATTTTGCTATGGTGACACGTGACTGACTCCGAAATTATATTTGTTTTGCAGAAGAGGGTCATTAGAGCAATCTATGATTTAAAACCTAAGGAGTCGCTCCGACAAAAAATTAAGGAAATTAATATATAATTAACTTTCACCCCTCAATACATTTACGAAAATGTAATGTATGTACACAAAAGTAAGTAGTTTTACAAATATAAGTGATATTCATTCTGTAAATACTAGGAACAGACACAAGCTAAGTAGTACCAGTTACTTGACTCCACCGAGTCAGTAATTCATTCTTGGGGCGATGTATATGCTTTTACAACAAAATCTCAGGAAATATACAAAATTTGGCCTACACAAGCTTCAAATTTTAATAAACTATGTATAAAAAGGTTTAAAAAATTATGGATGATAATAACCCTTTGAAAGGTATCGCTACCAAGCTACTTTTAATTTGTTTTGTGTTGTCAATTGTAACATACATGAATTTAATAATATAATCATCCTTTCTCGGTAAATGTTGATCCAGTGAGAAGTTAGAACATTGTTGATCCACCTATTTGACGTGTTTGCTCAGCTCCTCGTCGCACAAACTAATATACTTTGATCCATCCTTGATGCGCGTGTGACGTCGTTGGATCTGCACTAACAGGTTTTCAATATACTCGTCAGCGATTTGACCAACATTTGTTGATCTATCAACGGTCGAAAAAATCATACTGAATATGATTTTTTAGATCCAGAGTATATTTAATTTATATGCGACATTTACTTAGACTAAGTGGATCCGGAGCCATAATTGAGGAATAGGTACTCGAACACGAAGCGGCTACGTCGCGTTCTGTGTGTGACAGAGAACCCAGTAGGCTACTTCGTTATAGTAATAAGGTAAGAAAATGCGTTATCTGCTGATTTTGTGGATCAAACTTTGGCAGGTTTTATTGTGGAAAGACGTTTGTACGAGTTTTTGTTATCGTGTGAGTGAATTTGTGTTATTTTGTTAATTTGTCATAGATCAAGTAGAAGATCATGGATAGTACTTTATTACAAATTAATTTACCACTCGAGTATGTGTGTGTGTGTGGTGGGGGGGGGGTGCCATTTAGTGCGCGCGCGTGTGTGTGTGTGTGTGTGTGTGTGAGGCGTGTGCGTGTGTGTGTGTGTGTGTGTGTGTGTGTGTGTGTGTGTGTGTGTGTGTGTGTGTGTGTGTGTGCGTGTGCCTGGTTTTGTGTGTTAGTATGTGTGTGCGCCGCCCCCGTGTGTGTGTGTGTGTGCGTGCGTGAGTGTTTTAACTGTTGTTCGTGTGTGTGTGCGGTTTAGCTGTGTTTCCTTTTGTGTGTGCGTGTGTTGTGCTCTTTCTCCTGTGTATGTGTGTGTGTATATGTGTGTATGTGCTTGTGCGGGTATGTATATGTTCGTTCCTTCACGTGTCTGTGTGTGTATGTGCTTGTGCGTGTATGTGTGTGTTCGTTAGTGCGCGCGCGCGTGTGTGTAAGTGTATGTGCGGGTGTGTGAGTGCGAGCGCGAGCGCGTATGTGTGTGTGCGCGCGCGCGTGTATGCATGTGTGCGCGCGCGTGTGTGTATGCGCGTGCATATGCGTTCGTGCAGGTGTGTGCGTGCGTGTGTGTTTGTCTGAGTGCGTGTTTGTGTGTGTATGTGCGCAGAAAACGGAGGCGGAGAATGGAGACGTGGTTGAGGTGGTGGTGAATGCAGCGTAGTTTGTGGTGAAGGCGGAGGAGAGAAATTTGTGGTGAAGTCGGAGATAGTGGAAACGGGGAGAGCGGGGTCAGAAGTGGGTCGACCTTAGATTGTGTTGGAGGCGGAAAGAATATTATATATATATTGTACATATATATATATATATATATATATATAAATATAGATTATAGTTATAAATTAGACTATAGTTGATAAATTAGACTATAGTTGGTCATTGTTATATTGTAACTTACCACAATATAACAATGACCAACTATAGTTGCATATGCTTGTCATTGTCATATCTTATATATATATATATATATATATATATATATATATATATATATATATATATATATATAATATATAATAATATATATATATATATATATATATATATATATATATATATATATATATATATATATATATATATATATATATATATATATATTAAGATATGACAATGACAAGCATATGCAACTATAGTTGGTCATTGTTATATTGTAACTTACCACATTTCACTTTGTAACTTCAGATTTAGTGATACTCCATTCTTTTTCTCATTACCGTTGACCAGCCCATTACTGTTCTTCAGTCGCGGCGATATATCACCACCGTCGAGTGTGTCTTCATCATTATTCGATACATCAGTGTCTTTCAGCGATGTATCTGATAATCGAGATGTTACCGTGCTCATTGATTTTTCAACGCTTTCCCTTTCTCCATTAACCATCTCTATACGCCCATTGACATGTAACTTGGTCTTCTCACTGACAACATTATTATTAGTACCATTTATATTATTCGATATGCCACTATCAACAGAATTACCTTGCTTTTTCTGATCACTTTTATCATAATCATTGCTGTTAATATCATTAGGTTTGCTCATACCATCAACTACGTCTACGCCATCGTCAAACGAATGATTAGCTGAGTCTACTTCGTGGAACTTTTCGTACTTTGGATGATCTGACTCAATCACAATTGGTTGTGTATGAGAAAAATCTGTCTGATTCAAATTGTTTTCAGTAGGGTAGTCCTCGTCGGAATCTGGGAACGCGTTAGTGCTTTCCCTTGCCTCAACCGGTTCCGGAACATTGAGGTGCAATTGATTCAGTGAGGAGAAAGAGACGTTGCACGATTGGTTGTAAATGTCGTGTTTCTCGCAGTAGTACTCTTTGCCATCTGTAATTATAATTATTCTGTATCAGAAGTCTAGCAATATAATTAAACCTGCTAGAGACGGCGTAATGTCCCGTTTACACTGTGCAAGTTCCTTATATCAAAAATAATACCATTCTAGAATTGAAAATAACTGTTTACATGAGAGCGGCACACATTATCTTGAAAGCTAGTTTATACATAATAGGTCAGGGAAAAAGTTTCTTCGTATTTTGTTCATATAAAATAAAAGAAAAAATCTCTTTGGTTGTACTGTTTGTATCTGGATGGTTTTTAATATCAATACATATAAGAGAAAAGCAAAATAAAAAGTAAAAAACACTTTCCCGGCATTTTTCTGTCGTCCAAAATGTGTGAATCTAACGAAGAAATTCAATACATTCTGAAGTTTTATTACAAGAAAGGGAAAAATGCGACTCAGGCCGCGAAATATTTGTGACGTTTATGGATCTAATGCAGTATTAGTAAGAGTTGAACAAAGTTGGTTCAAGCGTTTTTAGTCCGGAAATTTTAATGTCAAAATGCAGCTTGCTCTGGTCACCCACATCAGATAAAGTCGATGACTTTTTGAAGAAGTGGAGTAAGATCGGCATATTAGAAGTTAATACATAGCCGGAGATTTGAGGATTGACCACAAAACAGTATTGACCCATTTGCAAAAGTTTTGTTATACAAAAAAAGCTAAATATTTGGGCACCACACGAGCTCACTGAAAGAAACCTAATGAATCGCGTACTTATTTGCGATTCTCTATTGAAGCGTTACGAAACCGAATCATTTTTGAAAAGATGACAAGAACATGCGAAAAAGATCATTGTCAAAAGGTAGTCAAGCTCCACGGACTGTAACGAAACTGTTAATGTGATGCTCTGTGTGTATGGTGGGATTGGAATGGCATCGTTTATTATGAGCTTTTACTGCCATGCAAAACCATCGATTCGGATCTCTACTGCTAACAACTAATAAGACTCAAGCAACAAATTGAGAAAAAACGGCCGGAATGGATCAACGAAAAGAAGTGCTAGCTTGTAGTTCGATGTCACGTTGAACTAAATCAACTATTTTTCTCATATATATTTTACTGAATCTATATTTCATTCGAAATTCTTTATCTTGGAGAGTAAAGGGATCGAAACCTTTTTTTGTAAAGTTTTCTTTTTCTTGGTGGTTCCTCACGGTCGATTTCATCAAAAATATCGAAATATTGTAAATAATCCATTATTTTCAAAAACGCCACACGTCAAATAGAGGTTACACGTCTTAAACAAAGGTTGAGAATTGTATAACGGTTGCATAATTTCCCATATAATTTAAACACTCGTTATAACAGATGTATACATATAACTCTGGTATACGTCGCGTGTAAATCTTTATTAGTAAGGCCGTTATTGTATAAGGTCGGATAAAAAGTTTCTTTGTATATTACTTGTCAGTTAAGGGTGTTATTAAATTGGCCCATCCATGTACCATGTATCCACGTACGACAAGATGGCTTAATTTCTGGTAACATTTCCTGTGAACAAACTAATCGTATAAGGAAAATCCTAGCTAAACAGGATACGCCGGGACCCATCTTTTTAAAGAAGCCCGACGGCATGTACTCAATATCGCCGGAAGAAACCCAACGCATCCTAATTGGAACACACTTCCCAGGTTGCTGTGTAACTCAGGGGATGAACTGGCATGTAAATGCCAACCACTTCTTTACACTTCGTTATGCAGATGACCTGACAATACTGGTCTCCGGAAAAACAGCAAGCATGGTGTGCGACCTAACCCAAGCGGCTCTCCGTACAGTGGAGTCAACAAGGTTAGTATGACTTTCTGGCAATGCAGAAATATGATTGGCAAACGATGGGGTCTGACGCTACAAGTTATACTATGGCTGTATAAAAGTGTGATTCGGCCCACGATCACATACGGCACTCTAGCATGGTGGACCGAAACAAATGAAGCCACCACTATAAAGAAGATTCAGCATTACCAGACTGGCACGTATGGCTGCCACAAGCTGCATAAGGACTAAACCGACAGCAGCCTTAAAGACTAAGCTGGAGCTAACCCTGCTTCACCTACACATACAACAAGAAGCGACTTTAGCTGCCATTAGACCCAAAACCTTAAATCTTTGGGGTAAGAGTAGTCCTTTATACAGGTACCGGTTGTACCGTGGCAGGTTTACGATTAGTAAATGAAACAAATTAGATGTTAGATGTGAACAAATTATTGTCTACCAAATCAATCTTCACACATGCGGGTTTTACTTTTTGAAGATTCATCATCATCATCATCATTACAGCCCTTCACAAGTCCACTGCTGAACATAGGCCTCCCCCAAGGTATGCCACAAAGCACGGTCCTGAGCCACCTGCATCCATCGACTTCCTGCATGTCTTACCAGGTCGTCACTCCGTCTAGTGGGGGGTCGCCCTACACTTCGTCTACCTGTACGAGGCTGCCACTCGAGAACCTTCTTTCCCCAACGGTTGTCGGTTCTTCGAGCTATATGGCCGGTCCATTGCCACTTCAGCTTACTAATCCATTGGGCTATGTCGGTCACTCAGGTTCTACTGCGGATATCCTCATTTCTAAGTTTATCACGCAGAGAAACTCCGAGCATAGCCCTCTCCATAGCTCGCTGAGCGACTTTGGGCGTCCTCATACGGCCAGCAGTGAAGGACCACGTCTCAGTTCCATTTGTCATCACTGGCAACACGCACTGGTTGTACAACTTAGTTTTCAGGTTTTGAGGTATAACTGACGAGAAGATGCGTTGTAATTTCCCGAACGCTGCCCAGCCGAGTTGAATCCGTCGATTGACCTCTCGGTCGAAGTTGGACTTACCTAGCCGGACTATTTGTCCCAGATAAACATATTCGTCAACAACTTCGAGCTTAGTGCTCCCAACAACTACCGGCATAGGTGTGACATGGACATTAATGATCATGATCTTTGTTTTGTCCAAGTTAATCTTAAGACCTATCTGTTGGGAGGCACTATTGAGGTCATTGAGCATAGTGCTTAAGTCCTCCAGCGATTCTGCCATAAGAACTATATCGTCGGCAAATCGAAGGTGAGTGATGTACTCGCCATTGATGTTAATACCGTATCCTTTCCAGTCCAGTAGCTTGAAAACGTCTTCCAATGCAGCGGTGAAGAGTTTCGGGGAAATAACGTCACCCTGTCTTACACACCTCTCTGCAGTTGGATAGGTTTCGTACTCTGGTTCTGTACTCGGATAGCCATCGTAGCCCTACTGTACAAACACTTCAGCACTTCGATATACCGACAGTCAACTTAGCACCGCTGAAGAGACTGTAGCACCGCCCAAATTTCGACGGAATCAAAGGCTTTCTCATAGTCCACATACGCCAGGCAAAGTGGCAGATTGTACTCTTCGGACTTCTGTACAATTTGCCGAAGGGTATGTATGTGGTCTATGGTAGATTTTATATTTTTGAAGATTATGCCGTCTAAATGTTTTCCGTTGCGGCGTACACATACACGGAACTTCTCGACACAATTCCGAGCTACGCGTTGCAATATGATTGCGGAATAGCATTCACTTCTCGCTCGATATTTTCTTTTGGTTCTGATATGTTTGTTGGGTGGTTATCATAAAATTTTGCCTTAAGATAACTTCACAGAAAAAAGTCCAAGGGGGTGAGATCCCGACACAGAAATATCTTGTACGTAAAACTGCGATCAAGCAATCAAAACCTCGCTTATTTATACTCTAAGTTTTGAGCACTCTCACTCACTTCTAAATGTTACTGTACTCTTTGGTGGGTCTACAAATTTGGAAAAAAGGTCCCTTCGGCACAGTCGAGGCTCGACACATTAAATATTGTATTAACTTTATTGTATACAACGAGAAAGAAAATTGTACAGTGTAAACGAACCGAAGTGGAATCATCACTTTACCGTGTACCTAAAAGCCGATTAATATATTCATCATCAACATTACATTCTATCCAAATCCATTGCTGAACATAGGTCTCCTCCATAGATCGCCTCACAAGGGGGACTGCACTGCAGTTTTTTTTAATTTGAATTGTTATTAGGGAGATACTGCTGCCCACTTTTCTGTTTCATTTCCCTGTGTCACCTCTTACGACACCCTCAGCATCACACGGTAATCAAAAATATTGCATAAAAAAGTCGTTCTAACGAGAGACTGTACAATTATCATCTCAAGTAACCAAACATTTGACCTAATTACTATACTTGGCAGGTAGATTGGCGACCAATCACTATACAAGCTAATCGCCACTTTAGTAAAGCTACCACCTCTACTATTTACCGCTTACGCTTTGGTCATGCTCGTACTCCTTTACACTTGGCCAAACTTAGGATTAGGGATAGCTCAATCTGTGAATGTGGCCTAGATGAAGGATCTGTCAATCACCTGTTTTTTGAGTGTCCTAAACTTTCTTTCTCTCTCTACGATATCCTGCCCAATTACATCCCTCCTCCAGTAAATTTCCAATTTTTGCTGACCCTAGTGTATACTCCCTTCGTAAATATTAATAATATTTTATTCGCATTAATAATATTAAACTGTATAATTACTTAACAACTTTGGTGATGGTATTTTAAATATGTGACGTTTTTGTTGTAGATTGTGAACCCACTCATTAAATTGAGAACCCTTATTTTAACCATTATTAACTTGTCACTTCCATGACCGACTTGACACTGGCAGAATTCTATCAAGAGAAGCCATAATTTAAAAGAAGAAGAAGACTTAGTAGACTACCTAAATGAGGCTCTCTATAGCAGACTTGTAAAGAAAATTTTTTAGTCATGTATTTGCTCCTGCTTTTATATTAAGATCTCTCACACTCGAAATGTGTAATAAAGATGCTTTATATTTCATAAATTTCAATCGGTTTTTAAATCATTTAATTACTTGTCTTACATAGCTGTGGCATTTTAATGATGTAATTAACTGTCATCGCAACATTCAAAAAATTTATTATGTTGAATTGTTTCATGTAAAAATGATAAATGTACCACGAAACTTACCCGGATCCCGGCCCCAATGCGGTGAATTGAATTGCACATATGTGTGTAGCTGTAGCAAAAGTCTACGACGTAAAAGCCAAGCTACGACTCTTGCTAGTCTCGCCCCCCCTCCACAGCCCCCTCCTGCTCCCCCCACTCCCCCGCGCGACGTACCACAGTGGAGCTGGGAGAGAGAATTCACTGAGCATCTGCAAAATATTTCAAACACATTCTAACATATTAATTTCATAAGGCAAGTGTATCGTTACCTCTGGATAGCAAAGTACTAACGACTTTAACCCCTTCGCTCTGACAGCGCGCGACATGTTATACTCCCGTTCGCTCGGGACCGTAATGGCGGGAAAATTTGCAAATTAGCAAATTTTTTGCTATATTGCAAATTTTGCTATATTTTCACTTTGAGACAATATTTATGGATAAAACTTACAGGATTTCTTGTTGAATGTATAAACTATCGAATAAAATTATTTTTGGTTGCTAGAAATTGTAATAAAATACGTAAATTACCCTGTATAGCTGTATAGTGGTATATACTTCAATTTTAGTGACAAAATTACTACTAACTTGAATTCTACACTTTTGTTTTTAGAGAAATTTATATGAAAATGTTTGGAAATATGTATATTTTTATGTTTTATGTGTTTCCATTCGTTACTCATACCAAAATATTAAAATATAAAGAAATTAAAAAAATTAAATAATCATATTTTATCTGTGTGACATTTAGAACAATATTTCTAAAATAGTTTTGTGTGAATTTGAAATAAATACAACGTCAAGTTATTTGAAATATGTAAGAAAACTATTTTTACTTACATTTTACACTAAAAATAAATGAGAATGTGAAAAATACCACATTTATGACCCAGCCGCCATAATGGGCCTTCCAGATTTTGAAGCACTTTTGGCAATTTACTTTTCACTTTTTATACCACAAATTATATATCTACGTGTTCACTATATTACAAGGAATATAAAAAAGTATAATACTTTCGTTTTTAGTCCAGACACAATTATAAAATTCTATAAAAAAGACGGAGCGCCTCCATCAAAACGACACGTGGAACGCCGAAAGTTTAGAGTGATTTCTTTTTTTTTTTTCTAAGAAACATTGCCAGGTTATGGTTTAAAATAAAAGAACATATCTTTGTCTTTGATACTATTATCTATTGCATATTGTCTTTGGTTTTGTTTTAAAGGAAAAAGTAGTTTTTTCATAAGGCAGTACTTCTGATATTATCTGATCTAATTAGCCCCGTACTAGAGCGGGCGTAAGGTAGGTATTGTACGATCTGATTAGATTGGTAGCCGAGCGATAGGGTTAAACCATAGAATACTATAATACATACATAATAGAACGGGGGGTGTGTGTGGAGCCCGTGTAGCCACTAAAATGCCACTAACACATCAATTCACACGTATAAATGTCAACACGAGATGTGTTTTGATGTAACAATCGTTTCTAAATTTCGCATGCAAATTATTTAGAAAATGCCAAATTGCACGCTATTTACAAATAAATATGTATTAAAATCCGTCTGTCAACACAGCGAATCGGGTTTGTAGTAGTGATTAACTGATAATACGACGTAATTGCTTGTGTGTGCTCCCGGCGACGCCGATCCTCGGTACAAAATAAGGTTGACAGCCATTCTATTGTGTATTATAGTATTCTATGCTTTAAACAGTATTAGTAAACTATTTCTGAAATAATTCTCTCACAATTAAATTTTACATCACATCTAGCCACTATTGTTCTACGATTTCATTCTCATCATCATCATCATCATCTAAGTTATGCTTCAAAGCACGGTCCTGAGCCCCCTGCATTCATCGACTTCTTGCATGTCTACCAGGTCAACACTCCGTAATTCTATCCAAAATGAAAATATTTCAAATAATTTTAAGTGGCATGAACTCTGTGCAGTTATGCAACTAACTCTAAGCTCTGTGTAGGTAAGGTTTGCTGTAAACTATTGCATTGAAATTGACCTTTTATAAAATAGGTTTTATTTCTAGATATTTAAGTAATAATGCGGCACAACAATATACACATGAGGTTGGGTTGGTTGAAGATGATATTCAATATTTCACACGGATATTAAATCTGTTGTTGCATTGATGATATTGTTTTTTTTTATGATTCTGCTTTTGTCACATATAAATCAGATTTGAAATAAATTCGTTCTATTTTGTTAAACAACAGCCTATTAGTTTTTTTTTGTATTTTCTTTTTCCTTAACTGCCTGCTCTTCAAATGCTCGCCATAATGTAATCACCAATTAAATCAATTCGCTATGGCTATGCTGTTATATAGAATACTTTTTTAGGAGCCGAACCACTGACTTTCGTAACACAGGTTATCCTAGACGATCACTTATCAAAAGTCCCTATGCTAGCTTGTTACATTAATCTACGATAACATTGCGTTATGTTTAAGGCTATTTGTCAATAAATTATTATTCTTATATATTATTATATAATCTTTATTAAAACACTGCATATTAGTAATGATAAATAAAACATACTTGCAACAAACAAAGCCCAGGAAATTCCTTCGTAAACTCTTCTAACAAAGGTGAGTGTATATGAACATTAGCCCCAGGGGCCACTACATAGACGTTGCCCTCACAAAGCGGATAGATGACAGTCGCCTTTGCCCAATACACAAGATGTCCAGTTAGCTGTGATACCTAAAAATTAAACAATAAAATACTTAAGTTTGTATTGAATAACTATTATAATATATATATAAAAAAAACCCCCCCCAAAATAAGGCGAACAAAAAAAAAAAAAAAAATTGTGGGGGGCAAAAAAAACCTATATATATATATATTTATATTATATATATATATATATATATATATATATATATATATATATATTGCTGTATGCTAGTCTCACGAAACTGGCTTGACCAATTCTGTTGAATTTTTTTTGTTTGTGTTTGAGTAGGTCCGTAGATGATTTAGATTCACAAGTGGACCCGGTAGGTGGTGGTAGGAGCTGTTTCGAGATCCAGACACCCGTGCTAAGCCGGGTAGGATCGCTAGTTGATATATAAAATCATTAGGCAAGTTTTGTATTATGTCGAGTTTGACGACTGACTTAGTGATCCGAGCACTTGATTCCCCGAGCTCTGGTTTTGAGTATGAATTCTAACTAATCTAACACACAAAATGGATGATTTGGTAGCATAGTAGCTAAACATCTAGTTATAAAATGTGTATGATCTATAAATAATTTAGTATGTAAATTTTTGTAAGGTGTCGTTTCTATATTATGTACTTTACTTTTACTTTAAGCAATAGTTAATTTTAACGGCCTATGCTACCTCAGCTCAAATTCTAATTTCGTCTCCACTTTCCCGCGCCACTCGTTCGCACACTACGAACTCGTTCGCACACTATGCGTGGCTCGAGGTCACGCGGGAATAATAAAAAAAAGCAACTCGCGTTGATTTATTCGGACATCTTCGGATATTTTCGGACTATGCATCCTTTTCTTTTCAATGCAGTTCATTGTTGCTATACTTTTCTTTAATTACCGGCACGTGTAACTAGTGCCAGTTAAACTATAATATTGGTACAAGTAAATATTATGCATGTTATCGTGAATGTTTTACAGACTTATACTATAAGCGACATAGGTGTAAGCTGAATGTTTTAGAGAATGTAAGTCAATCCATATTTGAATTAATTGATTTAATAATTAAAGCAAATTATTCAAAACTTCTTAAAAAATTCAAATAAAATTGATATAATTTTTAATAGATGGCACTCCGCTCTCTTTACTGCAAAGACGCCATGTCAAGACAAGTAGGAAACGGAAGTGAACTTGATATATAATTAATATACAAGACAGTTTAAATAACTGTTGCTATTTTATTTTTAATAGTATTCTATTATTATTTCAATATTGTAAAAAAAGTTTGTTTTAATAAAAAATATTCTTTAAAACAAAAAATTCTACCTACTTAAAGTAAAACTTTTATTCTTTATTTTTTACTAATTTATTAATATAATTTTGTATATTAAGTAGACTTGGTACCAAATTTATTAGTTAAAATTCCCATCACTATTTGCTTATTAGCAAGTGTCGCAACCTTGATTTTAACCAATTAGCGTGCATTTCAACCCGCCTCCCCCGTACCGATTACCTCAGACTTTTGGCAGACAAGTTTGGATGCAGAAGTACATACATTAGGCGTCTATTCGGGCTGTGTAGTCGTTGCGGTCAGGGTTTCATCTGGTCAAGTTTTATTTATTTATCTTAATATATATAAATTACGTGTCACGTTGTTTGTCCGCGATGCAACTCTAAACTACTTAACCGATTTTAATCAAATTTGCACACCGTGTGCAGTTTGGTTCAAATTGTGAGATTTTTTTGCCCATCAGTGACACACAATATTTTTTTTTTTTGCGAATTTTCGGATTTTTAATAGGACATGACAAAGGGTCGTCGAAAAGGGCAGAACAACGTCTGCCTGGCAAGCTAGTTTTACTGTATTTATTTTATTTCTTTTATTGTATTTATTCAATCTAAAGGAGAGGCCTATGTTCAGAAGTGGGCTCTAATAGGCTGTAATGGTAACAGACCAAAATATTTTTTTATGTATTATATTCATTAAAACGCATGCCGCATGCTCTATGACATACAGAATGCATAACGTATAGAATGCATACGCATTACCATATATACATATGGTGGGAGTGTAGAGAACTGGAAACGAGGCATTCCATCTTAGTCCTCACGCGTGATAACACATCTGCATTTTGATTCGTAATCGAGGATAGATGTAGATGTCTATGGGCTACAGCTACCACTTACCATCAGGTGGACTGTGCGCTCGTTTGTCACCCTATCCTATATAAAAAATATCTGTAGGCCTATAAAAAATGCCGGGCACAGCTAGAAGGATAAAGACAATACTTTGAGTGATCTCTTGGTTTTAATGCTCTAACGAAACTGCAAAATTTATTTAATCCTTGCACAAGTTTCTAAAGTGACTAAATTATTAAAATCAGATCTAATTGAGTGAGTGCAGACACATTAAAATTTAGATACTATTACATTAGGATAAATGACACATGTTATTTATATGTATTTGAGTTACGTACCACAATTGTTAGTAAATACGAAAAAGTCATCAAATGACGTCATCCCACGCTTACTGATATAAGCAACAGTTTTATGTATGTTTTATCTATCTATGTAAGCAGCTTGTTTACTAATTTACTACTGATAGTACTCTTCATGGTTATATTATTATCGTTTATTGTGAAGATAATAAAATATGTTACAAAACAATAATATACACTTTATCAATAACAAAACTGAAACAATGTGTTCTGTAGTGTAAGCCCTGATGTCTTGTACTGTTACAAATTAAGGCTCACCTGTGTAAAAGATAGGTCTGCTTCAATAGCAAGCGTCTGAAGGCTTTTTAGCGGACTGTAAAGCTTGATCAATCTTAATAAGGCCGGACTTCCATCAAGAGGAATAGATGCTAGTAGATAATTTGGATCAACCTGTAAAAAATTAATAACCTTAGAAATTTTAAATCCAAAATAAGTAAATAAAATAAGGTTGTAAATCAGGCATTCTTTTCAAAGTACAGTAGATAAATGAATAACAACTAAAGTTGATGATGTTCAAAAAATAAAATGTTTTTTTTTAAAATATAAAACTAAAGACAAATGAACTGACAATGACTGCAATCTAATAACACCTGCAGCCAAATTCAGATAAAGATAGTCAAATTTAAAAAAAAATACATTTTCAACTCCGAGGACTAAGATGAGATGGCCTGTAAGCCTGGCCCTCTGTAAGCTTTAAGCCTGAGCGGTGTCTATTTGTGCATTTCTGGAGCACAGTATGTGAAAATTATCAAATCAAATCTAACAATTTATTTGTAAAACATAGATAAAAAGTTACAAACTTGGTGGAAAAGGTATGATAAGTAACACTATATTTCACCTAAAAAGGCATACAAATTTTTGTTTATCACTATCTCCTGGCAATATGAAAATTAATTTTTAATAAAATAACAATTTCAAATATAATTGGTATGTTTAGAAATAACATTAATTATTATCTTATTTATCAATTACATAAATATAAAAATCTAATAAATAAATCGTCCATTAATTATTGTAGGTACTAAAAACCATTCATTTTATCTTCAAAATATTCGTTGATAGAGTAGTGTGCTTTATATATTAAAAAACTCGAAAGCAATTTCTTAAATTTGTCTATATTATCACTCACTTAACTTCTGTACTTTCTTTATTTCGCAGTACTAAGTTAAATGAAGCCTAAAAACCCATTATTAAATTTGTCTTACCAACAGAAGCATTCCATGATAGGGTCTGAGTTTCTGCAGACATTTGTCAATGGTTTCTGGTTCAATTATTAAACCTCTGTTATGAATCTGATGAGCTTTGTGAGGTAAGCAAAAGGATAGGAGCACCCATTTGTTTATTCGGACTTGTACAATACCTGAAAATTGTAGATGTATATGTAATGTATAAACTGTTATTTAGTTGTAATATTCAACAAAGAGACTGATCTCATTTGAGATACCCATATCCAATTCCTAATAAATATATGTAATATTGAGAGGGAGGTTAAATATGCATTAAGCTGCCACGGTAGTATATAGTAGGTGGTAGTGAACCCCCGGTATTCCGGCCCCTGGCTAATCCGTCCCCCCCCCTTGTAATCTGTAATATGTCTTTAAGACGACACATCGAAAAAGTGGCTCCGACCATCGCCGTATTAAAAAACGCCGTCCTAAGTTCTAAAATTGCGTAGCGCCCGCAACGATTAAGACCGCTTGTAAATTGTCAGAATCTTAAAATATTTGTTAAAAATTATTGATTTACGTAATAAAAAAATAATGAGCAAGTAAATTATGAATATTGACGTTATGAATATATTTGGGTGATTCCCAAGCGATTAGATTAAGTAATCTTTGTAATTTCAAGTATAGTGATTTTTTTAGAGGTGTTTTCGTAAGTAATTATGATCGAGTCAAAATTATATAATCGTGTTTTTGAACAAGCGAGTTCAAGATAAATACATGAATTTACCTATATCAAAATTCCACTTTCGTTAGTAGTGTCATAGTCCTATACTATTCTATGAAAGGAGGTGCATTTTTTCGCGGTGTCGCCTTAACTACAAGTAATAAAGATATTAATTAATTTGCAAGCATCCGCTAATTAAATACAATGATTTGTTTTACCTGGATTGAAGAGTACCTCCCGCCCTCCCTCAATTGCGTGCACCAATCCCGTCACCACTAATCCCAGCACACTACTCCCACACCACTACTCCCGGCACCACCACTCCCAACACCACTATTCCAGGAAAGACACACCAATCACACCATCGACGATAATACTCAGGTAATGTAGACTCTACGGCGGTTGACTGCTAAGTCTTAGCTCTTCTTTGGTTCCTGAAAATCCTAACAAGCAATTACTTACATAATATTATAATCTTTTTTGTGTTTTGTTAACTGTATATTTGTTTGTGGTGTACAATAAAAGTATATTCATTCATTCACTCTTCAATCCAGGTAAGACACATAATTGTATTTAGTTAGCGGATTGTTGCAAATTAATTAATATCTTTATTATAATGGATTTCCGCAAAGTAACGCCTGATTCTATCAATTATCTTAACTACAAGTTATAGTAGATTCGAGTCGCGCTATGAATGCGCCACGGGTTGAGGTATCCTTTACGAATACATGGACAAACAGGTTGCATTTAGTACGCGCAACTACGAATCTAGCTGACGCGTATTGTCTCAGTTCAAATGTGAATATGATAGCGGCCAAGTGGGCATGCATTATTTACTGTTTAGGTATTCATTCTACATCACACGACATTTTGAGTTTTTATTATTTTATATTTGGTATGTAATCTGTTGGATTACAAGGTACTCTTTTTCAACAAGTTCCGGACTACCAGAGGGCTGTGGCAGTCCTCTATAGTCCGACAAATTCGATAATCAGACACCGCCTTGCAAAATGTTTTTTCATTGACTGAAACTAGTTTTATAGATTTTATTATGTTTAATTGAATCGGTATTCTTATGTTTAGTAAGAAAAAAGAACCTTGTTGTTAAAAATGTATCTTTCAATGTATTTCAATGCAAAAAGATAAAGAAACAAGGCTGCAAATATTGGTGACCCTTAAATAGATGTTAAAACTGTAGTGTAAACCACTCAAACTTATCCCCAATTGTACTCTCTCACCCTTTTACTTATAATTTTTAGATAATTATGTAATAGGCATGCTAGCATACGCTCTCTCACACACACTCCTAAACACACACACACACACACACAGACGCACGCACGCACGCACGCACGCATGCATGCATGCATTTACAAGGGTAAGAAAAGAAATAACACACCTGTGGAACTGAGACCTTCAAACACAGCTTTCATGGATCTTGCCAGTGAGCTTCTCTGCAGTATTAGGTGAAAGGCCGATTTAGGAGTGGCACCATTTTCACAGATTTCGGTACCATAAGTTGTTGAGCTCACAGAGTGGCGTAAGTTTTCCTCTTCTTCATCATTTTCCCCTGAATTTATTTCACTATCAAGTGCTGAAACCTCGTCATGTGCAGCTAACTGAAAGATTTAATTAAATGTGTAGTTGTTTTAAGTAAAGGTGTTTGTATACTCTAGTAATTATTGTATAAATCATGTTTTTGTATCCTTAAAATTTTAAATTTAAATAAAATGATAATGTCAGTTTTGTTAAATAAGTTAGTACATTAACCTGACACTAATATTTTTTTAGTTACATGTGTTTACTAGTATTTAGTATCAATAATATAATATGAATAAAAAATATTAACAGATACAGGATCATACCATTATTTTCATTTCTTCAGTCAAATATGAACACCTTTTTTCTTCATGTCTCAAGGCTTTACCCAACCTTTTGCTCAAATCATAATAGCACTTGACTAGAAATGAAAAACAGTCCTATAATAATTGATATACAAAATATAGATAATTATATTTTAGAACAAATAGTATTTTACAACATTTATTTTTATTATTTCAAACAGCCTTAAGACCAGATGAAAGGGGAATATATCACCTTGATATTGGGATGCTTGATGTCAACCCCACCTGCACCCAATACATCCTGCTGATTGACATAAGACTGGCATCACAATTACAGAAAAAATCATCAAAAATTGCTATGCCCACATTTCAAAAACTGATGATTGGATGATTACAATTATTAATTACATGTATAAGTATTAATTTGCTTATGCTCACCAGCCCACCTGATAAATTTGGTAATCATGAGCAAACCCTTTATTGCTTGCTAGCTAGTACATTAATTAGAAAGCTCATGTCTTTTGACAGGCTAGCTATGTGATGTGTCAGTACATTTTAAAATTAATTAAGTTATGATAACAAATATATTTCCATAATTATTTTTTTAATTTTGCACTTAGAATTTGTTCTAAATTATGGAAGAGTAGTTTAGACAACACCCAGAAAAGGAACAGTTATTTTTTGTAGACAGGAATTGAAGCCATGGCCTGCATTACCACATCACAACATTTAACCTCTGCAATATACATTCTTTGCAATATCTGCAATATACAAGTTGTAGCCTTAATTGTAACATTTTCATTGATTAAATAAATTTCCCCTAATATTTTTAGTATATAATGAAAGGTGTATATTGTTACAATTAAAATGCTAACCAATTGAATGACTTGCTGATGCTTGCAATGCAAAAACAATGTTTATAAGTATCATAGCTGCTGTATCATCTTTATTTGTTCTGTAAGGCAGAAGTGTTGGGTGCCCCACAAACCTCACATCGTTCACTTTAAGCTCAAACTTTCTATTGCATAATTCAGCTTTTACAGCAAACAAAGTTGAAAGCATTTCATCTGTGAAACCACTTAGCTGACCTGAAATTCAAAATATAATGTAACTTGAGATAGGATATCCTCTCTTATATTTACAAGGACCTTTTTAAATTCAAACCTTTTTTTTTAAATTTACACATATATATTATAATAAATAGAAAATATATAGAAATATATATATATATATATATATATATATATATATATATATATATATATATATATAGGAAATGAAAGTTGTAAGACTTACATAAGTCAGCTGTAATAAACTACTGATTTATCTTACTTATACATAAATAGGATGCAAGTTTAGAACAGTACTTATGTTCAGTTGAGTAGTGGACTTGTGAAAGGCTATAACAATAAAAATGATGATGAATAAATAAATAATTCTTGATATACATTCCTTTTATAATTAAAAATATAAGTGACATTCAATTAGATTCACCAGATCTGGTTGAAATTTATTTATCTACCTATTTGATAGCACTGTTTTAAAGAAAATTAGCTAAATAAATTTACAAGCCAAATATAAAAAAGAAAATGCAGGAATTGATAAAGGCTGGGGTTAAGAAGTTTGCGGTGTTACACCTTCTTGCTTTAGAAATCATTTAAAGCCATCTCTCTAGTCTTGTCGGATGTTGTCCCATTGAGAATATAAGAGTGAAGGAATATAATGCACCCATACTTGTACACACACTTGTGCATATAATCTTTTCTGTGCAGTGTGCAGATGGCTGGTTTCCATTAAGACTGGCCACCATGACCAAAGTTTGGTCTGGGGGAATTATTGTTATTTACTGCAATGGTAAACAGCACAAGTAATTGAATATATGGCGAGTTAATAGAAACTGAAGGCATGACCACATTTGAGTTATTGTTTCTAATTAAAATTGTCATTATATTGCATCATAGACATATTGTTACAATATTATGTATGATAGGGAATTCAACAACATTGACTGCCTCATAGATCTAGTGGTTGTAAATGTGACTGCTGATCACAAAGTCACGGGTTTGCATCCTGGGTCAGGGCAAAAAAGGGTTGGGTTTAGTATCACGTCGCCTGAATTTGAGGAATCTGTCTTCTTCTTCTTCTTCTTTCTTTTGTGGCGGTTTGATAAAATTCGGCAATGACGTATTGAGTAGAAAATGAAAGCTTATGAGTTTAATTAAAATAAGAGTCTGTGATAATACAAGGATTCAGTTTTCCTCCAAGAATTTTGACAAATCTATTTGTTGAATTACCTAGAACAAATATGACAAACACAGGTGTTAGACTCTTACCCGTATGTTAAAAGTGACAAGGATTTAAAGTTTCATATTATTAGTATTAATAAAATCACATAAAATATACACAAAAGGAGTACTGGTATATGTTAAAAGAGAATTAAAATCTATAGGTCGAGGAATATAAGGAGGAAGGTAATCATAAAGGGAGGAGGATAATTTGGGACAGTTGAAAAAAATATGGTTTGTGGAACCTTCATCTAAGCCACATTCACACAATGAGCTATCCCTTATTCTGATTTTTGCCAGATGTGCATGTGTACAGGCGTGTCCAATTCTTAATCTACAAATGATTGAAGTTGCATGTTTATTTGCTTTGTTAAATTTAAAGAACCAAGGCTTGGGAGGAATAACCTCTTGGATGGCAGCATAGTGCTTACCTTTAACTTTTTTGGAAACTTACCATAATTTATTCCAATTTTCATTCAGTTTCCTTTTAGCTAGCAAAATTAGGTCATGTGAGTAAATTAAATTTTGTAGAATGCCATTAGCAATTGCATTTTTAGCGAGTACATCAGCTGTTTCGTTACCATGGATACCACTGTGGCCTGGAATCCAGGCCACTGAAACATGGATTCCTTTAAGATGGCATCTGAATAGGGTATGTTTTATTTTAAGAATTAGTGGAAACTTATGTTTGTTATGGAATTGATTGGACAAAATAGCTAACAAACAACTTTTTGAATCTGTGAAAATAACTGTTCTTAGGAATCCAAACAGCAGCTCCAGTATAGTCTTCATCAGAATGTTTTGAAGCATCTGTGTACATGACAAGCCACTTTAAAGGTGTTTTCTATAATTTCTTTTAATTTCAAATTTGCCATTGGAGAATCCTTTTCTATACCTAGATCTAGTTGAATGTCGGGTTGGTAAACAATAGCCTCGTAAGGAACATTAAAGAGTGGATTTATTTTGCATTGAAAGATTGGATAAGGAAGCTGAAGAAAAATTACAAAACTTTTAAACAAGCAGGGAGAGTCCTTATGGGTCCAGTATCGGTCAGATGAGATATACTCTGAAAGAAGGTGCAATTTAGGAATTAGGGGATGATCTGAAAGTTGGCAGATCTTAAATAAGAATCTGTCTGAAAGGTATTGCCTTCTTAATCTTAAAGGAGGATCTACGCACTCAACCTGAAGAACATTTATTGGTGAGGATTTCATTGCCCCTGTAATAATGCGAAGGCATTTCGATTGAATTTTGTCCATTACTTTAAGGGATGATTTATTGCAAGGCTCCAACAGAAAACATCCATAGTCAAGGTGGCTTCGTATTAAAGCATTGTACAGTAATTTCTGAGAAAAAGGATGGGACCCCCACCAAACACCTGACAAAGACCGAAGAATATTTATGTTTTTTTCGCATTTTTGTGTTATATATTCAATGTATGGACCGAAGGCCAATTTCGAATCAAGGATAACTCCCAAAAATTTAACATTGCCTCTAACTGGAATAGGTTGCTTATCATATACAACAGATATATCGGGAACTCGCCTTTGGCGGGAAAAGATCACCACACTACTCTTGGCCACAGATAAAGAGAGGCCATGATTAGTTAACCATTCTTGTAAATAATCCATGGATGAGTTTAGACGGGAACATGCCACTGTGAAGTTGTTTGAGGAGATGTATAGAGCTAAATCGTCTGCATATTGAAGAACATTACAAAAAGAATTTACTGAAAGTTCTAAATCGTGAGTATATATAGAATAAAGGAGAGGACTAAGAACTGAGCCTTGTGGAAGTCCTTTCCATATAGTTTTTGGGGGGAAGCAGGAGATTTTTAACATTTATAGATATTGATCTAGAAGAGAGAAAGTTAGAGACGTAATTGACTATCCTCACTGGAATGCTCAGATTAAGCATTTTCTGCCTGAGCACAGGAAGAAGCACATTATCATATGCAGAAGAAATATCCAAGAAAACTCCTATGAGAAATTCATGTTTTGAGAAGGCAATATGAATATCTGTGACCAAGGTACTTAGGCTATCCATGGTACTTAAACCTTTTCGGAAACCGAATTGGCTTTTAGGTAAGAGATTATTCCTTTCCAAAAACCACTCCAAGCGATTTTTTATTAAATGTTCCAAGATTTTTGCCAAAGTACAAGATAGGGCAATAGGTCGGTAACTGGAAGGGTCATTGCTAGACTTACCTGGTTTGAGAATGGGCAAAATAATTTGGGTTTTCCATTCAGCAGGAGGATCACCAGTAATATAAATAAAATTTAAAATGGATAGTAAGACAGTTTTAGTGTTCTCACTACTATTAATTATAAACGAATAAGGAATCCCATCAATACCTGGTGAGGAGTCTTTAAGGCCATTGAGTACAGTAAACAATTCCTGAGAAGAAAAGGGGGGAATAAAATTTATCATTTGTTTTTAAAAAAGCAGAATTAAAAACTAGGCATTCATCATAAGATGGGACTGTTTGTGGTGCAAGTTTATTAGAGAATTCATCTATCCACGGGGAAGGATCATTAGAAATTATATTTTCACTAGAAACTGCACAGCGATATTTTTTAACATTTCTCCAGACCAAAGATGGGGGAGTCCTAGGTGACAGTGACTCACAGAATTTAAACCAACCAGTTCGCTTTTTGTCTGACAGTAATTTTAAGGTTTCTGCAGCAATTTTTTTATAAGAGATATAATTCTCTGCAGTCATAGAACGGGAGTATATTAATTCTCCTACAAGCTGCTGAACAATCTTGGTCCCACCAAGGAGGGGAGGGATAATTATTTTTGAAAGGTTTTTTTTAAGGGGATTGACTTATTAGCAGCAGAAATAATTGCATTTCTGAACTCTATATATACAGTAGCAATATTATCATTGTTAATTGGGGGAAGAGTTGAAACCTCTTGTTCCAAGACTTTAGAATATAATTGCCAATTAGCTTTGGATAGATTATACTTTAGTCTTGGGCAAAATGTAAAATTTATTCTAGGTGAAGTAGGAGGAGTGATGAATATAGGAAAATGGTCACTGCCATAGCTAGAAGGTAATATTTGCCACAAAAGAAGGGAAGCAATATCTGGAGAGCAGAGAGTTAGGTCAACGGCACTTCTAACATTTTGTAATGGGGATACTCGACGGGTAGGAGACCCATCATTTAGAATACAGAGATTAAAATTATCAATAAGATCTAAAAATAAGGGAGCCAGTGAATCACACAGATGGGAGCCCCAAACAGTATGATGCATATTAAAATCTCCCAAAATAACCATAGGAGGTGACAGAGAAGAGATAAGTGTTGCAAGTTCTGTTAAAACATTTACATCAGGATTAGGGATGTAAACAGAGAGAATAGAGACATCAAGGGCCTTAATAGCAACAGCATTTACTGCTGGACTATGAGAAGGGAGAGGAATTTGTGAAAATGTAACAGTTCTTGAAATTAAAATAGAGGTGCCAGCACGACCATCACTCCTATCATCCCGGAGGCATGCATAGCCTGAAACCCTAAAATGAGATTCAGGCCTAAGCCATGTCTCCTGGATGGCAAGAATGAAGGGATGAAATTTGTTAATGAGGTAAATGAGTTCATTTTTTTTATTTCTAATACTCCGACAATTCCATTGAAGAATTGGCGGGACTGCGAATGTTACGGGCTAAGGAGGAAAGCTGAGTAAGTTTTTGGTGTAAGCTGAGAGGAAGTTCCGTGTCACTAAAACGGGAGATCATGTTAATTAGAATTGATATCATAAGTTCGCAGAAATTATCATTACTAGAGGAGTTGTTGTCATTTCCCAGTAGAGCACACCCATTAGGAAGGGAAGAATTAGGATTCTCAACAATTGCTTGATGGGCTGCCATATCATATCCAGAATTTAATGGTGGGCTGCGGGTACGTTGAGGGATAAAAATTGTTTTTTTATATGATGCAGTTTGTGAGAGCTGAGCCGAAGGGGTTGAAAGACTGTCAGTTATAGTATAAGGGGTCTGTTGAGAACAATTACGAGGCTGGATTCTTGTTGTATCAGCAAAGGATCTTTTTGTCTGAGGGAATCTAGCTGAAGCTTCTAAATATGAAATATTTTCTTGTGACATAACAAGTTTAATAGATTTTTGCCTTAGATGTTCAGGACATGTAGGGTCTTTTTGCGGTGTGGGGACCAGAGCAGAATAGGCAAGTAGGAGTTTGTCGAGTACAAGATAAACCTTCATGATTCTGTGCACATACAAAGCAGCGAGGAGATGATCGGCACTGGGAAGTAACATGGCCATATCTACAGCATTTATGACACTGAATTAGTGGCAAAACATATTTTTCCACTGGCATTGAGGTGTCAAAACAGTAAATATGGGGAGGAAGTTTTTGTCCAGAAAAAGTTAGAACAACCGTCTGAGTTGGAACCCATGAAACGCTATTGCTGTCACTCACTGATCGTTTATTAAGTCGCCGTGCTTTAATTATAGAACCGTATCCAGAGGGAATTTCTATAGCTGCTATTAATTCTTCTAGTGTCCACTCTATGGGAACTTGTCTAACTAGCCCCATACGAGTGATACTATATGAGGGGATGGTTGCTTCATATTTAGAAATTTGGAGAGCTGGGTGATCGATAAAGGTGTTTGCATCTGCAGCTGATTTAAACTCCACGGATATTCTATTTCGTCCAACTTTTTTGACTCCATCATGGACTATATTTTTAATATTGTTATGATACAGAAAGTGGCCGAATTTAATTGGTTTAAGAGTTACTCCAGACAGCTGATCATTTGAGATTTTACTTACGTGAACTAGAAAAGGAGCGGCATCATCTTGAGAGTACTTAACTTTTTTATTAATAAAATCAGGATGGGTATATGAGGATTGTATTGAAGGAAACTGTTGATTTGGATCAGTAATAACTATTTTTTGTGGATGGGCAGACTCGTTACTTACTTGGGCACGTTTACGTTTAATTAATTCTACATTATCAATGTTAGTGGGTAAGGAAAAGGAATCATTGCGAACCCTTCCAGGATCGGGAGGTTCGTCCTCCATTATATTACTACAACAAAAAATTACATAAAAAACGGCACAACTACAAACACTTACTAATTTACAGATATTAAAACCTCCACCAAGACAGAAAAATTTACTATGGTAAATCAACAACACTTAATAAAACAATAAATTTTAAGCAAAAAAGGCACGACACTTGTATCTCTCACTTCCTCCGAAAAAAAAAACGAGGAATCTGTCACTTTGGTCAAGAAGACTTATCTCAAGCGCCCCCATGCAGTTTTAGCCGTCGCACATGTGCCAAAATATTAAAAATTATTTTCTAAAAATATTCGTAAATTATAATTACTAATGATTTCTTATATTACGTTCCGGGAAGTCTGCAGTTTGCGATCATATCCTAGACGGCCCCAACCATTACATCAGATTTGATAGACCACAAATCCTCGCGAAAGAACACCGATTCCTACCAAGGATGATACGTGAGGCTATTGAAATTAAAAAACATCCTAATTTCAAAAGAGAAGGAGGCTGGGTACTAACCCACCTGCTTGGGATCCAATAATCAATAATATTAAAACTAAACCCAAGCATACCACTGCAAGACCTCAGGACATAGTCAGTTCATTTTGCATAGATCGGACCATAAACAATAATTAAAAACACTGAAGGTACTTCGGGTTTAACAATGACATCGGGACGTCAGTCATCTCAGTCCCCCCGTGACCATGGGTGCGGGAAAGCGCCCGAAACGTCGGGAATTAAAAATAAAAGTAATTAAAAGTAAAATAAACGCGATAAAATCCGTAAAAGTAGTTTTAATCAATGTATAATTACTAACTAAAACAGAACTTAAATTAAACTAAATTCTTAAGTTTTTTAAATTGCATCTATCGAAATGCGTAAAATGGCCCCTTAAATTAAAAACACAGACACGGGCACCACAATCCACACAGACTGCCTTGCAGAACACAGGTACATCCACAAAAAAGTCAACCATTCAGATCCTGACAATCTATTTGTGGCTCCAGACAGGACTTGCACACAAAAGATTGAATCATGATGGATAGCAGTTTTTAAAACAAAAATAATTACAATAATCTAGAGAATTTTGGTGATGTGATAGTGGAGTACTTGTGGCGGTGGAACAATATGAAATATAATAAAGATCCATTTTGGAAATGCTGGAAGTGATAAAATTTGTTTATTAAAATAATTATAAAAGTTAACATTTTGGCGTTTTATTTGATGCAAGAGCGAGCAAAGCGAGTTCGAGACTTAGGGCACCCAACTTCGACAAGTTAGGTTAGAAGAGGGCGGAGTGCGAGCGACTGGACCCGTCAATCCCTTTCAAGGTTATTTCTTTATCCTCTCGTAATTCGGTATTTTGGCAGTTCGATTAAGTACTATACTACTTCTGAAAATGACAAGTAAGAAAGTATGTTAAATATATTTCCCAAATTTTCTGCAAAGGTGTCAAATAATTATAACTTAAACAGCCTTTATTCCAAGAATACTATTTGAAAATGTTTTACCCTTTTATGTCAAAAGCATATTTAATTATATAAAAAAAAATTTCATAAATTTTTTGTTTACGACAACGTCAAGAAAGGCCTCACTTAGCTCTTCTCGACATCGGGACAAAAAATAAGGAGGTTCACAAAAAAAAACAAAAAAAAAACACACTATTAAATCAAATTTAGACAAAATCAATCATGCAGATATATATGTTTTATATATGTATGCTATATATATCATTATATGTTACAAATAGTTTGCTATCACTCGACTCCATATTATGGCCTTTGACAGATGCGCATATTATTTGAGATGCCAGAATATGGCGTTTGGACAGCCGAGGGGTTATAAACTACCCAGAAATAAACTTAAATATTACTCTGTCGACTACATTTTAGAATTATTTCGGAGGAGGGGGACACCCTTTACTTTGGAGTATTAAGGCAATTTTCTCAGAAATCATAGAATAAAAATTTTAATATTTAATATAAAAAGCAGGGGGAAAGGGCCCCTCCCCTACCCCCCACACCCTATTAATGCAACTTGATACTAAGCCTTTACCCACAAAATCAGTTTTTTTGTCAACAAATTACTTAGTAGCTGCCCGGAGTCAGGAAGTTCCTCACCCCGGAAGGCATGTAAGGCCATTGGTCTAATGCCTAATCTCTCTCCAGTTGTTTCTTTTTGCCGTCCCATTGGACTAACACTAAAATGAGAGGACAGAGTGCACTTGCGCTTGTACATACATACACTTGAGCACTATAATCCTGTCCTATGACGATGGCTAGGTCTATACATTGAGGTTAACTGCCATATCTGAAATTCGGTCTGAAGGACATTATTATGATAGGGAAACAAAAATGAATATACTTTACTTGTTAAACACATTTTACACTTTTATAATAATAGTAATATTTTAGTTAAGTTAAAGGGTTGGCTATAGACATCAGGAACTTGATTGTAATGTTTTTAGTTTAGGAGGCTTGTTAGGGTTAAGCTTGAACCTAGTACACTTTTTAGACGTCAGTAATGCATTTTGAACAAATTCCTATAAAAATATGAATTTTATTTTTATATGTCGAACAGATACACCTGTAAAAAAGTTATACACCCAATCATTCAGACCCAAACAATCCATTTGTAGCTGTAGACGGAACTCATATACAACAAATTAACCTCTCAAACCCCAAGTGGTCAGATCCGACCAAGGCGATATTCTGTCAAATTCCAAGTGGTTGGATTCGACTGTCCACACCCAAAACACTTTAAACCATTAAAACTTATATTTAGAGATTACCTTTCTATGAAGAAGTTTGGTATTATAGAATGATTCAAATTTTCTACCCTCTAGTGCAATAAAAAGTGAGTTGGTCTATGGATATCTATTTATAATCTATGTTCATTACATACGCTATTTTCATTTGGATGTTGTGTTGATTTTTGGATTTTTCTAGTGTTTTATTATAAAATTGTTTTTATCATATTATTAAGTAAATAATATCGAGTGATATATAGAAATATAATAGTGATTTTCACACTGCCAATATCCGCTTGATATGTACTTGGTTGTTATCAAAATAAAATAGTCTTTTTGTAATGAAGTAAAACCTGACTTTTGTCTAGACCACAGGATAGAGAATCTTATATAGAATTTATAATGCCAAACTTCTTCATAGAAATGTAGTCTCTAAATATAAGTTTTAATGGTTTAAATTGCTGTGGGTAGGTGCTGTCTCATGTGACCGCTGGGAATGTGATGGACTCATGTGACTGCATAGAATTTTGATTATACCCAGTGTTTTTGTAAAGCCGTAATAAGCCAAGGTTGTGGAGGTGGAGCATGAGTGCCTGCGATTTGCTATGCAAGAGCGAAGGGGCTGCACTTCCAGCAGCAGCAAAGCTGTTGCAGAAGAACTTTGATTCAATATTCCTGTGTAAAAAGTGAGGTACTATTTTACAAAAGAAACATTACTGATAAACTATACATTTCCGTAAGGGGGGAAGGGTATCAGGGCTTCCCCTGCACATAACACCTCCCCCACACCCTCCCACCCCCATACGTAGGTTCCAGATGTCTAGTTTCACTAAGTTAAATGTTTATAGAACTTTGAAATAGTGACATATTAGCTATACAACCTTTGCATATATTCGAGGTTTGGGACTGTGGATTTTGCAACAGATCTTCAGTAGAATTAATTGCGTACGGGTTGTGACGGCCGCATTTCTTCTGTTTGTTTTCATCTTTATTTTCCGACGTGTAAGGGTATCTAAACAATAACCTGTCACCTTTACTGTCCGACTTCACAAAAAATATGTTTAAGGGGTTGACTTCCATAATTGCATGCGTCAATCAAAATTTAATAAACAAGGCAAAAAACAACGCGCTAGATAATATTAAACGATTTTGCGACGGTATCAGCGAACTTGATTTATAAACGGTATTTCTTTTAAACATCTTATAAATCATGGATTCACTAATGAACACTACCTATTTATTTACTTTATTCTTTGATCTTTGACAGTGTCTGACTGTCTGACAGTTTGACACACGGGGATGAGTGTATGAAACTTCCATTTCCATACAAAGTCACGACCATAGAGGAAAGTAATATACGGTACACGACCTCACGAGAATAAAAATAAAATATGCATTTTATTCCATTTTATTTATTTATTTGGTTCACCAACAAATGTTACACTAATACATATGCTTAATTCCAAGACAGTGATATAAACTAAGTGCACATTCAATAATAGGTAAACACCGCATGCTTAGTGCTCACAGCATTTCACACAAGCCTTTACATAATAGCTAAAAACATACAATACACAATAAATTTTTTTTAAATTAATACAAAAAAAATTAGGAACTATGCAGAAATATTAATAGTTTGATAAATTTTGTACCGAAAAACGTTAAAAGAGTCGTGGTGAATATCTACTACATTATTATAAGTATTTAGAAGTCTGCAAAGTCTGGGCATTGGGGAATTAGATCCTACTACATGTCAGCTTTTCTCCAATAAAACCACGACAACTAACTTAGTTAACTGTTTAACTACTATGTTCGTTGTTTAATTTCACTCTTAAATTGTGTTATAGTACTTTCATAAGACACTATACTTTACTTTTACAAAGACTATATTAATTTAACTTTACTCACAACCTTTAGAATCACCTTATTTCACAATAGACTTCCTCACCTCCAACCTTTTTTTTCCAACCTTCTCAGCACCACTGTTCGTAATCAACTGCCGCGAGCGTCAAGTGTACGCGCTTTTATATTGTGACTAATTCTAGAATTAATGTAGGTACTTTGAAATGGATTCATATTAATATTAATTGTGAAGATTGCCAAGTAATATAGCATAATGATAATTTATCTAACACTCGACCAATCCTGACACTAGACGCGTCCTCGCGTAAAAACAGTACCAAAGATATTAGGTTTTAAATTAACAATTATTCTTAACTCTTAACTAATTACTAATTTTTTTCCACTTAATACTGACTAAATAGTACCATTCGACATCGGTTTCCTCTTTAACTGTAATGAATGCCGTTAAATAGTACGGTTCACACCGATACCATTCAGTACCAGCTCACTTTTTAACTCTAAGAAATGCCGTTGCGCAGAACGGTCCACATCGATACAATTCAGTAACGGCTCACTTTCTTATATTTAATGAATGCCGTTGCACAAAACGGTCCACACTGATACCATTCGGTACCAGCTCACTCTTTAACTCTAAGAAATGCCGTTGCGCAGAACGGTCCACACCGATACAATTCAGCAACGGCTCACTTTCTTATATCTAATGAATGTCATTGCACAGAACGGTCTACACCGATACCATTCGGTACCAGCTCACTCTTTAACTCTAAGAAGTGCCGTTGCGCAGAACGGTCCACACCGATACAATTCAGTAACGGCTCACTTTCTTATATCTAATGAATGACGTTACACAGAACGGTCTACACTGATACCATTCGGTACCAGCTCACTCTTTAACTCTAAGAAGTGCCGTTGCGCAGAACGGTCCACACAGATACAATTCAGTAACGGCTCACTTTCTTATATCTAATGAATGCCGTTGCACAGAACGGTCCACACTGATACCATTCGGTACCAGCTCACTCTTTAACTCTAAGAAGTGCCGTTGCGCAGAACGGTCCACACCGATACAATTCAGTAACAGCTCACTTTCTTATATCTAATGAATGCCGTTGCACAGAACGGTCCACACTGATACCATTCGGTACCAGCTCACTTTTTAACTCCAAGAAGTGCCGTTGCGCAGAACGGTCCACACAGATACAATTCAGTAACAGCTCACTTTTTTATATCTAATGAATGCCGTTGCACAGAACGGTCCACACTGATACCATTCGGTACCAGCTCACTCTTTAACTCTAAGAAGTGCCGTTGCGCAGAACGGTCCACACCGATACAATTCAGTAACGGCTCACTTTCTTATATCTAATGAATGCCGTTACACAGAACGGTCTACACTGATTCCATTTGGTACCAGCTCACTCTTTAACTCTAAGAAGTGCCGTTGCGCAGAACGGTCCACACAGATACAATTCAGTAACGGCTCACTTTCTTATATCTAATGAATGCCGTTGCACAGAACGGTCCACACTGATACCATTCGGTACCAGCTCACTCTTTAACTCTATGAAGTGCCGTTGCGCAGAACGGTCCACACCGATACAATTCAGTAACAGCTCACTTTCTTATATCTAATGAATGCCGTTGCACAGAACGGTCCACACCGATACAATTCAGTAACAGCTCACTTTCTTATATCTAATGAATGCCGTTGCACAGAACGGTCCACACTAATACAATTCAGTAACGGCTCACTTTCTTATATCTAATGAATGCCGTTGCACAGAATGGTCCACACAGATACAATTCAGTAACAGCTCACTTTCTTATATCTAATGAATGCCGTTGCACAGAATCGGTCCACACTGATACCATTCGGTACCTTTTTAACTCTAAGAAGTGCCGTTGCGTAGAACGGTCCACACCGATACAATTCAGTAACGGCTCACTTTCTTATATCTAATGGATGCCGTAGCACATACCGGCCTTAAAGTGTAATAATTATTCATATCTTCGTGCATATATGTATTATTCATAAAGATTATATACAACAGAAGGGAGTTATCATATACTGGTCTTTTGGCTTCAGTTGTTCAGAAGAAATTCGTTGTTCAACGTCATTGCGAATTTCATCTCGGATTTGAAGTTGCTGAAATTCAGGCACTTCACTGTTCATAACGCTATCGCAACTTCCCGATAGCGTTATGAACCACTCCAAATAAAGTCTCAGCAGGAGTTTTCCCAGTGCCTTTGTTAATTGTGTTGTTCAACGACCATTGCACGACCCTGACCATTTTCTCGAGGTGTAGCTACCGCATTTAATATGTGTTTCATACCTTTCCCCATTATATATTTGCTAAATTCATTACTAGTGAAGCTGGTACCGTGATCTGTAATTAACCGCCGCGGCACCCCGAATAATGCAAAGTATTCTTCAAAAATTTGGATACTCGTTTTACTTCTACAATTACGGACAGCTTTAAGATATAATATATTTTGTAAAAGAATCAATGATTGCCAATATATATTGATTCCTCTTTTGCTTAACGGAAATGACCCGCAATGATCCGCATGTATGATGTCAAATGGTTTGCTTACCTTTTCAATAGCATGAAAAATTCCTTCCCTTGGTCCGGCTGAAGTTTTATTATGAGCACTTACTAGGCAAGCCTTGCAATATTTTTCAGTGAACTTTCTCATATTTTGAACCAGTAGATCCTTTTGACAAGTTCGTATGTCTTTTCAAACCCAAAATGACCGTTATTGTCATGATTCATTTTTAGTATTTGCCATCTTACAGACTTAGGAACCACCCAGAGTAACGTTACGGTATCGTTCTTTTTGACGATTCTATAAAGCTTGCCATTTTTAATGTAAAATTATTCCTAATTTCAACAACATGCTCGCTTCAAAAAGTGCATAATATTTTGTGTTAAGTTTTGCATACAAAATAACTTATCCTAATAAATATGTACAAAATTCATAATTCATTTTTAGTATTTGCCATCTTACAGACTCAGAAACTACCCAGAGTAACGTTACGGTATCGTTCTTTTTGACTATTCTATAAAGCTTGCCATTTTTTAATGTAAAATTATTCCTAATTTCAACAACATGCTCGCTTCAAAAAGTGCATATTTTGTGTTACGTTTTGCATACAAAATAACTTATCCTAATAGATATGTACAAAACTTGCAAGTCTCTTCAACAGTATTTTACCCAATAAATCCAGTATAACACGTTCCTCATAATAGTCATGAGATACAATAGTTTCTGAACAAAATAAAACGGAGGTACACAGACACCTGATGAAAGGGGATTGCCCACTCTTCATAGACACTTCGGCCATGGGTGCCCACATATAAAAGCATATAGATATAATAATATGCAATTAAAACAATGAAATGGTTAAGGAATTGCTTTAAAAAAGTCGGGGTTTTGAAGATATATAAGTTTTTATTTTCACAAATGCAGTTTTTTTAACAACTATTTTTATCGATTTTATCGCGTTTTATTTCTTTGATTTTTAATTTCAGACGTTTTGGGTGCTTTCCAGCACTCATGTTTACGGCGGACTGAGGTGACTGACGTCCCAATGTCAGTATTAACCCGGAGTACCTTCAGATTTTTAATTTTTATTTATGGTCCGATCTACAGAATGAACTTACTGTGTCTTGAAGTCTTGCAGTGGTATGCTTGGGTTTAATTTTAATTTCATTAATTACAGGGTCCTATGCAGTACCAAGCCTCCTTCTCTATTGAAAAAAGAATTTTTTTATTTCAATCTCAGTCTCACATATCGGTCCTTGATAGGAATTGGATGATCCTTTTAGAGGATTTGTGGTCTATCAAATCTTTTTTTATGTCTATCTGGTTGGGGCCGTCCAGGATATGATCACAAACTGCAAACTTCCCTGAACCTTGATGCTTCATGTCAACTCGCTTCAAGATGTAGCCAATCTTGTCTGCGACACCCCTGACAAATGCTAGTACTGCAAATGCTTGACTGTGGCCGGCTTCACTCGGTCACTGTGACGTAAGCGCGGGCCCGAAGCTTATTGACGTGCAGAACTTGCTTGAAGCTGAAGCTCGACGGCCAGATGTTTGCTGCCACAGATCCCTTGTGCTCTCTGTAACAAAGATTTGCTTACGGTAACTAACTGTGAAGGATAATGGCGAGATTCATTGTTTTCTATACACAGTGTGACCTATGGTGTTGTTAGAATTTTGGATGACTAACGCATCTAGGAAAGCTAAGGAATTATTTGCCTCTAATTTACACATCAATACATCATTCGGGAACTGAGCAGGAAGCAAAATATTAGTCTGATGCCGTGCCCAACCCAAATACCATATTACTGTCGTAACATCCAACAGTTCGACCGCCGACAGTACTTTTTAATTCCTACAATCCACTATTAAATATATATATATATATATATATATATATATATATATATATATATATATATATATATAATACACTTTACGACTTATGGTGATGATTTGCAATTCTAGCCCTAAGTAAAGATCAGCTAGGGCTTAAGTTTATTCCTTCCATAATGCTGCTCCTCTGGTTATCACAGAGTTCTATCCGGTAGCAACCATTAAATCTTATATGCTCACCATAATAGTAGCGAGCTTGCTTTAATTGGTATGTGACACAAGCAATTAATATTAAGTCGCTGCAAGTTAAAACAGGAAATTCCCTAACATTTTAAAGTCTACATTTATATTTCTAAAGTCTGCCTGCCTTAGCTCCATTTAGATTGCTTTCCCTAGCATACTCAGACAAATCATTATTTGTCTCCATATTTTGGTGAACTATTTCAAGAATTTGAGCCGCATCATCCCTGTCCCTTATTTTTGTGTGGAATTTATTAATTATAGCAGCAGCCACAGCAGTCTATCATCAAATGTGTAGAAGTCCTGTTAAAGTAATTTTGATGAAATATTTTAAATTCAGTTTTAAAAGTGCCATTCACCACCTTTACTACTCATATCGACACATAGTCACGGGTCTGGATTTATTAGTATATCTTGTCATTAACCGAGATTCACCATCTGCTGGAGACATTTGTGCGGCCCTTAGACATCCACATCTATCCTCTATTACAAATCAAAATGCAGATGCGTTGTCACCCGTGAGGACTAAGATCATTTTCTCGTTTCCAGTAAAAAGGGTCTCCGGTTCTCTACACCCACCATACAAAACACAGCAGCATTAAGCTACTATTTCACGCTGTTATTCTGTGAGAGCGTGGTAATTCCCCGGTCGAGCCGACCCATTCATACTACAACTATACTTCTAATATAACTGCAGCATGGCTCTACCACGTATAACACACATACATAGTAATTGTAATCACAAAAGAGACATACTCGTAATGCTGATGGAATAGTGAGTCCATTGGAATTGTTACAACCAGGTAAAAAACATTGACTTGGTGTTAGTGGTGCTTTTAAATAATTAGTTAGCAGTACACTGTGTGATGTATGATCTAAGCTTTGTTGATCTGGGTGCAATACATTACTAACTTCAGATTGCAACGAGGACGGACTATATGATTCAGATAGTTCCCGTTCTGCAGTTGAATGTGATGCTGTTCTATCAGTTCAATGCCAGCAATTATGATACACACGGCATGACAACGGCAACTGAAATAACGTAAAATACAAAAAATGAAGTCAAAGCGAAAAAAATAAATAAAAATAAAATAGATTTGTTTATTTTAAACTCAAATATAAATAAAATATTTATCAAGTTAAATGTTACCGCACAAGGATGGACTTAATGCCCTATATTATTTAATAATTAAGGCCAGACAGACTACCAGCAGTCCAAAAACAATGAAAAATCAACGGTCTTCTTTCTTGGTAGTTGATAAAAATGGTCAATCTCATAAATAAGCTAGTATGTTTGTCAGATATAGCTTGTGCAGATGTGAAAAATAAAACAAGTTCTTGAGTTGATATACAATCAGTATGTATACATGTATAATTATCAGATATGAGCATCACACTTAATAAATTGAAAAATGTTAAACACTTACCTCACGTGGCGCAAATTGTTCCTCACGTGGAGAATCGAACCCAAACAATGTGTGTGATCTTATTCTTATAAGTGACTTGTCAGTGCCACAGCTGATGTATACATGTTCAAGACGAACTATTGGTGCATTTTGCGAGTGGCACACTACACGTTCACTGTACTCGAAACTTGTACCTAATAAAGAAGCTATAATTATTATATTGATATTATTCAAGTAAACTCAGTTATAAAGCATTTCTTAGAGGTAGACATGCCACATCGTGATATGTACAAACTATTTACCTGCTGTGTTCGAACCAATTGTTGAGAGATCAACAATTGTATTTTCCAACAAAACAAAATAACACGATAACACGCAATTGAATTCTTGTGACATAACAGTGACAGGGGCCTACCTGTCTGTTTTGATGTTGCCACTTCATCATCATCATCATCATTACAGCCCTTCACAAGTCCACTGCTGAACATAGGCCTCCCCCAAGTAATGCCACAAAGCACGGTCCTGAGCCACCTGCATCCATCGACTTCCTGCATGTCTTACCAGGTCGTCATTCCATCTAGTGGGGGGTCGCCTTACACTACACCTACCGGTACGAGGCTGCCACTCGAGAACCTTTCTTCCCCATCGGTTATCGGTTCTTCGAGCTATATGGCCGGCCCATTGCCACTTCAGCTTATTAATCCGTTGGGCTATGTCGGTCACTCTGGTTTTACTGCGGATATCCTCATTTCTGAGTCTATCACGCAGAAAAACTCCGAGCATAGCTCTCTCCATAGCTCGCTGAGAGACTTTGAGCGTCCTCATATGGCCAGCAGTGAAGGACCACGTCTCTGATCCGTAAGTCATCACTGGCAACACGCACTGGTTGTACACTTTAGTTTTCAGAGATTGAGGTATACCTGACGAGAAGATGTGTCGTAATTTCCCGAACGCTACCCAGCCGAGTTGAATTCGTCGATTGACCTCTCGGTCGAAGTTGGACTTTCCTAGTCGGACTATTTGTCCCAGGTAAACGTACTCGTCAACAACTTCGAGCATAGTGCTCCCAACAACTACCAGCATAGGTGTAACATGGACATTGAACATGATTTTTGTTTTGTCCATGTTCATCTTAAGACCTATCCGTTGGGAGACACCATTGAGGTCATTGAGCATAGTGCTAAGGTCCTCCAGCGATTCTGCCATAAGGACTATATCGTCGGCAAATCGAAGGTGAGTGATGTACTCGCCATTGATGTTAATACCGTATCCTTTCCAGTCCAGTAGCTTGAAAAAGTCTTCCAACGCAGCGGTGAAGAGTTTCGGGGATATAACGTCACCCTCTCTTACACCTCTGCAGTTTGATAGGTTTCGAACTCTGGTTCTGTACTCGGATAGCCATCGTAGCCCTACTGTACAAAAACTTCAGCACTTCGATATACAGACAGTCAACTTGGCACCGCTGAAGGGACTGTAGCACCGCCCAAATTTCGACGGAATCAAAGGCTTTCTCATAGTCCACATACGCCAGGCAAAGTGGCAGATTGTACTCTTCGGTCTTCTGTACAATCAGCCGTAGGAAGGGTATGTGTGTGGTCCACAAACTAATAAGAGTACTAACGTACAGACGACAATCTTCCATACTAAAAAATTGGTCTATAGCAGCCTCAAAAATTGAAAATGACATTTACGTTTTTAAATTTATCTAAGGCAAAGGTATTTATTTGTGTCAGCCTAGTGGCCAGTGGCTGTAAAAAATCCTCTTAGAACTTTGAAAATTTATTTTTATTGGTTTAAACTTATGTACGTGTTCACAACGTGACCACGTACATAAATTTAAACCGCTATTAACGTTTATTTAGATATAAAGAAATAAAATACAGAAATATTTATTAAGTCTTTTATTTTTACATTTCAGTGTAAATTTACAAGTGCAAGCAAATTCTTTCCTTCTAGGTGCAAAACATCAATTTCTTTTAAATATTGCCACAGCCATTGAAACCTTTATAATTACAATCTAATTTTTTATCGGGGGAACTGATGGTTCTTTGCACATAGGTCACATATTCAATTCAAATGATGTAACAACTTTTCTCAAATTTTTCTCCTTGTAGTATTTATGGTTTGTGCTTGTTGCTCCCCCATTTACCAAATATGCAGCAATATCTATTTAATAGCCGAGTACTCCTAGGCAGTTTTCAACCTGCAACAAAAATAAAAAAAAGTAATAATGAGTTGATAAAACATAGTAGCATTTTATTTAAGATTGTGTGAGTATTGCAAAGGTTCTTTTTAGATACAATCAGTCACTAAGGGTTAAGTTTTCAATGGTCACATATAAGTTATTCATAAAACAAAATCTAACATAAACAAATGAGAATTACAATTGAATTAATAAAATAGTTCAATTGTTTGATATCAGCTTGTAAACAATCTACTATTGTACTTGGCAGATTAGCATTCACATTCTACTTTTTTTGTCGCCAGTTTAGATATTAGATACGGCTATATTTTTACAAATATGTGGCAATGGACCGTCAATATAGCTCGAAGAACCGACAACGAATAGAGAAGAAAGGTTCTCAAGAGTCAGCCTTGTGCTGGTAGCCAAAGTGTAGGGCAGCCCCCCCACTAGATGGAGTGACAATCTGTGAAGATATACAGGAAGTCGATAGATGCTGGTGGCTCAGGACTGTGCTTTGTGGTATTCCTTGGGGGAGGCTAATGTTCAGCTATGGACTTATTAAGAGCTGTAATGATGATGATAAAGTAAGTTTTGTTAACAGTAGAATAAAAGGAAACAAAACCACTAAAAGCAAAACAAGTTTTTATAAAACTTATACACATGTTATCCCATTTAAATTTCTTACTTTTAACTTCCTATATTTTCACTGCTTTGCAGCACCCATAACACCTATGACCATTATAACAGGTTGATTCAACATGTATTTGTATTCTTCGTCAGATGTTAAGTCAACTGTCAGAAATGCACCTGTTTTGAATTAACTAATTTGATGGTCTACACTTATCGTACAAAACACAGCAGAATTAGGCTGCTATTTTACGTGGGCATTTAATGAGAGTGTGATTCTACCCTAGTCGAGTTGATTCATACTACCACCATAATAAAGCTTCATGTGGTATATGACTACAACACATGATGTTTGTCAATCAATCAATCAACTTTTATTTGCCAACGAAGTGTACATAAATGGTCTTATAATAAAAACAATTTGTCTTTATTTAGGCATTGCAAATTTGAGAAAGTATAGATAAAATAAATTATTAAATACAAACATTATAGAGAAATTAGATTAATGATCAATAATATAGTCTAATAAATGAACAATAATAAATCATGCAAAATACAAAGGTATTTGTGACATTTTACATAAACACATAATTTTTCTTCTACTGATACTGTTCATAATATTACTGTGTATCAAAACGGCTTTTCCTTTTTTATGTATTTTATTTGTGTTAAAAATATGTAATTTGTTATTTGTGTTTTGTTACTAGTGCTTCAATGTATTCTTTGATTGAGTAGAAACATTTTTCAATTAAATAATAATAATGCTTTTAGTTTTTTAATGAATAGTGTAATCTTATTTTCAGTTTTTATGTGGATATGTAATTTATTGTAAATGTTGTGTTTTTACAGCCATGTAGTAGCGACTCTGGTTTAGCATTTTAATTCTTGATGGTGGTAGGTATAGTTTGTCTCTGTGGTGTGTATTGAAATAGTGGTTGTCTTTTATTTATTTATTTATTTATTGCATTTACATGTGGTTTTGTATGATAAATTACAGCACATGCACCCAGCAAAAGTATAACAATATGAAATCAAGCTAGCTAGCTCTAATGCCTTAATTCTAATACTAATATTTGTATTATTATAATATTTAGTGTATATTCCATTACTATATTTATTTATTTACTTTAACTTAACATAATATTCATCTAATTTATAGTAACATTTCTTAATCAAAAAGCTATTAGGTGCTATCACAAACTTCTTATATTCTTCTATTTCTATTATATCTTTGAGTAATGTGTTATATAGTTTAACTGCCATGGAATATGGTCCAGAACTGTATAAAAATAAAGTGGTTTTAGGCAATATTGATACATTTCTCTTCGTAAGTTGTATATTACATCTATGTATATTATCGTCACTAGCTTTTTGAAATATACCTATCTTAGCATTTTCTTACTAATTTTCATGATTCTAATATGTATAAAGATGTAACTGTTAATATCTTGTATTGTATACAATATAGTCTACAGTTTCCCTAGTCAATATTTGCTAGAACTCTTATTTTGACATTTGATACATTTTTACTTTTGAGAGGTGATTTATGTTCTTGAGAACAAATATGAAAATATCAAATACGTATAATGATAGTAGTGTGAGAATGTTATGTTTAAAAAGTAGGGCCTACCATTGTCAAGATCTTGTAATCAACTCGCCTGCCAAGTTTGAAAACCAAGGCATATACACTATCTTGCACCAACTATGACAAAATCTTCCCTAAGTGGCAATCTATGGAGGATGCCTGCAGTCAGCAGAAGGCTTTCATAGGATGTATATTTATAGGAATAATGAATTAAGAAAAAATAAATAGAAAAATTACTGACCGGTCGTGATCTCAGCTTCTGTAAACAACGTGAGATATGCATCCTGGTTACTTTGATCTTAGATCCTGGTGAATACCAGATTTATTCTGGATAACAAATCGCAGCTCAAAGTGTCGGTAGCACACATCATCATCATCAGCAGCAGTCCACTGCTGGAAATAGGCCTCTCACAAGGCGCGCCACTTAGCCCGATCTTCGGCTACACGCATTCAGTTTTTATCAGCCACCTTGCGCAGATCGTCGCTCCATCTGGTCAGGAGGCGTCCCACACTACGCCTAGACGCGGTCTTCACTCCATAACACATATATAATAAAAAGTAGCACACATGCAACTTATTATTATGTAAGTTCTTGTACATACTACATAGATTACTGTATTTATTTATGTTCTTGTACATAACCTTTGAATTTTTTACACTTTATGTCGTCGCGTAATGGCCGCGGCGCATGCCGCGAAACATGATACTGATAGGGTGTGGACAGAAACGTCAAAACAAACGTCAATCTAAATCCGTCGCTACATATTTATACATTTGTAGTCAATAGCTGTCAACATCGATTTTTGAGGGCCATAGACATAAGGCTAGGAATATTTGTATAGAGATTACGACCCGTGGTGTGGTCTATGGTACTGAAGCCTTTTCGGAAACCGGCTTGTCACTGCCACTTAACTGTCATAAAATCTATGAAACGATATCGATTTTTATTCGATTAATAATATCATAAAAATAATCTTTGACGCGTTTTAAGTTCTGCACGCTTTTTAAAATATAATTTCCTTTATTTATTGAAATTCTATTTCAAATGTGTTTTTAAGAACAGTTAACTTGTGCTGTATTGTTTTGTTATGGTTTAGAGAATTCATGGTAAATCAGCTAGAAATTAACTTCTTGAATTATCATAACAAGATTCCATTTTAAATGTTATGTTAAGAATAGATAAGAATAACAGTTAAATAGTGCAGTAGCGTTTTGTTATACTCTAAAGAATTCTTGGTAAATCAGCTAGTAATTCGCTTGTTTAATTATCATAACTATAAATGTGAAGGTTGTCAATGATTTCAACCGAGCCTATAACAACGGTTTTTTTTTTGTTTTTAACGGTGGACTACCGCTTTTGATGACTTGAAATGGATAAAAACCCATTTTGTGCAATAAGTTTTTTCTTTTTGGTAATGAATAAACCACAGAAACCCGTATAATGTATAATAGTCCTTTTTTTAGATACAAGTAAGCACATTTTAAAGAACCCCAAAAACAACTTTGTTATTAATACAAACACTACGAAAAACAAAATAATTTGTTGCTGGCGATAATGATAGTGGTATTTTGACTCGATTTAAAATATATGCTTGTTACTACAGAACTCTTCCTGGGTCTGCGAGTCCGACTCGCACTGGACCACTTTTTTCAACTTTTAGTTTTATTTTAATGAATAGTTTTCTCGTTTAAGCGGAGCTCTTTTACTTTAGATTTATTACCTCTTTATCTATAATAATCAATCTGAGTGAGTAAAGTGTGTAAATAAGATTATTAAATTGTAAAAATAATAATTGGATTTGAACATTTTAGGTAGGTATTTAGTTTTATTTATTTAGAAAATATTAAATATATAATTGTGATAATAGTAGATATATAATTGTGAGACTATATTTAGTAGAAAACTTTATATGGAGTACACCTTATCAATTTAAATCTAAGTCAAATCGAGTCACAAGAGAGCTCTATTGTAGAGTACAACCGTCTGCGCACGTCATACCACCCCGTCTTGGCCAAATTAAGTATAAACAGAAAATGCGATACTGAACGGGCTATTCGCTTGAACATATCAAAGGTACAAGAAAATATAGAAAATAACACAAAAAAGACAAAAACACCCCGTGAACGTAGAAAATACAGTACATAGTTTAACAAAAACCATTTGGTATTAATTTTGTTATAAATAAGTACCTACTAATAATTTATGTACAAAAAGTAATGATATCCCATCAATAACATAAATGTGAAATGAGAGCCAAGTTCAATATTATGATATATGCCTTGGTTGTCGACTTCAACGACAAAAGAAGTGAGATCTAAATGGGTGCCAAATTCAATGGTCAGTCCTGAAATTTATTTATAACAACATAAAATATCATTTCTTCTTATTACTTAGGATAATATATTATAGCCCAAGGTCTAACTTGGCTAGTTTTCATATACGAATTATATCGCCTTCGCAAGTTCTAAACCTGTTACTTGTCGGTTCTTATTTTATTATTCCGAAAATTTGGCTTGCTGTTAAAAACTAGCCATCGAACATCATAATTCGTATATAAGAACTAGCCAAGTTAGACCTTGGAATACAATATAATATCCTAAGTTATAAGAAGAAATGATATTTTATGTTGTTATAAATAAATTTGAGGACTGACCATTGAACTTGGCAACCATTTAAATATTTAAAACTTTTGTCGTTGAAGTCAACAACCAAGGCATATATCATAATGTTGTGTTGACCCGGCACTAGCGCCATCTAGTGTCGGGGACCAGAGCGAGGAGGGCTTCCTAGAAAATGTCAATCTTGAACTTTCCACCAACAGCGCCATCTAGTATCGAACAGAAGAATTAAGCTTTCTAGAAGCCCCACACTCGAACTTTCTGCGCCTGGTCGGTCGGCGCCTGTATTTACTGGAATATTCTGGATGTTTCGGTGTAAAAGGTGTATTTAAAGCCGCTGCAAGCCGCGATCGGGGCAGTATTGAATTTGGCGAGACAAGCGAAGCTTCGGAGCGAAATAAAGTGAATCAGTGTGTTTAATTATTAGAGTATTTTAAGTTTTAATTGGTGTTCGGTAATAAAAGTGTAAATTTTGGTAATTCAATCGGCAGTTTTTATTGTCACGAACCTCAAGCTCATAACAATAATATTGAACTTGGCTCTCATTTCACATTTATGTTTTTGATAGGATTTTGATTACAAAAACCAAGTACATACAAAGCGGATACCGGTAGCGGCAAAATCACTATTATATTTCTACATATCACTCGATATTATTTACTTAAAAAAGATAAATTATATTCACACACAAACTTTTATAACAATTTTATAATAAAACACTAGAAAAATCCAAAACTCAACACAACAACATCCAAATGAAAATGGCGTTTGTAATGAATATAGATTATAAATAAATATTCATAGACGTCACTTTTTATTGCACTAGAGGATAGAAAATTTCATATTGATTCTATAATACCAAACTTCTTCATAGAAAAGTAGTCTCTAAATATAAGTTTTAATGGTTTAAAGTGCTGTGGGTGTGCGCGGTCGAATCCGATCGCTTGGAATTTGACGGAATATCGCCTTGGTCGGATCCGACCACTTGGGGTTTGAGAGGTTTATTTGTTGTGTATGAGTTCCGTCTTAAGCTACAAATGGATTGTCTGGGTCTTAGTGATTGGGTGACTAACTTTTTTTACAGGTGTATGTGTTAAATAAAATTCATATTTTTATAGGAATTAATTCAAAATGCATTTTCGACATCTAAAAAGTGTAATAGGTTCAGACTTAATCCTAACAAGCTTCCTAAACTAAAAATATTACAATCAAGTTCCGGATATCTATCGCCAACTATAGTGTGGTATACATATATACATATATTCATTTTCTAAGGATATTTAAATTTATTATCGGCTTTCTTCATAATTTGTTATTGTTCACCCGGAACTTCACAAAACATGAACTTGAATTTACAATTTTATTGACTTTAAACGTAGAACAAAATATTAATTCATAAAATTGTTCAAACGAAATAAAACTACGAAAAATAACTTGCTACGAGAGAAAGAGAAAAAGAAAATTTGCGCGCGCACTGCTCTCTCTTGCTTATACCTAACACTCAACTGTTGTTCGCCTCGTCCGATCACACTTTTCGTAACGCTTTCGGCACGCGTTCGCCAGCTTCGCAGCAGAAGTTTTACTCCAATAAAACTTTTCGTGGGGCTAACTTTAGTGAGCCACAATCAGGATAGTCAATGCATAAAATACACCATCTAGCGATATCTACCGCAGGCCGCATTTTACTAAAGAATACAGCGTCATCTAGCGTACAGAATACACTCTTTCGTAAACTGAAATGTGCGAATCTATCACTGGTATATAGTGTATTATCTATGGTTTGACACAAGTTAGCTATTTATTTCTCGGCTCACTGAAGTTATAGTCCCCCAAATATTTTTATTTTTTTATTTTTCAAATTTCGTTATCAAATTTCGTTAGTTCGTGGTTTGTTCTTTATTGTTCGTTTGGTTCGTCAATAATTTATTTATAAAAAACTTATTGAAAATCTGCCTTACAGTTAGCCCCCCTCCCCACTCCATTTTATAATTTCTTTCGTTATTATTGGTCTTTGTATATTCATTAATGTTTGTTCTTTGATAAAATACGATTGTTCTATCAAAAATATATCTATTTTTGGTTTTCTAATTATTATAAATAAATTATCGACGAACAAACAATTAATGATAGAGAACAATCAAGAACAAACCACGAACTAAAGAAAAGTGATAACGAAATATGAAAAATTAAAAAAAAAATTGGGGGGCTAACTTCAGTGAGCCTTATCAACGTTTAATTTTAGGAAGGTAATGATAAATTTTAATGCATTTCGAAAAAATATCATCCATGTGGAGGGAGTAGTTTTACAAGCAAGTAGATGGTGTTGCGATGGGCTCACCTGTATCTCTCATTATCGCCGATATAATCATGGTAGATTTTGAAGAGAAAGCCCTCCTTACTGCACCAGTTACGCCAAGTTTCTACAAGCGGTACTTAAACTATACTTTTACAATTTTACCATCAGACAAAATAACTGCATTTTTAGAACATCTTAATTGCATAAACTCTAAAAAACAATTTACTATGGAGTAGTGTAGTCATCCGAAATCCTAACAACAACATAAGTCACCTATTTGTATGGGTCTTTTATCTATACACTATGTATAGAAAAAAGACCCATACAAACCGGTATTTAAACGGTGAATCTCACCACCATCCTTCACAATAAGCTACCGAGGGCAAATCTTTCTGCACGACAACATGCTTCGTGTCCCGAAAACATCGTGAGGAAACCTGCATGTCTGAAGAATAAGAAAAAAAAATAATTCGAAGACATGTGAAGTTCGTCAACACGCATTGGAGCGGCGCGGCGGACACTTCCTTGCCCTAAAACCCTCTCAGAAATGAGGGGAGGCCTGTGTCCAGTAGTGGGACGTATATAGGCTGTAACTTTACTTTACTTTCAAGTGCCATAGCCAAGTATCGAAAGGTCGCCTGATGATGTCGAGCCACGTTGGATGTGTGTTAGTGGGCTGCAGCTAGAGGGGATTCCTCTCCCTGTGCCGCTGTAGTTGAGGTGGAGTCGTAAGGGAAGAGGAGTGTTGGTATGGCGATTGGCGATGCGCCACTCGACTGTCTTTCGCGACCTTGGTGAGGCTGCACCACTTGATGCTTCCAAGTGCTCGTTTTTCCCTGGCTCCATTCACATATCGGGCTCGGTAATTGATAATTTCAGTTTTTTTTATATTGTAATTCTAATTTCGAAAATGACGCAAATAACTGATAACTATGTAATTCAAAGTTTATTATTTTTTATATTATCTTGCTAGCTTGCGCATTGCTGCCGCAGAAGTAATTGTGGAAATATCATTAAAAATGTGGAACAGTTATATTGTATAATTAGGAATGATAATACAATAATTGAAATAGAATGATATATAACTTTCAAATAAATAGCCAGTATAATACGCACGCCACCTTGTGTCAGTTAATTGTACCATACGTATAACCTTCGCACAAGTGCAACCAATAAGTTGACTAAGTTTTACCGCAATCTGATGAACGGTATGGCATCGTAGAAAGTACGAAATAACATAAATTTTTATATAGTAAAAAATATTTTACTGTCTATAGACAGACCTGTAGTTGATAAGAATAGGCGTTATTATAGCAGCTGATTTGTTTTTTATAATACTAAAACTAAATTTATTTTGTGTACTTAGTTTAATCTTAATAATTTTTTAGTTGAATGGTTAAGGGCTATAATGGCTATCCGAGTACAGAACCAGAGTACAAAACTAATCCAACTCCGAAATACTTTACCACTGCATTGGAAAACGTTTTCCACCTACTGGACTGGAAAGGATACGGTATTAACGTCAATGTCGTGTACGTCACTCACCTTCGATTTGCCTACAATATAATCCTTATGGCACAATCGCTGGAGGACCTACACACTATGTTCAATGACCACAATAGTATCTCCCAACGGATAGGTCTTATGATGAACATGGACAAAACAAAAGTCATGTGTAATGTCCATGTCACACCTATGCCGGTGGTTTTTGGGAGCACTTAGCTAAAGTTGTGGATGAGTATTTTTATTGGACCAAATAGTCCGACTAGGTAAGTTCAACTTCGACCGACAGGTCAATCGACGGATTAAACTCGGCTGTGCAGTGTTCGGGATATTACAACTCATCTTCACGTCAGGAATACCCCAAAACTAGATTGTACAACCAATGCGTATTGCCAGTGATGAAATATGGATCTGAGACGAAGTCTTACACTGCTGGCCATACGACGAAGTTCGAAGTCGCTCAAAAATCTATGAAGAGGGCTATACTCAGGGGTTCAAAATTAGGAATGAGGATATCTGCAGCAGAACCAGAGTGACGGACATCGCACAATGGATTAGTAAGCTAAAGTGGCAATTGACCGGCCATATAGCTCGAAAAACCGAATACCGATGGGGAAAAAAGGTCTCGAGTGGCAGCCTCGTACTGGCAGAAGAAGTGTGGAACGTTCCCCCACTAGATGGAGTCAAAACCTGGTAAAACATGCAGGAAGTTGATTGATGCAGATAGCTCAAGACAGGGATTTGTGGCATTCCTTGCGGGAGGCCTATGTTCAGCAGTGGATTTATGAAGGGTTTTATGATGATGAATGATAATGGCATTATATTAATATGATACATAAATAGAATGAACGTTACGGGTAGAGTCCACCTATCCATAGAGTCCATTCTATTTATTTAGGTATGGGTAGGGTATAGAATTTTTATCGATATAATTTGGTACACTGTCTTATCCCTAGTATTAGTTCCGTGGACGTGCACTTCTGCTGTCAGCGCCAAAAGGGCGGAAATCAAATCGCTTCATCATGTCACGGTGTATAGCCAGTCCAGCGTACTTGTATATATAGAGGTCAGTGTCCATCGAGTATATACTAGATCTATGGTCTATACACCATGCGAATACAGAGAAACCTATAGACAAATTGACGCCTTCTTTCGCATTCGCACACGAAAGAGAAAGATTTATGCGTATGTCTTGCATATAAATGAGACGATTGCGGTGTGATTGTCCCTTTCTCCGTGCCGGTTTTTTTTTGTTGAACTTTGACAGTTCGTAGCGATCTAAGGAGTTTACAAGTTGGTTTAAGTGGGAAAAAAGTGTTTTGTGAGCTTAAGATTGGTGAATCTTGTTCAGTTCAGTTCCTAGAACAATTAAAAATTTTATCGAAATATGTTTAAAAGTCATAAAGATTATTGTATAACCTAAAACTACGTTCTAACTAATCTCCTTTCTCACTTGACGCCACGCTAGTCATTTGTCTATAGGTTTCTCTGTCTACGTCTATCTACGACATCATGATATTCAAAGACTATGGTACTATCACGTACTTTGTTACAGTATCGTATAATCAATTAATTTATTTAGCGTTTTATGTACCTACTTTACGTAGGTAGTGATTTATGTAGCACTCTATAAACTATAGATTTCAATTATAATATTCTTTATCTATTGGAATATACCAAATGTACTCTATGACCAGTGTTGCCACATATACAGATTTCCCCCGTATTTATACAGATTTTCGGTGTGTGATACAGATTAACACTGGGTACAGATTTTTATACAGAGTTTTCTAACTATATTGATTGGATTACCATAATATTCAACTTCAAATAGAATGAACCAAAATAAGTGACTAGATACCGCGTTACACACATTCATGATACTATTCTTTATGGTTAATTTATTTTTTCACAACGTAATTAGTTAGTATGGCAGAATTACAAGTGTATTACAAAATATGTATACAAGGTGTAAGTGTAAGCACCGTTGTCACTAAAACCATAGGTAATTGGCTTTAATATAAAAATATTTATCCGAATTCTAAAAAAAACCCTATTTTCTTTCATAAAATTTAAGAGGTTTCTGTCCGAAACCGTCCGTAAATTCATGGATACCCTATGCGCCCGGGTGACGTAATCACTGTAAAGATCACCGCCCGCGCTAGCTACCTACACTATATTCCAATAAAAACACAATAGGTACACATAACCTGTGATATAATTTTCCCTTCATACTTTCACCCTGGCTTACGTCAGGAAAAATTGAGGAATTAAGGAAAAATTGAGATTTTGCTAAAAAAAATTTTGTTATTTTTCATTGAATTTACGTTTTATAAGTGAAACCAAACCACTGGTTTCAAGGATAACGGTGTTTACACTAACGCCCTGTTTATAAAATATGTATGACTGAAAATAATAAAGTATTTATATGTTCATTTGGCAAATGTTTGAGTTTTAATATTTTGTTTGCTTAAATTAATATTTTCAATTTTGCTATATAAAAAATGTGTATAGTGTATATTTTATACGTAGTAGAGCCACGTTGCAGCTATATTATGGTTGCAGCACTGCAACCATAATAGCTGACGCTCGACCGGGGAAGGACCACGCTCTCACAGAATACCAGCGTAAAATACCAGCTTAATACTGCTGTGTTTCGTATGGTGAAAGTACAAATCCGGAGACCCTTTTTACTGAAAACGAGGCATCCCCTCTTGGTACTCAGGCGTGAAAACGTATCAGCGTTTTAATTCTTAAGCGAGGATAAATGTAGATGTCTATGTGCCACAGCATCCACTTACCATCGGTGGACTGTGTGCTCGTTTGTCACGCTTATTCTTTAAAAAATATTTTTATTTAATAACGATAATCAAACCTTATCTGCTTATCACGTTAGTAGTTATTCCTTGTTTTTCGAAAAAAGCAATGATGATGATGATGATCAATTATTCTATTTTGGTTTATTAAATTATACAGATTTTAAGTTTAAATAGCATACAGATTTAATACAGATTTTAGCAGTGTCTAATACAGATAAAAGGTTCAAGACATCTGGCAACACTGTCTATGACACACACATCTGTCAACGTCAACTGCAACATTACTAGTGTCGATTGAAAACGAAAAACACAACTTGATTGCCGCAGACAACTTGTAGACGGAAGGAATAATAAAAAATTTCTGACAATGGCAAATAAAACTGATAATTCTTTAAAAGTGAATCCGGAAAAAGTTCCTCTTGAAACTGATCAGGGTATTTTGGAGAGCGAAGAGCGGAAATGGGGAATGCCTTTAAAAGAAGTTTACAAACATGGACTCGCATTCTATAAAGGTAAATTTTTACCTTTTACATTTTTAAAGATTGCATTACATTTTAATGTTTATTACATTAGTAATGGACTTTTCGTGTTTCACTATCTAATATCGTGAAAATAAGTTGATACTATCTAATCACGAAAGTAAGTGGTACAGTATACAATTGTATAATTTAGATAAAAATTTAAAGTACTTTTGTTAACTATGAAGCTAAACCAACTTTATCATTTAATGCAGAACATCTTTCATTAAGGTCTAGCTAGCTATACGCGATCTCATTCATCCGTGAAGAATTTAAACAAAAAAAAATGCAGATCCATAGTGGTCCTCGGACAAGTAGTTCAAATATCGCATTACCACTTAGGGTTACATTACGACTTAAATACTGAAAGCACTTTTGTTTTAAAGTGGTGCTGCAGTAAAAAATAATGAAATTCGCACAATTTTGCTCAAAAGTGACCTTCCTCATAATGCAATTTTTTTATTGAAATTCTGTAGTCAAAGGCACTTTGTTACTGGTTCTTACTATACCCAATTTTAGAATAAATTAGTTTCTCATAAGTTAAGCTAGTTTTTTCTAAGCCCTGAGCATTGACCATATGTTTGTGGCTGTGGTTCATGCAATTAAAAGCTTTTTACTTGTTAATAATTTTAATCAATATTCAGGACAATTACATGTTGAAAGGAAAACAATTAATGAACCATATATTCTTCTTCATGTCTTATTTAAAATATCGTAGAATAAGTCACAATTAAAAAGTAATATTTAAATGTATAAGAATCTATAACATCCTCCCCACACAAGAAAAATATGAAAGTAGCGACAATATATAATTCAAAATACCTAGACATAACATGTAATTGAATTAAGTTAATTTGGGACTTTGTATAAGAGACTTTCTGCAGAGGGTGTACAAGCTTCGGTCCCTTTTTGGCTATTTCGTGTTTCTCAGATCCGTTGATTTACTTTTTTTTTGTTTAATATTTGTGTTGGTGTTGGTTTTAAAGTAAAAGTAAAGTTACAGCCTATATACGTCCCACTGCTGGGCACAGGCCTCCGCTCATTTCTGAGAGGGTTTTAGGGCAAGGAATTGTTCGCCGCGCTGCCCCAGTGCGTGTTGGCGAACTTCACATGTCTTTGAAATATTTTTTTCCTTATTTCTCTGACATGCAGGTTTCCTCACAATGTTTTCCTTCACCGCCGAGCACGTGGTAGATCAGCACTTAAAATTGCAATTAACAATTTCATTGGTGCCGGCGGGGATCGAACTCGGTTTGCTTGCGTACTACAGCAAGCGCTAACCATCTGAGCTACCACGGCTAATACCACAGTGTTGGTTTTAGTAATTATAAATCCATAAGTATTTAGTATTTGTGTTGTTTTATATGTAATTAGTTATGATAAAATGGAGGAAGATCCTCCCGATCCCAATGGAATTCCATGTGCCTCCAATACTATTCCCAAAAAAAGTATACCTATTGAAATCGAACTATCGAATTATAAAAGACCACAGGTATCCAAAGATTCAGAACATCCTCATCATCATCATCATTACAGCCCTTCACAAGTCCACTGCTGAACTAAGGCCTCCCCCAAGGTATGCCACAAAGCACGGTCCTGAGCCATTTGAAAACCATAATGAAAATGCCAACATGAAAACGTCTTCCAATGCAGCGGTGAAGAGTTTCGGGGAAATAACGTCACCTTGTCTTACACCTCTCTGCAGTTGGGTAGGTTTCGTACTCTGGTTCTGTACTCGGATGGCCATTGTAGCCCTACTGTACAAACACTTCAGCAACTCGATATACCGACAGTCAACTTGGCACCGCTGAAGAGACTGTAGCACCGCCCAAATTTCGACGGAATCAAAGGTTTTCTCATAGTCCACATACGCCAGGCAAAGTGGCAGATTGTACTCCTCGGATTTCTGTACAATTTGCCGAAGGGTATGTATGTGGTCTATGGTACTAAAGCCTTTTCGAAAACCGGCTTGTTCGGGAGGCTGGAAGTCGTCGAGTCTAACGTGGAGACGATTCATAATGACTCTCGAACAACACGTAGACGCGGCTCAGAAGGGATATTGGTCTGTAGTTCTTCAAGAGGGTGTTGTCACCTTTTTTGAAGAACAAGACCACCGCACTTCTGCTCCACGCCTCCGGAGTAGTGCCACCATGTAGGGCGGAATAAAAGAGCCTCTGAAGGACTTAAAGTACTGGTTTTCCACCCGCTTTCAGAAGCTCCGCTGTAATTCCATCCTCGCCCGGGGACTTGCCGTTTTTAAGGTGCTGGAGAGCCATTCTAATCTCGCTCAGACTGACGTCTGGGATATCATCGGAATAGTGTCGGATAAGACTTGCTCTGGGCTCGTTACTCACACTTGCGTGTGGCTCCGACGATGATGTGTACAGCTGACCATAGAACCTCCTAATTTCACTCAGAATCTCAGGTGTCCCGGAAACGATGCTGCCATACAGCAGACACAACATGCACACACCATGCCACACAGAACATCCTCAGAAAAGATTAATTACAGATCCATCTCAACCTGTACCATCTATTCAGTCTTCTTATATTGATCCTGACTACATAAACAAAAAGCATAATGCCCAATACATATTACTTTCCAAAATCCACATAACATAAACATCACATGCAAGCAATACTCTAATGATGACAATGCACCCTTTATTGTACGTGTTAGATTGTAGATGATTTATCATCCGGAATAGTTTTAAAACCGATAAAGTTTGGTCATTTTCTCTACCATAATATATTGTTACGAGCTTGAGGTTCGTGACAATAAAAATTGCCGATAGAATTACCTAAATTAACACTTTAATTCACTTTACTAATTAAAGTTAAAAACACTAATAATTAATCACACTGATTCACTTTATTCCGCTCCGAAGCTTCGCTTGTCTCGCCAACTTCAATACTTCCCCGATCGCGTATTGCAGCGCCTTTATATAGGGCTCTTCCACGAAAACATCCAGAATATTCCAAAATATTCGAGTAAATACGCGCGCCAACCGACCAAGCGCAGAAAGATCGAGTGTAGAGCTTCTAGAAAGTTTAGTTCTTCAATTTGATACTAGATGGCGCTGTCGGTAAAAATTTGTCATGTCATTTTCTGGAAAGCTCTCTCCTCGCTCTGTTACCCGACACTAGATGGCGCTAGTGCCATGAGATGAGATGTCAACTTAGCCGCGCAACAATATTAAAAATGTTGTTAGTGACGTTGTTAAGCGAATAGGGCACATTAGAATCTCAGTGGAATTTAAAAGTGCAGCTGATGCAAATTGTTTTATTGAGAGCCCTGCTCTTGCAGGTGCTAAATATAATACTGTAATTCCCTCCTATAATGTCACTCGCATGGGAATAGTGAGGCAGGTCCCTGTGGAGTGGACATTAGAGGAATTAATTTCGTCAATCAAGGTCCCAGCTGGTTTTGGCTCAATAATTAAAGCTCGCCGATTTAATAGAAAATCAGTTAGCAAAAAACCATAGCACTGTGTGGATTCCCTCTCAAGCAGTTGTTTTAACTTTTTCTGGCCAGAAACTTCCTTCTAACATTTATTGCTTTTTCACTTCAATGCCTGTTGAGCCCTACATTTTACCACTTATTCAATGCCTTAAATGTTGCTGTTTTGGACATGTTACTTCACAGTGTAAGTCATTTTCCTGTTGTTTTGTGTGTGCTCAAAATCATGAAGGAATATCATGCACAAGACAGCCTCCTACTTGCCTTTTTTGTTCAGGATCTCACACAGCTAAAGATCCTTCCTGCCCTGAACATTCTAGGCAGAAATCCATCAAGCTTGCAATGTCCCAGGAGAATATTTCCTATCTAGAAGCTTCTGCCTGCTTACCCCAAGTCCGGAGAACTTATGCAGATACTGCTAGATCCCTTCCTTCAGATATTTATCAGAGTCTCTATCCTATTTCAAATTCCTCTTTACCTTTTGTATGATTTTTGAGAAATTAAATGTCGATCATTACTTGTGATAAATTTTCGACCCTTATATCTGCTTCCAAATTCACCCTTCTTAGTTCTCCTTAAATCTCTCCAAAATAGTGTACTCACATCTTCTTTATTTTATTATAATCTTAATCAGACTCACTTATTTGAGTAGGAACTACAGTGAATATTCCGGACTTGTAATAATGTGTTAGATTCTTTGCCGCTCGGTTGCCATATATGGTTAATGCAATTAAAAGCTTTTCCTTGCTAATAATTTTAATCAATATTCAGGACAATTACTTGTTGAAAGGAAAACAATTACTAAACCATATATTCTTCTTCATGTCTTATTTAAAATATCGTAGAACAAGTCAGAATAAAAAAGTAATATTTAAATGTATAGTCGTAGCCAATAACTGCCAGTATTTTTCAAAGACTAATAATGTATAAGAATCTATAACAGCAGCTTTTAACTAACTTAACTTAACTGTTCCTGATATTACTTTTCCCAATAGGATCAAACAAATGTCTATGATCTACTTATGCTAGATTAAAAGAACTAGTTTAGCCAAGTTTGTCCCAATTTTTTTGGAATTGATCCCTCGAGCTTAATACAAATATTACAAAAGGACACTACAATTTTATGTATATGTAACTATATAAGCTATCTCTAAATCTATTATTACCATTGTAAACTTGACCTGTATGTTTGAATAATCTGAAATTCAATACAGATTATAAAAATACTTATTGAAAGTAATTTTTTACTCTTACCACTGTTTCGGATAAAACCTCTGTCCTGGGAAGAACCATTAAGAAACCCAGCGGGACTTTTTTTTAAATACAATCAATTTGCAATATATTACTTTATACAATTGGTATGAAGACATAAGAAACAGCGTGGTAGCGATCACCTCATTCCCAGAGTTATTATTAATCATGTACTCTTGGTTTCATCCAAAAATGTTGATTGGTGTCATGAAATGGTTCAAAGATTTAACGGAGTGACTCAAATGCTGTGTTCGACATACTTACGGGTGACGAAAGCTTGATTTATTGTTATAATCCTGAAACTAAGAGACAGTCTGCAGTCTGGGTGTTATCTTCCGAGGAGTTGCCAACTAAAGTGAAGAGTGGTCGACGCGTGGGAAGAAAGATGGTGGCCTCGTTCTTCGGAAGGACAGGTCATTACACAACAATTGTTTTAGAGGATCGAACAGTTACTGCAGAGTGGTACACTAACAATTGTTTGCCACTTTTATTGGATCAAGTTCGGGAGAAACAACCTCACAGTAGGATCCTACTTCACCACGACAATGCCTCGTCGCATACCACCAAGCAAACAATCGACTACTTGGCGATATCAGACATGGAATTACTGGATCACCCGCCCTATAGTCCCGACCTCGCACCTTGTAATTTTTATTTATTACCGAAAATGAAAGAAAAACTTCGAGGGAAACGTTATATAGACGCCGAGGAAGCAGAGGCAGCGTTTCAAAATGCCGTCGAAGAGACACCTAAGGCCGAGTGGTGGCGATGAAACCACAGAGAAAGTCAAGGTGCTTTTCTCTGTGGTTTCATCGGATGCAGCGATGTATTGATGTAAATGGACACTGTTTTGAAAAGATATAATAAAACGAATAACTTGCTATTTTTTTCAGTCTTTGATTTTCGAAGAACTTTCAGTGTCGCCCTTGTATATATTAATATGTCTATCAATCCTCAATTGAGAATCAAAATGCACATGCATTGTCACCCCTTTGGACTAAGATGGCATTCCTCATTTCCAGTAAGAGTCTCTGGTTCTCTGCACTGAGCATATGAAAAAACAGCATTAAGCAATAACTTCCTTGATTAAGCCAATCTATACATGCTACAACCATAATATAGCTGCAGATATACTAAATAACTGTAACTGTATAACTCAATGTTGAAGATTTATTTAAAAATATGCTGGAACTTTACTGTTTACTATACTACTAAATAGTACATGCATATATATGTATAATAATTTCTAATATTTCAATTAAACATAATAATAATCTCTAATTGATATTGGGTAAAGCCAGCTAATAATATACAAATTATTTAACTGTGTTGTTGTCATAATGATATAGGCTATATTTTACTAAGGATAAAATATTTAGATTTTAAATTTGTGATTGCATGTCTTGTGCTGCCTTTAATAATGATATTCCTAACAATTGAACATTGCAAAGTTGTAGATCAATGCTACAACTGTATTAAGCCTGCAGCAAGAATGTGTTACAATAAAAACAATGTCCCCCGGTCACCAGACCCATTTGTGACAATTATAATATAGCTGCAGCATGGCTCTACCATATTACATATAATTTAATACAGTCATTAGCTTATTTGTTTTTTCAGATAAAGAAGGTAAAGCCATACATTTAAGCTATGAAGATAGGTTGAAGCTTGTGGCATATACACAGCAAACTGCTCATGGGCCACTAGATAAAAATTCCGCTGCACCACTTGGAGTTTTGGATGTTATTGGTCGCGACCGACGTGCTGCATGGCAGGCTCTAGGACAAATGTCTCAGTACCAAGCAATGGCTGGATTTGTACATGCCTTAGACAGGTTTGCAGAAATTATTATCTTTATATATAGCATAGCTTATTGTGCTATAACAAGTTAACATGCATGGCTTTTTATCTTAAACTCCACTTTTTATAATGTCATGGAATTGTGAATATAATTTGGACTAAACATAAAATTGGGTCACAGTATTAAATGTTTGATTACTTGAGATTATTGGTTTATGTTTCAATTTTCCATATATGTCAATAATAATAATGTGGTTTTGTTTGATAATAAGAACTTTTTACAATTTTGAGATAATATCTAGATACATAAGAAGAAACAGCCTGTTAAAAATCCTACTGCTTGGCACACATATCTCATTTCTGAGAGAGTTTTCAGAACAGAGGAGAGGCCACCCTAATGTCTTTTAGACAACTTCGAATTATTATTGAATGCAGGTTTCTACATAATGTTTTTCTGAAATTCTCAACACACAATGAATTAGCACTTGAAATTGCACTAAACAATTAAGGTGGTGCTGACGAGGTTAGAATTTGTGTGCCTGTTTGTACTATATACTAATAATAACTCCGCCCATGCAATATTATTATAGCTCTATCTATATTTAACAATTCCATCATACTTATATTTTTCATATACATAGGTAAATTAATAGTATTGTTATTCATGTTAGTAAATATTTTAGGGACTGTTGTCTACAAAAGATAAGAAGTACAAGATTATCTATATATATTCTAGTAAACTACTCTATTTCCTTTTATCATACCATGTATATTAAATATAAACGTAGATTGCACTATTAATCATACTTTTTCTGTTAATTGGTAAAACTCTGCAACCATGCCTTTTGTACCCAACTTTGCCTCATATAATAATTTATCATTAGTACAAGTATTCCATGTACAAACATAAAAATATATGTAGTTTTTAATTAATTATTTAGATACTTAAAAAATCGGCCACCATGTTTATATTAATAGAAACTCCATGACAAACACCTAACAAACGCAATTTGTTTGATGGCTTTAATGATAAACTATTTTGGTTAAAGTCTTCTTACGACTTTGTGGAATTGGCTACCATCTCATTTTTTCCAACCTGATGACCTTCTAAGACTAAGAGACCTAGAAAGCTGCTGCAGAGAGGTGTAAGACAGGTTGACGTTATATCCTTGAAACTTTTCACTGCTGCATTGGAAGATGTTTTCAAGCTACTGGACTGGAAAGGATACGGTATTAACATCATCGACGAGAATATCACTCACCCTTGATTTGTCAGCTATATGGGCTATTCTCGGGATTTCTCTGCATGATAAATTTAGAAATAAGGATATCTGCAGTAGAACCAGAGTGACCGACATAGCCAATGGATACTAATCCATTTGCTATGCTAAGCTGAAATGGCAATGGACTGGCCATATAGCTCGAAGAACTGACAACCGGTGGGGAAGAAAGGTTCTTCAGTGGCAGCCTTGCACAGGTAGTCGAAGTATAGGGCGACCCCCACTTGATGGAGTGAGAACCTGGTAAGACATGCAGGAAGTTGATGGAAGCAGGTGGCTCAAGACCATGCTTTGTGGCAGGCATTTCTTGAAGGAGGCCTATGTTCGGCAATGGACTTATGAAGGGCCGTAATTAGGATGATGATGATGATGGTGTGCTAATTTGGTGCTGGTACTTCCTGAGAGTGTGGTCCTTCCCTAATCAGGCCTACCCATGCATATGCTGCTGGCATGAGTGGTTTACTGCATATTAATATTATTCATGAACAAAGGAATTGTTGTCAACAGGTTGTGTCCGTTATTCAAACCATACTTAGAAGCCATACACAAGGACTTAGAAGACAAGAAACATCAGGAGTAAGTGTTTTAACTTAATTTTGATCGATCCAAACATTTGTGTGATTTAGCTAAACATTTTAAGTGTTATTACAAGATCCAGCTTAGTTACAATAACTGGGTAATAGTATAAATAAACATCATTTGAACAGGGAGATATAAAAGATTTTGTTATGTGCATTTCTTATTTCATGTAAACTTTGCACATGGGCGTAAATTAGTTTGTGCTGAATAATCAGTCACAGCTCATAATAAACATTCAGAGTTCATACATACCAAATTATTTATATAATTTGTAATAATTTCAGATTAAAGAAACAAGAGGAAGAGCGGGCTCATTTGGAATTACAAAATAGAATAATTCTAGAAAAGCAAAAACAACAGAGTACAAAGTTAACAGAAGACCAGCAAGTGTAAGTGAACTTATATTACTTATATAAATCGTTAAGTCCTTTCTTTATTGCCTTTATTGAAAAAATAGTAAAAATTTTATGTTAACTACATAAAATTTTCACTTATTGTTGGCCTGGATTTTATTGTACTTTTAAATGAAAGTTTGCGCTTTGAAATTATTCGTAATAATCGTAATAGAAAATATTCGTGTGAGAAATTGATAAAAAAAATTCGAGGGCATGTGAAATCATCAATTCTTACTGGAGCAGCGTAGCTTACGCCTTTTTGCTCCTGAGAGATTTTGGAAGATTTGCTCTCAAAGGAGCCTGCGGCTACCGCCACCCGTTAACGACTTCAATACCGTGGGAATTGAAGGGAACAGCCTTTTAAAAAGGAGCTAGTAAGTCTATCAGCCCAGAGATGTGAATATTCCATGTGAGGTAAGTTGCAAGCGATGTGCCGACATATGAAATATTGCCCGGTCTACTAAGCACGCCAAGATTATTTTTATATATATACAATATGTAACGTAATTAACGCACACCCTCAGACACTCCAATTAGTATATTATGTTATAATCATAATACATACACTGAATTTATAGTTATACATTTTTATGCACTGATTATTTATCGAATTAGTTATACTAATTCCGGAAGAATGTTGTGGAACATAAAGACTTTAACGTGTTTGAAATAAAGTTCATTTTTATTGAATGATAGAATTAGTAATAATACAAATAAAACTGCACTCTTAAAAGTCTTATTGCCTTAAGTTACGATCCATTTCAGTTTATTTTTACTGTACAGATTTAGTGTGACTGTAATTTACGTAGTTTTAATTATTTTTGGGATAAAAAATTACCCATTTTAAAAATGATAGGAATCGATTCAGTAAACGATTCTGAACAAATTACTTTCTCAAAGTGCGTTAATTATGTTACGTGTTGTATATATATATATTAGGTCTATTTGGCCTTCCTTTCCGCGCAAGTGCACGTCACCTGATATGATGCTAGTTAAGGCAGCAAGGGGTATCCTGAAATTAAGGAGGACGTCAAAGTGGTTCTTTTTTATGATAAAGGCGCAAACCTATGTCGTCTGAGTGTTAAACTGGACTAGATTCAGCTCTTCGTAAGACTTTGTTTAACAAAGACTACTTCAGGCACAAATCTGATCTAGATCACTGCTTATTAATTTTACTAATAAGCCATGATAGCTGAAGGATAAACGCTTCGCACTACGCGAATCTTGGATTCGATCCCCGACAGCACCAAAGAAAGTAATTGCAATTTTAAGTGTTGATTTTGCCACATGTTTCATGGTGAAGAAAAACAGTTTGTAAAATCTGCATATCTGAAAGTTAAATATTACAAAGACATGTGTAGTCCAAGTGACGGCCATATCGGTCTGTGGCGGCGCTGTCGTCGTGCCACAAGCGAAACACACCGAAGCCTAAATCGCGCTATCAAAATTCCGAAACTAGAATATCTCCGAACTATCACACAGAGTGTTGGCCACTCCCCGGGCAGAACACCTTGCCCGGCGGGAGATCTCCCTTTTTCCTTCACGTCCACAGTGGTGACCCCGACGTGATATGAACACGCAACCAACTACCTTCGGAAACTTCAAGCTTCATCATCGTCATATAGTACCCCACCCTATAGCTCCCAAGCAAATATCGTCTGCAGTCTTCATATCCTGCAAGCCATCTAGCTTCACAAGGTTCATCGCAGCACTGGAATAATAATGCTTCCTGTTCCTTCAAGCTACTCTCTGCGCTATAGAGTGTTCGGCACGGCTCTGAGCCTTACAGCTCGCCTCTGCTTCACGGCACTCTCGCAGATTACTTGCCTTCTTCTCGACTCACCGCAGACTACAAAGCAATCTCCTGGCACTTGCACATTCGTCGGCAATGAGGTTGCACTATCGATCCTAGGTCTGAGCAGGGGAGTGATGTGGCGGCGCTGTCGTCATGCCACAAGCGAAACACACCGAAGCCTAAATCGCGCAATCAAAATTCCGAATCATAAACAGTATATATACATCTCCAAACTATCACATGGAGTGTTGACCGCTCCCCGGGCAGAACACCTTGCCTGGCGGGAGATCTCCCCTTTTCCTTCACGGCCACAGGTCCATAACCTTCTTAGAAATGAGGGGAGGCCTCTGCAGTGTTGCATCTATATAGGCTGTAATTTAAATTAATTTTTTTTAATAACTTTATTGTTATCTTGCCTTTACAGCCAGCGAATAAAAGACGCTTTGAACGCACAAACATACGATCAATTCCTTCAGTACGCCCAGCAACAGTTCCCCGGAAATGTTGACCAGCAAGCAGTTCTAATACGGCAGTTACAAGATCAGCATTATCAACAGTATATACAGCAGCTAGCCGTCGACAAAAGGCTTGCTAGTTCCAATTTTAATAACAAAGAAGATGGCGATAAGGAAAATGGAAATATAACTGAAGAAATAGCTGATGATTGCAATTTCAACAAGTCTGAAGCAAAAGAGCTTACTGATAACAAGTGAGTGATTAGAAGCACTGTTCTGTAAAATGAGCAATTTTTCTTTAGTATATTTGTAGTTTTGTTTTCTAAAGCTGCAGTTTGGTCATATTTAATTTTAATAAGGCATAATATTAAAATATTTTTTATTGATATAGGAGGCAACTATATCAAATATCATAAAGAATGAAATAACTGAATATAGAAGACTAAAAATTAATTTGAATTAAGTAAATGTGTTCTTGGTTTCAGATCGATGCAAACATCAAACAAAACACAGACTTCAGAATACATAGAAGAGTCAAAAGTTGAAGAGGAATCAGAAGATGGTAATTTACAAAATAAAATATATTAAATTGTGTAATTTTGCGGCATTCTTGTTTAGACAATTAAATATCCTTGTTTTTGGTTGTTATCAATATAAACAATATAAATCAACATTGCAGATGGTTTCCCAGCGGTAGAAGAAGCCAGAATGTGGACGCGTGGAGACATTAGTCAATTTAAGGAGTCCGCTTATGCGGGTGGTGGAAGATTGACTGTGGGCCAAGGCGAAACCGTCACTGTTAGAGTGCCGACACACCGGCGCGCACGTTGTCTGTGCTGGGAGTTCGCCACCGACAACTACGACATAGGTACGTTACGAGTTGCAGTTTACGTACCGACATTCCGACGCACACACCGTCTTCGCTGGGAATTTATATCCATTCGTTTCCATATTATATGGTTTTTTATTGAAGCAGCATTGAGCAAACAAAATTTTGTTTAGCATAATTTTATACCTATAGAGACTTTTTAATCAATATAGGTTATAAATATTAATTAATGTCCTTCAGACCGCATTTCGGCCACGGCGGCCTGCCTCAACGGAGGCTAGCCATCGGATTATAGTGCCCAAGTGTATGCACATGCACAGGTGCACTCTCATAATCCGATGGGACGGTAAACCGACACGACCGGAGAGAGATCAGGCGCAGGATCAACGGCTTTACGTGCTTTCCGAGGCACAGGGGTGAGATACTGCGAATTTATTGACAGAAAAACTCAATAATTGATTTTTTTGGGCCGACCCGGGATTCAGACCCAGGACCTCATGATCAGCAGTCGCACTACTACAACCACTAGACCAACGAGGCAGTCAGATTATAAATAATACCTATTGAGGGTCACTCTTATGATTAATTTACCATTATTACAGGTTTCGGTCTGTACTTCGAGTGGAGTAAATCTCCGACAAGCGAAGTGACAATCCACGTGTCGGAGAGCGATGAGGACGACGATGCCGATGATGATGGGTATGGTGATGAAGGTATGTAATGTATGTATTTCTTGACTGAATTTCTATGCATTTAATAGCCCTACATATTGTTAATTTTATGACTGACCTTCATTATATGTGTGTGTATATATTATATGCTACAGTTAAAACCAGTTTTTAGACAGAACGCATTTTTCCAAATTAAAACAAGTATTTACTAAATGCCTTTGTTTTAACTAGAATCAACTAATGCTCAAAATTGAATATCAGCTAAAACTAGTTATTACTAGACAAAATGCGTTTTTCCAAAGCAAGTCAGTTAGAACTGTTCCGATCGAGGTTAAACGACCGAGGCTATGGTTGTGGATTTGATTTGATTGCGTTACTTTAGACTTTGACTTGCTTACTGGATCTGAGAATTAGCGATTATTATAGATAAGATAGGTGGAATCTGTACTAAAACCTCTGTGCGAGCCGCAGCGCCTGAGGCTGATCGCCGAAGGCCAATAAGCCGAAGCTGCGGAGGTGAGCATGGATGCCTACGATTTGGTAACCAAGGGCGACGGGGCTGCACTTCCCGCAGCGCCAAAGCCGTTGCAGAACAGTTGTGTCAATATTCCTGTGTAAAAAGCTTTTAATAAATATTTAGTAAGTATATCTTGTTTTCAATCCCCAATAAGTTTCTCTAGTGCTAGTTTTGACTAAAGCTCGGAGTTGTCACTCTGGCATATACATTTTACGTATACGAGAGGGTAAATGCCATCTATCGGAAACTATGAGGTCTTTTCGATCATTCCCATGGTCGTAGTCACCTCCAATTTTTGGAAGTTCTTTTTAAATTTTTCAGAATACACTATACAAGGAAACACAACGGATCTTGAAATAGGCGGCGAACGACGCACACTCAGCCATTCGCGGCCGCTCGTGAGCCTCGTCGTGCCGATATATCGCCGAGACTGTCACACAGAGGTATAGCATATTGTTATTTTATTATAATATAACTTGTACATCATGAAGCATTGAGTGGTAAAGCCTATTTACTATTTTCTTAAGAAACACCTACAATGAGGGTATCCTTGACTTTTTCTGCCACCAGGGCGGTGCCACTGTGCTACTACAGATTGCATAACGGGAGAAATTATTTTTTTAGAAAAGTGTTGAGATTAATGTTTCTTTTTTAAAATATTATTTATATGTTATGTTAATTAGATTGGAAATGGATATACCCAACTACGTATATTCCTAAACGTAGAAGTTAAAAAAGATGGGTGAGTAAAAAATTAAATAATAGATTTTTGTTCTTACTTAATTAAAAATGCTAGCACCTCAAAAATAAATTATTAAACTTGGAATTATATTGATCGGAAGGAATTGATTGGCGCCTCTATTCACTTCTCGCTCGCACACAGTCGCTATCTATACCCAAAAAAAACTACGTTGCGATATACGGTTTTCGTACGTTAAAATGTTGCAAGCAAATAATCACTACTTAATTTTGTGTAACTAACTTCAAATGTTTATTTTTGTTAATTGAGTCTGTGGAGTGTACACGCTCCAGCAATATTATGGTTGTGGCATGAATGGGTCGGCTCGACCGGGGAAGGGGACCACGCTCTCACAGAATACCAGCGTAATATAGCAGTTTAATGCTGCTGTGCTTCGTATGACGAGTGTAGAGAACCGTTTTACTGGATTCGAGGCATTCCATCTTAGTCCTGAAGGGTGACAACGCATCTGCATTTTGATTCTTAATCGAGGTTAAATGTAGATGTCTAGGGGCATAGCAGCCACTTACCAACAGGTGGACTGTGAGCTCGTTTGTCACCATTATCCTATAAAAAAGACAAAAAAGCATTTATTTTATATTTTGTATATGAGATATCTGATATATATATATATTAATGTGTAGTTAAAAGTGAAACACATTTGCTTAATATACAGACTTAAAATAATTATTCTTCGACCCCTATACATTATATTTATCCATAACACTCACGCCTGTCACCCAGAGGGGTAGGCAGAGACTACAGATTTCCATTTGGCACGATCCTGACACACCTCTCTCGCCTCCTTCACATCCATACACCTACGCATACATGCTCGTCGGTTAAGGGTACTCCTAATTTGGCCCGTTTCCAATAAGTCGCCAATTTGGTCGATAAATTTTCGCCTAGGACGTCCCTTTCCGACTCTGCCATTCACTTCTGCAACATAAATTTTCTTTGTCACTCTTTCCTCATTCATTCTTTCCACATGACCAAACCACCGAAGCATTCCTTTCTTAATCCTGGTCACAACATCATCTTGCAAACCACACTCTTCTCTTATTACACAATTTCTTACCCTGTCATTCAGATTCAGCCCTAACATACTCCTTAACGACCGCATTTCTACTGCGTTTATTCTACTCTCGTGCTTCTTCTGCCACACCCAACTTTCACTACCATACGTTAAAGTAGGGACCAACACAGCATTGTGAATTGCCATACGTGCCTTTTTCGACACATTTTGACACTTCACAATAGAGTGCAAGGCCCCACTTACTCTATTTCCCGCTTTCATTCGTCGTTCTATATCCTTATCATATCTCCCATCCCTGCTAAATACGCAGCCCAAATATACAAACTCATCTACTTGCTCGATCAACTCCCCTTCTATTGTTATTTCACAAATCGTTTTACTTTCTTCTCTTTCAAAAACCATAACCTTCGTCTTACTTGCGTTCACTTTCATACCCCTTTCTTTTAATGATCCGTTCATTAATGTAACCATCATTTGCAAATCGGCCGCCGACGACGGAAGAATGACTTGATCATCGGCGTACAAAAGGCATTTGACGGTTAACTCACCCATTCTTAATCCGCATTCTTCAACTTTCAAATTTTGCAAACAACTGTCCATAAAAAGGTTCAACAGCCACGGGGAAGCCACACAGCCCTGTCTGACACCTTTATGGATGTCAAACCAGACCGAGTAGACCCCGTTGATCCTAACACAAGCACTAGAGTCCCTATAAAGAGACTCCAATGCCTGTATCAAGCCAGCGCTCAACCCAAATGAGTTCTGTGTTTGCCATAGCAAATCCCTATCCACTCTGTCATAGGCCTTTTCCAAGTCCATGAACGCACAAAAAACCTTATGGTTTTTGGCCAGAAACTTCTCCGCGATCATGCGCATGGAAAATACTTGATCTGTACATCCCATTCCCTTTCTAAATCCCGCTTGCACATCCCAAATTTTTCCATCAGTTTCTTTCATGACCCTTTCAATCAGTACCTTAGCGTACAGTTTTCCCACAATGCTAAGAAGGCTGATGCCACGGTAGTTTTTACAGTCCTGCTGCGACCCTTTTCCTTTATATACTGGGACTATCACGGCTACCGGTACCCGCTTCAGTTCCCAGCATAAATTTAACAAGGTGTGCAGCAGGCCTGCCACCACCTCCTCTCCAGCCCTTAGCATTTCGAGTGAAACTCTATCATATCCGGGCGCCTTACCCGCTTTCATGCTTTTCATTGCTTTCATTATTTCATCTATAATTATCTCGCTACCTCTTTCCTCTTCTTTCGGAGTTTCTACTTCACTTAGTACACATGTTGTCTCCTCACTCATAAACACGCTTTCAAAATATTCCTTCCATCTCTTTAAACTCAAAACTTCATCATTCAGAATATAGCCATTCTCATCTCTTATAGCATTCATCATAGGCTGTTTTGAATGTCCCCTGGCAGTTCTTACCAGTTTCCAGAACATTTTAATATTTGCCTGGAAGTTATCCGATATTCTTCTATCATTCTTATCTGTTCTTTCTTGCTTTTTTCTTTCAACTATTTATTTTACTCTCTTATTAAGAAAATGTCTAAAGACCGCCTTTTTTCTTTCAATATCATTCGTACCGCTAGAATTACCAGCCTTTGTTGTTAGTAAAATAATTAAATATCTAGCCATGCTCTCTTCTTTGCTTCAACTTCCATACGTATCTCATCATCCCACCATAACGTATTATTTTTCCTTTCATTCTTTCTCTTACTAACACCACATACTTCGGTAGCTGCATGCACTAAACCTTTCTTTACATTTTGCCATACATTCTCCAAGTCTAACTCCTTCATACATAATTCATCCAAACCACTTATATTTTCTTTCAGTCTACATTTGAACTTGATTCTCTCACCTTCATCTTGCAACCTTTCTGTTCTAATACGCTGTAACGCAGTGGTAAACACAGATGACCGATGACGCCAACGCCTGAATAGGCCATTAATTCGGCATAAAACCAAATAATGATCCGTTCCTACGTTAGAACCCCGGTAAACCCTTGTATCCACCACTGCGCCCCTCAATCTTTCATCCACAATTATGAAATCTATCATGCTTCTATCGTCACCTCTTTCCCAAGTATACATATGAATCCTCTTGTGGCGAAAGCAAGTATTCGTCACAAAAAGATTCTTTTCCACACATACGGTGAGGAGACTTTCACCATTATCATTTATACTTTCATCACCAAACGTTCCCAATATCGTTTCATAACCAAGCCTCCTCACCCCAACTCTTCCATTAAAATCTCCTAGCATAATAATATTTTCATTTCCCTTACACTTCATTAACACCATCCTTACCATTTCCCAAAACTGCTCTCGGATATAAGTGGGCTTAGACATGTCTGGGGCGTAGACCCCTAACACGAACAACTTCTTTAAGCCCACTTTCATTCGTATCCATAGCAGTCCTGGGCTTACACATTCATACTCTTTCACACATTGGCCCATTCTTTCTGAAAGGATGATACCTACTCCCTGGCATGCCCGCTCGATCTCGTCTACACCAGACCAGTATGCGGTATACATGCCATGTGTAGTGACATCCTTCCCCTTCCTTTTCGTCTCATTTACGCATAACACATCTATTCCTCTATCATACATCATATCGCATACTTCATCCATTTTATCATTCATTGCCCCACATACATTCAACGGAGGCAGACGGGCCTCTGCAATCCACTTTTCGTCTCTCCGGCAGACAGAACGTGACGGGTGGCGAACCTCGTCGCCGGTTTTCCTCCCGGAGATTCTTCATATAAAAATGATTTAAAACAAATTACCATACCAAAGTTGTTTATGATTATTATCTTTCTAATTTTTTAACAAGAAAAGAATCTATTTAATAAAACACTCTTAGAGAATGGTTTGTGTGATGTATATTTTTCAAGATAAAATAAATAAAATTGACTTACTGCATTAAGACCGTTACCGTTACAGCTTATGAAAGTTCACTGCTGAACGTAGACCTCCTCTATATATTGCCTCTTATGATACATTATATAACTTATTTGCCATAGTTGCCACGCTTGGCAAGCGGGTTGGCAACCGCAGCTTTTTATTTTTAGTCGTTATTAGGAAGACACTGCTGCCAGTCTCCAGATTTGGTTCTCTCTGTCGCCTCTTAGACGACAGCCACGGAATTTTAATACATATTTATTTGTAAATAGCGTGAAATTTGGCATTTTCTAAATAATTTGCATGCGAAATTTAGAAACGATTGTAACGTCAAAACACATCTCGTGTTGACATTTATACGTGTGAATTGACTTGTTAGTGGCATTTTAGTGGCTACACGGGCTCCGCCCACTCCCCTGTTCTATTATGTATGTATTATAGTATTCTATGTTCGTACATCGCTACTACACGGTAAAGCATATTTTACAAAATGTTTACCTACTCTAAAGCTCTGACAACAAATAAGTGTAGTGTCAACAAAGAGGAAATCAGAACGTCTGAGAAGCTGAAAATGTTGAATGACATCAAAAGTCTGTCAAATCACACTGGTAGTATGCGAGGCGGCCGACATTAATTGAGACCTGTTCTCTATAGTGAGACGTATGTATGTGAATTGTTACTATATTATACCTCGGCCTTTTTGTGATTTGCAGGTGTACGCGGGCTCCCACACGTACCCAGGCGAAGGCGTGTATTTATTAAAGTTCGATAATACTTACAGCCTTTGGCGATCAAAAACGTTATATTATAAAGTATATTACACTCAGTAAATGAATTATCGATTATATTAGGTAATGAAATACATAATTTTATTAGCCATGACAAAATATATGGAAAATTACAAAAAATATTTAGTTATTTGTTATAAAAATAAGACAAAATTTTATATATTACTGGAGAAGTTATTATTTGAATGTGCAATAAGAGCTTACATAGAATCCTTAAGTATGAAATTGGTGTGAAATTCAAATTGATACATTACCTACGTACCCCAGTACTGTTTATGGAATGAGATATTTCTTAGAAATATGTGTTGTATCTTACTTTAAGTTATTTATCACTTTAATATGGTGATTTAATAATATTTATCTTAGCGTAAAACTGTTTTATTATGCTTAAAAATATATAAGAAACAAGTCTAAACTATAGATTTTTTAGATTTTTGTTGAGTTAGGTCCAAATAATGAAACCTCTGCTTTCGTAAAATGTTTCACTATAAATATTGAATATTAATTTAGAAAAATAGGATGTATTTTATTTAAAATAATTTTTTTCTTTGCATTTCAGTTCATTCATTTAAATACGATTTTGATCAATTGTTTAGAAAACAGGAAATATTTTTCTCTTGTTTCCAAGTAGTCAGAAACTGTGCTGTGTTATATATTATTTTTATAATTGTTAATTATATATACATTGTTGCGATACAGTTGTCGTACTTTAAATTAATTAAATGAAAAATAAAATAATACATAAATGAATATTAAATATATTCGATTTATTTTAGTAATATTTCATTACTTATCTGCAAGCCAAAAATGAGATGGAAACAGGCGTATTTTATTCATATTATTGTTGATTCAGTTGAGCTATACATTTTTCATACATATTTAACGTGTAAATAACTGGAGATATTATACTCCACCAAATTAAGTGAAATACCTTTTGACAGCTGTCACGTATATTGCATTCGAACTGAAAAATCGTTTCCTACAATATGGTGCGTTTGGCAGAAAAGCCACCGAAAAAAAAAGGGGCGGGAGAGGAAGCCAAAAAGCGGAAAATTTTCTCACCAAAAATCTTGTTTTAAACAAAGCAAATAATTTATTATATTTAAAAACTATCAATATATTTATATTATTTTTTATTTTTAAAAAAAAAAAAAAAAAACATATAAAATAAAAAAAAAAAAAAAAAAAAAAAAAAAAAAAATGGTGGTGTGTGTCGACACCGAAACAAGCACCACACGCAAGCCCAAAATCTTGGCTTGCTCCTTTCCACCATTCGATTCTTAAGATAAATAGATATCGATTCTTTAGAGTTGTTAATCTTCAGAATAAGTTAGGAACAGATAACTCAAGACAAAAATTATCAGTTTTTTTTTCTTCATATTTATTGCTTACTGCTAATTTCTAGAGATAGTTATATACACATCAATACCACACACGTGTTTTTTTTAATGTTTCCTTGAAATCCTAGCCATCCAAAGGTTGTCTTAAAGAGATCACTCTTAGCGAGAAGTGTTATCTATCTGTCTATCTATAAATTTAAGACTGCACTAGATTAAAAAAAATTGAATCACTTTCACTACGGTTTGAAGGATTGTCATTTAAGTTAATGATAAAGAACTATACATGTAATGAAATATAGGTTTTTCAAATCGTGTGAGTACACTTGTACAAAGTTATTGCGGAATGCGTAATGTGAAATGTCAAAAGGTATTTCTTAGATTTGGTTTAGTAGGTTATGTTTCGTTAATTTACCACTTAGAGTTCTAATATTGTGTAGGCGAATAATATATAACTACCGTTATATTTTGTGGATTATCTGTATGACAATATTAATTGTGAAAAAAAACACTATTCATACAACATATATCAGTGTTAACATTTGAGCTCTTTTGTTGTATGTATACTGTATATTTTAAAATTAATTATTATATAAAGTACATATTAGTTATTATGACAAAAATAATATAATAATTTATGCCCAGAATCGATATAGGCTGAAAGAATATTACAATACATTATTTTTATGTTGTTGTGTTATAAATATTATTAATTATAATTATTAATAATCTAAGATTGCCATCAAATCTACTTTTGGCAGAATTTTGGAAATTATGAGTGGTATAAGCTAATTTGCTTAAACAAAAAGATTTTTTTAATGTGGTGTTGGTACCAAATTTTCTCAGAGACAGATAGATAATTTAAGTAAGAAATGTTATGAAATAGGCAATAGCGAAATGTATCTTGTAAACTCCTTTAAAATACTTGTTGTTTAATTCCGTTTAATATTTTAAACTACGTACTTAATATTTCTACGCATACCCGCCCCACGAACCGTGGTAGGTAGCTCGTGGACTCAGCGCTCGCTGTAAATTTCGCAGTGCGCGAGCAACTCGGGTTCGATCCCGGCAGGCACCAATGAAATTGTTAATTGCAATTTTAAGTGCTGATTTACCACGTGCTCGGCGGTGAAGCTAAATATCGTGAGATGTTGTATGTCTGAGAAATAAGAAAAAAAAAGGAGAAGTTCGCCAACACGCATTGGGGCAGCGCGTTGGACATTTCCTTACTCTAAAACCCTCTAAAAAAAGGAGAAAGCCTGTTCCCTGCAGTGGAACGTGTATATGTTGTAACTTTAACTTTTAACTTTATACCCGCCCCACGGTATACCCGCCTCACGGGGGCAAGGACGGGCTATGTCCGACTCGCACCGACAAAAACCCTATGGTGTTTCACCTTCGCCGCATATTGGGAGGGCGGCAGGTAAGATGCGTCAAGAACACAGGGCGCGCCTTCCTCCGCAGCCTCTAACTTCATCTGCGTAACGGACCCTCGAGCCCGATACGTAAGGACCATGGGGCCAGGAAAAAGTGATAACTCGGAAGCCCCAGCTTTTCTTGCAGCAGCATTCTATGGCTTCGCCGCCAACCGAGTTTCGGTGGGCTGCGGGGGGAAGGGAGAGCGGATACCATCGCATTAACGGGGCGCCGCCGCCAGAGTCGCGAAGGATAGGGCGAGTGCCGCATCGCCATACCAATACTCCTCTTCCTCCACAACTCCGCCTCACCTGCGACGGGAAGGGGGAGGGAACACCCCTCCAACCACAGTCCACCATCCGAAACCCACTCGGAGCTATTACCTCGGCCCTACATGTCAGGCCAGCCAAGTCGGTTCCTCTGTTTTCACCTTGGGAGACCAAGCCACGGCTACTAAACCCCTCCCCCCGCATTGAAGCTTACACTGTGTTGCAAACTGTATGTCAATTTTTAGTGTGTATGTCAATTTTTAGTGCCAATGTCGTGTTCGCATTTCGTCGTATTCTTTTTTGTTTGATTGAATAGCCGTGTAAGTTGTCATATTTCACTCGTGAATAATTTTACTAATGGTTTATTGGATTAATACCAGAAAACCTTTTTATCTCTTTGTAGGCTTGTACAAAAATTAAGTGTTGCTATATGCAATAAACTACAGACCTCTAGTATACAATAGGTATAGTAGTAATATTAACATAGCCGATGCATAATGATTTCTTATAAAGCGAACACTACACATTTAAATGAAACTAGTTTTTGCGGATTTTATCGCGTATATTAACTTTTTTATATTTCCGACGTTTCGAACACTTTACAGCACCCACGGTCACGGGCGGAGATAAAATCCGTAAAAACTAGTATTATTTAAATCGCCGACTCATTTAGCTTTTGTTATTGATTGATATATGAAAGTTTTACACTAAAACGCCTCTTTCTTTACTTGTGAAACTACGCACGATGTAACAAGGAATATAGCTCGCTTCGTGATAATAATGATTTTTTTATAAAACAAATTAATGATAAAACCTTTTACTTACCTAAAAAAATCGATCTATTGCTATTTTAAAAATGAATTTTCGCTTAGGTTTACTTTTATTTATTTTTATAAACAAAATATCAAATGAAAGCAGTGTTAAGAGGGCTTCTTATTCCTATTTTATGGAACCATTTTGTGGTAACAATGTTTTGAAGGTGATGGTGTTAAAACTGATCTGCTGAAGAGACTTTTTTTGAAGATTCGAAATGATTAAATGAAGTTTTTTTTATTAAATCCGGCTGTATTAAAACTTAACAATCATATAGCATAACTCAAAATATTTTTTACTTTTTTGTTTATTTTTATTCGTAAACAAAACCTTACTAAACTATACTACGTAATGTTATGTATTATAACTTATAGAAAAAAAACTAAATACGTCCATGTATTTCGTCAGTATCTGTCGTCCTATAGTCGCGAATAGAAAAACTCACTTCACTTCACTTCACTTTTCGATGATTATTTACGTGAATATTCTTGCTAATTGCGGCAGTTATTTTTACTAATAAGGCGGAGCCTAGCCGGCTATCGCACCGTTACGTCTACCGGGTAGATATCGATATCTTACATATAAAAAATTTATTTTCTTATTCCTCTTAATTTTTGTTCCGTGTTCCAATAACAATAATTGAAGGACCTAAAATACGATGTCGCAATAATGTTAACAGACTGTGCCATTAACAAAAAAAAAATTATCTAGATACCTACATACATAATTTGTCCTTGCAATTTTATTTTCCTATTAAATGTTAGTAAAAATTTGAAATGTATATTCTTGTCATTATGTATAGTAATTAGTTTTTATGAGTTGTAAATATGTATGTTAGACTGCTTACTAAGTGTCATACACTTAAATATTATAATAAGTGTTATAATTAATTGTGTAGCAATAAACAATATTTCTTATGTTATAATATGTTTTCTTTAAAATAATAAACTCTACAGGTAATGAGACATTTAGGGCCGATCTTCATTTGTCGTTCACAGTTCGTTCTCGGTCTGATTTATTATATTATTGGAATGGGATTCGAGCGAAACTTGACTGATGCGAATAGTATGAATGCACACACATAATTTTTACTTGATAATATTTTATCAGACCGAGATTGGACCGAGAACGAACTGTGAACGGCATTATAATGAGGACCGGCCCTTAGTCATAGTCCTTAGGGGTGACAACACATCTGAATTTTAATTATTAATTGATGCTATATGTGTGTAGTTGTTTATGGGCTCCGTTTACATTACAGTCCATCTGGACTGTATGATTGTTTGCCACCCCTACTTTAATAAAAATGTTGCAACATTTTTTGCAAAATTATAATTAAACTTATTATTTATTTTATTAGTTATTTTTATTATGATGTGATGTAAATTTTTTATATATTTATATTATATTTATGAATAAAATTTAAAAAAAAAAAAAAAAAAAAAAAAAAATTTTAATAAAAGGGGAAAAAAAAGGGGAGGAAAAAAAGAAACAAAAAAAAAAGGCTATATATTTAATAGTTGTTTTACATGCTATAACTCATTTGTACAGTATTATATTAAAGCATTTATTTAGTCTATAATATATAGCTCTTATATTAGACAATATAATTTATGAAGAAATTCTTATCGTACGTCACTATTATTTGCTTTATTAGATACTTAAGTTGTCCTTTAACTTTTGTCGTGCTACCTTATTTTTTAAATACATAAAAATTTTTTTGCGTCACAGTCAATACTTTACGATAAAATCTCACGTCAAACCAAATTAACAGCATTTTGCTTTCATATAAGATTAATTGATGACTTTATTGAAAAGTTATTTAATGACTTAATGGAATTTTTCTTCAAAGAGCCTACAAAGAAATTGGAAAACCTGCGTGGATAAAAATAGCAGAACCAATATATTATGCACTGTCCCTGCCCAATATTTTTGTTACTATTATTTATTTTGTCTATGCGCATGAATTTATGAATAAAATAAAATAACTCTTGTCAATATGTATTGTTATAATTTTTTGAATATTTATACTACCAAACGACGTGTTCTGTCGCTTTCGCTTGCAATAAATTTAAAAATATATATTTATATTTTTTATGACAGAAATATATTATGTTTAATATCGTTGGAAGTCAGTGAACACGAATAAAATATCTTTTATTAACGTTTTATGTGAGTTCACTGTTTGAAACATTAAACCAAGTCATGTTTTTTGATGAACTAGACACTACGAGAAATTTAACTAGATTTATGTAATATAACATTTTATTGGTTGTTAAAAAATTAGTTTTGTTTGTAATGTTCTTATAACTAAACCATGTTTTTCAGTTAGGCAAGTTGCTTAATATAACTAAATATACACTAATTATTATAAGCACTAAAAGTACATATTTGTGTATGTTAAAAATGTGTAAGACTCGTTAAGCACGAGAATTAATAAAGGAATATTTATAAAAAGTAGTCTTATTCCTTATTCCTTATTCCTTTTTTTTCTTATTTTTCCGCCACACTAAAAAGAATATTACCAATACTTAGCGACTTAAAACTATTTTTCGGTATTTTTTGCGTTAAAATTTATTTATTTTTAAATTGACTTTTTTCATTTTAATTCAAAATAAATTAACTTGTCACGAAATTTCAATGTCAGTGACTGAGTTGTTGATATAGTTTCGTCACTACTGCATGAGATTAACTTACGCGGCAACCCATAGGACAACGTACTAACAGTCGGACGTACATTTGTAATGCCGCTTTTGCACTTTTTATACGTAGTAGAGGCGTGCTACACAGCCTATTGTATATTGTGGTTCTAGCTTCAGAGGCTGTATTAACTTGCTATTTTACGCTAGTATTCTTACCAGTGCAGTATAAAATAGCAGCTTAATGCTGGTGTGTTTCATATGTATAGAGAACCGGAGACCCTTTTTTACTGGGAATGAAGCATTTCATAATTTTGATTCTCATTCGTGAATTTAACATCAGCTAGACATCACCATTATTCTATTAAAATAAACAATCGGATGGTAAGACAAATGATGGAAAATTCTTTCACTCCTTTATTGTACGTGTTATAAATGACGAAGTGGTTCGAATGCATTTTTACTACAGTTCGTGCCTAATCTATTGAGGAAAACGGACATTGACCTTTCGGTCGTTTAACCAGGGGCTACAAACCTTCAATATATAGACACTTTTTATATGTAGTACTTTCCTTTATTTATAATGATCTTTTTTATTATTTTCTTATAATGATTGTGTAATAGTGGAGAAGAACGGTCCACTATTAACAGACTCCGAGTGGTTTTAAGGTGGAGAAATGAAACTACTGTTTATGTAAAGCCGATTGAAGTATGAATAGAATGGAATGGAATGGAATATATTTTCGTTAACCTTGCCTATATTTATATGGCTAGCTGCGTTGTTGGTTTACTAATGGTAACAATTTTTATTTTCCCTAGCCAATTATAATTCTTACACAATGAAAATTAATCAAAATATACAACTATTATGTACGTTTCGTTTCCCGGCGTGAGACTCGTGTTATGTTCACGAAGCTAGGACCGCTGAACCGCTGGATCGCTGGACCGGGCTATAAAAGTCATGCAGATCGGTGCGCGCGCGTAACTCTTCTAAGCGGCTTTTCGCCGCTTGCGCCCTCCTTTCTGCCAAGGAGGGTCGCGTTCGTATACGGCTTAGAAATCTCTAGTCAGATCGTTAAGCCAATTCCTAAAAGGTTGAGTTTACGAGCGGATTTGGAACTGGTGCCCTGTAGCCTCATGGAGTCGAACTGCTGAACCAATTCCTTGGACAATACACTCTAATTTAATATTGGATAGATTTTATGTAGTTTTTGTTTAGTTTAAATTAAAATTTTGGTTAGTTTATTCGCATAGGTAAATAGGTACTTATTTATTTAAATAGTTAGACCCGCTTAGTTTTATTTACCTTATCCGCTATTTGTAACATTTATACAAGTTCTAAATTCCTACCTAGTCGACGCGTGTGTTATCTCGATTGTTTGCAAATTACCGTCACGCAAGAAAAAATATTACTGACAAAGTGTTCAATTTAACGTCGTAATACGGTTATCTTCCAACGTTGTACGATATTGTTCGTGATTAATCTAATATAAATTATAGTGATTCAAGATGGTAGTTAGTGGAAATTAATTGATTAAAACTATTTTTACGGATTTTATCGCGTTTATTTTACTATTATTATTAATTCCCGACGTTTCGAGCGCTTTCCAGCACCCATGGTCACGGCGAATAAGTACGGGGGACTGAGATGACTGACGTCCCGATGTCATTGTTAAACCCGGAGTACCTTCAGCTTTTTTTTTATTATTGTTTATGGTACCATAGACCATAAACAATAATTAAAAAAGCTGAAGCTCAGTCCTCCGTGACCATGGGTGCTGGAAAGCGCCCGAAACGTCGGGAATTAAAAATAATAGTAAAATAAACGCGATAAAATCCGTAAAAATAGTTTTAATCAATGTGTAGTTTTCGCGTAAATATAAGAAATCATTAGTGGAAATGAAATTAACCTTAAAACTCTTTACGCCAAAAGGGACGTACTCTTTTCACGTATACAATATATAAGTGATCACATAAAAAATATTAACGTAGATTCAGTGTGGGAAACGTTTTTATGTGAAATCGAAACAGCGGACTCGTTGCGATCGGATTACGAAAATATATTAGACAAAATTATTAGTCTAGAATTACAAATCGACCCTAAGTATACACTGAACTATCAATCACTTCTATCATTTGAAAATATGTTATGTCGCATAAAAAGGACGGCAGAGCTCTTACAGTCTACAGCCCAGAGTGAAGCAAAACCAGAAATTCAGGTACGCCCACGTGAATCACTTAGATTGCCCCCCCATAGGTATTCCTGTATTCAATGGAGATATTAAAACTTGGCCGTTGTTTATTAATAGCTTTCAAAACACCATACATAACAATCCATCGTTATCGGACGCTGAAAGATTGTATTATTTAATTAGTAAATTGAGTGGTAGGGCACAGTCCATTTGTTCGGGTTTCACACCAACAGCAAACAATTATTCGTTAATTTTCGAAACGCTTAAAAACAAATATGAAGATAAGCGAATGTTAGCCTCTTCATATCTAGACCAGATATTCGATCTTAAAGCTATATCATCCGCGAACATCTCTGGCTTAGAGCAATTTTTGGATAAATTCGTAGCATCGGTAGCTGCGCTCAAGAACCTAAAATTTAATGACCTTATGGACGTTGTGTTTCTACATATCGCCTTAAAGAAGCTAGACTCGGACACCGTGCGTGCGTTTGAAATGGAGTATCGTTGCTCTGAGTTACCGTCATTAGACTCCTTAGCTTCCTTTGTACGAGATCAAATTAAAGTGATACAGCGTTATTCGAATGTCAAACAAGAAGTTAAGAAATGTGTCGAGCGCAAATCGGTCTCATCAACTAGGACCGCTGGGTCTCTGACGTACGTAACCGCTGCGCCTACATCGCCTCATAGCGCCTGTGTTCTATGTAAGAATAAACAACACGGTAATTTGTATAATTGTGCGACCTTCCGTAAACATTCACCCAGCGAACGTTATAGAATAGTAAAGACGAACAACTTATGTTTAAATTGCCTAAGCGATAGACATTTAGTTGCTAAATGCAATTCTAGTTCCGCGTGTAACAAGTGCGCCAGCAGACATCACGCGTTATTACATTTCGAAAGTGGCAACATATTCGCGTCGAGTAAATCGGACAAGGAAACTACACATACTAAAGTCGACGCTTCTAACGGTCGACCGGGTGACGTCGCCCTGTGCTCACTGTCGAATACGGGAACGCAGTCTCCTTCCACCGTGTTGCTGGGCGCAACCCGTATCATAGTTAGGGATTCGCATGGAAACGAACAGTGTTCGTGCATTGCTAGACAGCGGATCACAGAGTAGCTTCGTAACGCGACAATGTTGCCAGCGTTTAGGATTGCTAATAAATAAGACACCTTCATGTCCCGTAATCAGAGGTATTGGAGGTACTAATAAAAATAGCCGGGATCTATAAATTTGAAATTTTATTCTCGGTTAGATCGTAGTATTAACTTTAATATAAATGTATTAGTAGTAGATAAAGTCACCGAGCGTCTGCCAACCGTTTCGGTAGATACCACAGCAATGATTGATTTTGAGAATTTGACTCTGGCAGACGATACTTACGCCGTCCCCGGAGATATAGACATGCTCATTGGAGCATCGGTTTTCCCTCATCTTTTGTTACACAATAAGGTCAGGGGCAACCCCTCGTATACCGCGCCTTACGCACTGGAGACCGCCTTGGGCTACGTCATCGTTGGTTCCGCCCCTATCATGGATAATATTTCGGCAACCTCTTATTGTTGCAAGGCTGTCGAACCGCTCGAGTCGTTAGTTCGTAAATTTTGGGAGATGGAGGAGGTGAACGTTCCACCTATAGTTAGCCCAGATGATAGAATATGCGTGGAAATTTACGTCCGCACGACCGTTCGTAATCGCGACGGTCGATATAGTGTAGCGCTACCCTTTAAAGGAGATATTTTGTCTCTCGGCGACTCGCGTCAAATGGCGGAAAAACGTTTCTATTGTTTGGAGCGCAGGATGCTCGCTTCGCCCAGATTGAAAGAAGCTTATGGCGGTGTCATTAATGAATATATAAGACAGGGTTACATATCACTTGTGACTCCAAAATTAGATAACTACGAAGACGCGCCGTCGTATTTCATACCGCATCACGGTGTCATTAGGGAAGACAAGCTTACGTCCAAGTTACGTGTAGTGCTCGATGCTAGTGTTGTAACTAGCACTCACCTTTCTCTTAACGATATTCTCTAAAGTTCTCTAAAGTTAATTAAAACTAAAATTAATATAAAAAATTATGTAAATATATGTAAGGAAAAGCATGAATTAATTAATAAACTTTTTAATTAATAAAATTATATTCAATTGAGGTGTAAAATATGAAAAACTGTTATGTGATTGAAATAGAGTGTCTTAATTCAGAAGTTTTGTCGCTTAAAATCTCCTTACAAATTATCTCAAATAAATATCCATCGGCTCAGGTTGAGATAAAAGAACATATATTGGCCATGAATGATCTGGTAAAGTCATGTAAATACTATGAGGAGCGCTTTGACTCCTTAATAAAACATCAGAGTGAGAATCAGCGCTCCAGACCATTTTCATCGGGGACAATATGTGTAAATAGTAGTGACTCCTTATTGTCACCCACACTCTATGACAGTGTCATAACAAAGAATAAAAACTTAAAAAGTAATTTAAATATTAAAAAACATGAAGTTATTATGTATTGTGATGACATAGGTAAAAATTTGGGCATGATGTTAAATAACCATTTAAAAGGACAGGTAATTAGTAATTATTGTACGCCTGGAGCTTCCTTTAGTCAATGAATAAAGTTTTAACTAGTAAGTTTTGTCGTAATAGCACATTAATAATTCTTATTGGGAGAAGAGGCAATGTAAACAAAAATCAATTATTTAAAATATATTGATTACCTCAATACATTAAATGTACATAAAATTATCTTGTTTACATTGCCTTACATACAGGGTTGGCCACAGGAGAATAAAATATGATTTAAATTTATTAATGAATAATTTGTCATGTAAGAATAATTTAAATTTGACATTTAATTGTAATAATTATACTAATAGCATTAATTTAATAGACATTAATAATTTAATTAAGAAATTTTTGACTACAGATAGGTATTACCTATCCAAATATAATTTAAGACAGATAGCAAATGTGCTATCATATTATTTATATATTAACTCAGCCAAGGACTTCGCTACCCAGACATCTGCTCCTATTGAGCAGCATAATGATGTGACATGCAATTTGGAATCCGTTCCAAGTAATTTAAATTAGATAATGAGACAATAGAGGTAATCTCTAGCAGTTATAATAATTTAAAAAATTTGGAATGTAGCTTACAAATCCTTAATAGTTGCAATTATATAACTCCACAAAATGATAATAAAAATTGTTTACACCTGGTGCATCAGAATATACAAGGCATGATAGGCAAAGAGCTAGAAATTGAATTGTTCTTAAATAGCAACAATATTCATATTTTATGTATTACTGAACATTGGTTAAAAACTCATAATTTAATGTTTAACTTCAGTAATCACCAGGTGGTCAGTTCTTTCAATAGAGAAACGGTTTTAAGAGGTGGCTCCTTAATTTTAGTTAGTAAATTATTATCATGTAAAGAACGTAAAGATATTGTGAGCCTCTCTGTTGAGCGAACTGTAGAAATAGCATGTGTTTAGTTTGAGCACCTCATTGTTGTGAGCGTTTACAGACCCCCATGTTCTTTATACGATACTATTAAAAAAATTTTGGAGGAAGTTTTTGCTAAGCTTAATAAACAGAATAAATCTGTTGTAATATGTGGAGACTTTAAAGGTATCAATCTCCTAGAAGCTTCCTCCACCAATATTAAATTAAGATCATTGTTTAAATCTAATGGTCTTTTTAATTTATTTTTGGAGCCAACGCGTATTGCTGAATCTAGTGCAACATGTATAGATAACATTTTTACAAATGTTAAGCCATTCAATAAATGTATTATTCAAAAATTGAGCTCTGATCACTGTGGACAATTAGTTTCGTTACCTTATGTTGACAAAAAGCAAGTAAATAAAAAAGTAGTGTTTGTTCCAGTAAATGCACGTCGCTTGGAGAAGTTTAGAAGTAACACAGTAAAAAAACTTCCATCACTTTCATACCAAAATAGTCCAGATTTTTTGTATGGAACATTATTTAAGCTTATTTGCAATGAATTTAATAATACTTTTACTTCTAAAACATTCTCCTTGAACAATCGCAAGGCATTTAATGAGTGGGCGACAGTAGGAGTCCATAAGAGTAGACAAAGGTTATATGAAATTTACAATGAAAGGTCATATAATCCTAGCGTCGAATTTAGGGAATATGTAAAAAAAAAATCCAAAATATTTAAAAGAGTGTGTAGCTTGTATAATAAATTAATTGAATCAGATCAGGACGTTGCAGTGGTTTTCGAGAAATATTTTACTGATATTCCAATCTTAACCACTAAGTTACTGAATTCTTCTCCTGTCGTCGCCGAATCATAAAGTAAAGTAAAGGTTACAACCTATATACGTCCCACTGCTGGCCTCCCCTTATTTCTGAGAGGGTTTAGGGCAAGGAAGTGTCCGCCGCGCTGCCCAAATGCGTGTTGACGAACTTCACATGTCTTCGAAATATTTTTTTTCTTATTCCTCAGACATGCAGGTTTCCTCACGATGTTTTCCTTCACCGCCGAGCACGTGGTAAATCAGCACTTAAAATTGCAATTAACAATTTCATTGGTGCCGGCGGGGATCGAACCCGGGTTACTCGCGTTCTGTTATATTTACAGCGAGCGTTAACCACTGAGCTACCACGGCTCTGCCGAATCATTACTTAAACAAAATGTAAATGCGTGTACAAAGAATTTTATAAAGTGATAGATATAAAGTGTCATCAAAAGATATTCTAAAATATTTTAAGACTATTGATATTAAGAAAACCGCCGATTTGTGGGGGATTTCCGTTAAAGTTATTGCGTCTATAATAGATGCAATCGCACATCAACTATCTACTATTTTTAATACTAGTATCAAATCTGGTGTGTTTCCTGATTTAATGAAGCATAGTAAAGTAATATCTTTATTTAAATCTGGTAGTACATTGGCCCCCGCTAATTTTAGACCTATTTGTGTACTGCCAACACTTAGTAAAAATTTTGAATAAATTATTCTTGATCAAATGTTAAATTTTTTTAATGTAAATAATTTACTTCATAAAAATCTATTCGGTTTCACAAGGGGTCGCTCAACAACTGATGCTGGTGTTGAGCTTATTAAATATATCTTTAATGCATGGGAGAATTCACAGGATGCTTTGGGTATATTCTGTGACCTATCCAAGGCCTTCGATTGTGTTCACCATGAAACATGAATCAGGAAACTTCAACACTACGGTGTAAGAAGTGATGCTCTTAAATTAATTATTTCATATTTAAGTGACAGAACGCAAAAAGTTGTAATTAATAGTATGAGTCCATCCGGGTCGACTGTACAAATGGGCGTGCCTCAAGGCTCAATTCTCGGCCCCTTTCTGTTTCTTGTATATATTAATGACTTACCTTACATAGTAGGGGATAACCATGATATAGTATTATTTGCTGATGATACTTCATTAATTTTCAAATTAAAACGACAGTTATTAAATTACGACGAAGTAAATAATGCTATAGCTAAGGTAGTCAATTGGTTTAATGTTAATAATTTGCATTTAAATGGAACTAAATCTAAATGTATGAAATTCGTAACTCCTAATGTCAAACATGTTTTTTTTTTTTTTTTTTTTTTTTTTTTTTTTATAGAAGAGGGGGGCAAACGAGCATGTGGCTCACCTGATGTTAAGTGACTACCGCCGCCCATGATCAACCGCAACACCAGGGGAATTGCAGGTGCGTTGCCGGCCCTTTAGAAAGGAGTAAGCTCTTTTCTTGAAGGTCCCCAGGTCGTATCGGTCCGGAAAAATCACCGGTGGTAAATTATTCCACAGAGAGGTTGTACGCGGAAGAAAACTCCTTTTGAAACGTACAGTGGTGGACCGCCAAGCATCCAGATGGTGTGGATGGTATCGGGACGTTTGCCGTGTAGTGCGTTCACGAAATTTGGCGGCTGGGATTAATCCGAACAATTCCTCAGAGCACTCCCCGTGATAGATGCGATAAAATACGCAAAGAGATGCAACATCTCTTCGCAGCGCCAGTGAATCGAGCCGATCGGAAAGCACTCGGTCGTCGACGATTCGAGCCGCTCTGCGCTGGATGCGGTCAAGTGGAAGGAGCTGGTACTGGGGAGCCCCAGCCCAGAGATGGGAACAGTATTCCATGAGCGGCCGAACCTGCGCCTTGTAAAGTTGCAGGCGGTGTGCCGGCATGAAATACTGTCCCGCTCTGCTGAGCACGCCAAGCTTTTTAGAGGCCAATTTGGCCTTCCCTTCCAAGTGACCACGAAACTGCACGTCACTCGATATGTCGACGCCGAGGATTCCGATACTGGCTGAGGCAACAAGGGGAGTGCCTTGAAACTGAGGGGATACGACAAAGGGGTTCTTTTTAGCGGTTAACGCGCAAACTTGTGTCTTCTGGGGGTTAAACTGGACTAGATTTAGTCGCCCCCAATCCGAGACTCTGTCCAGCAGAGACTCGACTTCAGACACAAGTTTGTCCCGGCACTCAGAGACGTTTTCCCGAGAAATATTTGCTCGGCCGGTGTAAAGAGCATCACCAGTGCTGTCATCTGCATAGCAATGAATGCTACGGGTTTGCAACATATCATTGATATGCAGAAGAAACAGCGTTGGCGATAGCACGCAGCCCTGTGGAACACCAGCATTAATAAGCTTGCAATCGGAGCTTGCACCGTCTACAACGACCTTGATGCTCCGATCTGCAAGAAAACTGGTGATCCAATCGCACAATTTCTCGGGAAGCCCATAGGAAGGGAGCTTCGAAAGAAGCGCTTTGTGCCAAACCCGATCGAAGGCCTTCGCAATGTCCAAACTAACGGCCAATGCGTCCCCCCTTGGACTCTACTGCCTCCGCCCATCTGTGAGTTAGGTAGACCAGAAGATCACCAGCTGACCTACCACGGCGAAAACCGTATTGGCGGTCACTAATCAGCTGGTGATCCTCAAGGTACCTCATGAGCTGGCAGTTTACAATGGACTCCATTGTTTTGGAGAACAAGGAGGTGATGGCGATAGGCCGGTAGTTGGACGGGTCTGAGCGGTCGCCTTTTTTAGGGATCGGGTGGACGAAAGCCGTCTTCCATGATTTTGGGACTACGCCTAGGGAGTAGGAGTACCGGAAAAGACGCGTTAAAACCGGTGCCAACTCTGGAGCACACGTCCTCAGCACAATTGGGGGGATTCCATCAGGCCCACTCGACTTATGGATGTCCAGGGAGAGGAGTGCTTTGCGAACCGAGCGCTGAGTGAAGTGCACTTCCGGCATGGAGCACTCACACCGCGGGATGGTCGGCGGCGTACTCTCCCCGTCATCGAGAGTCGAGTTAGACGCAAAGAAAGAGCCTAGAAGATCGGCTTTCTCCTTTGCGGTGTGGGCCAGTGAGTCGTCCTCCCTGTGCAGAGATGGAAGAGATGGCTGACAGAAATTCCCCTGGACAGCCTTGGCGAGAGACCAGAATGCACGGGTTCCAGAAGGAAGACGAACTAGTCTTTCGCCAATTCTGCCTATGTGCTCTGACTTTGCCTTGGCAATGACTCTTTTGAAGGACCTAGAGGCGGAATTATACTTCTTTTTTAGAGCGCTGGTGTTTACATCCCTGGACGCTGATGCGTCAGCCCAGGCTTGGTAGCACTCCTGCTTATAGCATGATGCTATTTTACAGGAGCGACCAAACCATGGCTGAGATTTGCCTCCAATGGGCACCACAGAGGAAGGAATAAAAAGTTCCATACCCTGAAGTACCACATCAGCGACAGAATCCGCAACAACGTTGGGATCATCCGGCGAGAAGCAAACCCGCCCCCAAGGGTAGGATGCAAAGAAAGACCGCATCCCATCCCAATCGGCTGACCTATAGTGCCAAACACGGCGGCAGCCTGCAGAATGCAACCGCGATTTCAGCGTGAGTGGCACCACACTCCGGACAAGACAATGGTCCGAGGAGCCTAAAGGGGCGTCGACGGAAATCTGATATCCGTCCGGGTGAGAGATCAGCAGAAGGTCCAACAGGGAAGGTGCATGATCCTCCACATCTGGAATCCGCGTAGGCGAAGTAACCAGTTGTGTCAGACCATATGCCAAGGCAAAATCATGAACAGATCTCCCCCGCATGATCGGTTAAACGTGAACCGAGCCATTCGGCGTGATGGGCGTTGAAGTCGCCGAGGATCACGATCTCTGCGGAGGGGATCTGCTGTAGCAACGAATCTGCAGCCATTTGGACGTGGTCGAAGAGTCGGTCTGTTTCGGCATTACCGCTATGGGACCTATAGAGGCACCCGTAGACGCGCGGATGGTCGTCGCTGTCTACGCGTAGCCAAAGGATGGACAGGTCCGAACCTTCAAGTCTGCCGAGGCGTCGAGAACAGATGTCCTCTCTGACGTAAACGCAAACTCCAGCCCGAGGCACAAAGGAGTGTTCCAGTTTGTACCCCGGGCAGGAGAGATACGAGACATCAGCCGGAGAGGACACCTGCGTCTCGGTCAGAAAGAGCAGAGCCGGCCTCGCCGTCTCGAGATGGTAGTGGACGGCGTTTAGGTTAGAGTGAAGTCCCCTGATATTGCAGAAATTCACGGACAGCGTGGCAGGGGTCGCCTTGGTCTTGTTGCTCCGTTTGCCCCGAGCGGTTTTAGTCTTGAGCGGAATATTGCCCCCCCCCCAGAATACGCGGGGCAGCCTGAGCACCCACGCTCACATGTTAAACCACGCTCGCATGTTAATACGAATGTAATTGTAAATGGGGAAGAACTGAGTCTTGTTGATACCACCATTTTTCTTGGAATCACACTAGACGCAAAGCTTCAATGGCTCCCCCCATATATCAAAACTAGCTAGCAGACTTAGTTCTGCAGCATATGCTGTAAAAAAAGATTAGAACTCTTACCAGTGTTGAAACAGCAAGAATAGTTTACTTTAGTTATTTCCATAGCATTATGTCGTATGGTATTTTGCTTTGGGGACACGCGACTGACACTGAAATTATATTTGTTTTACAGAAGAGAGCCATTAGAGCAATATATAATTTAAAACCAAAATAGTCACCGAGACAAAATTTTAAGGAAATTAATATATTAACTCTGGCCTCTCAATATATTTATGAAAATGTAATGTACGTACACAAGAATAAACGTAGTTTTGCAAAAATAAGTGATATTCATTCTGTAAATACTAGGAGCAGACACAAGCTAGTAGTACCAGTTACTCGACTCCACCGAGTCAGTAATTCATTCTTGGGGCGATGTATACGCTCCTCCGAAATCGGACGAATACATAAGCAGCTGTTTATGAGAAAGTATATAGGTGTATAGGTATTTATGTACAACAGTGAATAGCTGTACTTGTAAAATTTGTGTATAAAGTGTTTTGAATATGAATGAACAAAGTGCATTTATTATTTATTTATTTAATAAAAGAAAAAAATTTGTTTTTTTTTCTTATCGGTCACCACGCTCAAAAAGTGTAACTTGAATTAATATCAAAGAAAAAGAAATACTGCATAAATAAAATAAATAAATAATTATAATTGCATAAGTTGATACAAAATGCTATGCAATAGCTTTACCGCGGCAGTCCCCGAGTGCCACACGTCTTTTTTTTTTGCGAACCAGTGGTAAATGAAAAAAGTTTCTTACGGCCGAGTTTAACTGCACATACAGGAGGCCTTTAACAATATGTTGCGCCAACACAACGTAATGCAACGGACCCTAAACTTACAGAACAAGATAACATCCAGCAGGAGATATGTAATTATAACACCGAAGAGGGTAAATGAAAAAATTGACTTTCAATAAGTATTGTTTATAATCTACATTGAATAAAAAAGTTTCCGTTTCCGTTTTTATAGTGGGCAAAATTTGCAGTTCAACTTATTTAATATAATAGCAAATTTTCGTTTGTTTAGTATAGCATTATCCGCCGATATTCGCCAAATGTTTCTTTGCATAGGGGTCCGTGAATGCGACCGTCGATTTCAACGCATTTTATATCGCTTTGACCCAAAGGAACCTCTAATGGTGTTTGAATTTAATCGCGTTTGTTTTGGTTTAAAGTCGAGCCCCTTTCATGCGCTACGCACGGTGAAACAGCTCGCCTTTGATGAGGATCCCTTTTATCCTAAAGCTCAGAGGGCAATTGAGAGTGGGTTATATATGGATAATTTTGTGTACTCGGTCAATAGCGTAGAGGAGACCATCCTAACCACCGCCGAGGTTATAAAGATCATGAAATCGGGTCAATTCGATCTCATCAAGTGGACTAGTAATTCGCGTACGGTTTCGGATACAATCTCACTATCACACCGCCTTTCGGCGGTAAAGGAATTCGACGATTCTGATACGCACAGGGTGCTCGGTTTGTGTTAGTCACCGGAGTCTGACGTGTTTAGTCTTAAGGTAAACCCGCCCGCAGAAACGTGCACAAAGCGCACAATGCTGTCATGCGTTGCTAGATTATGGGATGTCATGGGTTTCGTAGCCCCGGTGGTGCTATACGCTAAGCTTTTGATTAAACAACTTTGGTTATGTGAATGCGATTGGGATGACCCGCCGCCTGATAGCATTGTTCGTTCGTGGCTACGTTTTAGAGAGGAACTTCCTTTACTAAGCGAAATTAAAATACCACGTTATATAAACGTCGATAGAAATAGCGTCATCACGGTCGTTGGGTTTGCAGACGCTAGCAAGAAGGCTTACGGGGGCGTTGTATATTTTCACGTCCAGAATAATGGTAGAAATTCGATCAGCCTCATTAACTCTAAGTCAAGGGTCTCCCCCCGTAAGGTTGTCTCTCTCGCGCGCTTAGAGCTTTGCGCAATATTAGTCCTTGCCAAGCTTATCACCGCAGTTACCAGTGCATGTAGTGATAGAGTTCACGTAGAAAGAATATTTGCCTTTTCTGTCTCAACCGTCGCTTTATGTTGGGTTCATTCTTCACCCCACCGTTGGGATACGTTTGTCGCGAACCGAGTGGCCAAGATCCAAGGCGAGTTAGGATCAAGGAACTTTTATTACGTATCCGGTACGGAAAACCCTGCCGATTGTCTATCCCGTGGACTCACTGCGATGCAAATAATGGACCACCCGCTTTGGTTCCACGGACCTTCTTGGGTTCACTTGGAACCCTCACAGTGGCCAATAACCGATTTCAACCCTTCGTCAGTGCCCCAACCACCGGAAGAGAAGAGGCACTCTCTGGTTTCGAACGTTTCGAGCGAGGTTTCTCTAATCATTGCTTTGGCGAACCGTTTATCCTCTTGGTCGAAATTATTGCATAGCGTGATTTACGTTTGTCGATTCGCGAAGCTTTTACCGCGACGTTTGTATATCGTAGCGTTGCCGAGTTGCTAGTATTGCGTGAACTTCAACGTGCGCATTTTTCCGATGAAATTACAAGATTACAATCGAATAGAACTTGTAGTCGCGCTTTTCAACGCCTTAAGCCATTTTTACAAGATGGAATCGTTAGGGTTTGTGGGCGCTTGTCTAACTCGCAGTTGAGTTTCGATCAACGGCACCCTATAGTTTTACCGCGTAAGGACCATATCATGAATTTGTTAGTTGATTACCACCATAAATTGAATTCTCACGCTGGCCCCGACTTGTTGATGTCAATCTTGCGTCAGAATTATTGGATTCTTTCTGCACGTAATTTAATCCGCAATCGGGTGCACAGATGTATGGCTTGCTTTCGAGTACGTCCTAAGCCGTCATTTCCGGAAATGGCGGACCTTAGGTCTTGTCGTGTAACACAATCACAAGATCTACAAAAGCTTACGTCTGCATTTTCGTATGTCTGACTACTCGTGCTGTGCATATAGAACTCGTTGGTGATCTAAGCCCAGCGGGCGTCATGGGTGCATTTAAAAGATTTCTTTCTCGCCGTAGCCCTAAGTAAATTGGTAAGTAAATTGTATTCGGATAACGGTACAAACTACGTCGGCGCGAAACGTATTTTATCAGAACTACATGAGCTTTTAATCAGTAAATATTATAATTCGGAGTTCGCTCACATCCTAGTCGAGAACCGCATCGAGTGTTCTCAGAACGTCCCCGCCGCGAGCCATTTTGGGGGAAATTGGGAGACTAATATTAAGAGTCTAAAGAGCCATTTATACCGAGTAATAGGAGATCAAATTTTGTCCTTCGAAGAATTAAGTACTGTGCTCGCTCAAATTGAGTGCGTCATGAATAGTGTCGCCCCCCTTTGTCGTACCTTTGTCGTTTGTGTGGGCATTTGCTCGATGTGAATAATAACATCGATAATTTGTTCATTGTGAGCAAATTCTCATGACACTTGAATTTTAGTGACGAATATATGCTTGACTGTACTCCTAAAGTTGTAGTCAAAATGGTGTACGTAGAGGTAGTGTGTGTTGCATTCCTAGAAGAAAATAAAGCATGTTTAGACAACAAATTTGTTCAAAGTAAGAAATAAAGCTGGCGGGTTAAACAAAAGTTGTTTTTGTCTGACTCCTGACTGCATTTCACTAAACGCAAACATATCACGACACAAACAGAGCAATAAATGCGAAACGCCGAAGGCATGTGTCTTGTCTTGGCTTGTCTAATAGATTGCACTGTCTTATTTTACCTTAGTTATCACGCTTGATAAGCTGGGTGTGGCTGAAGTTTTTTACTATTTTTCGGTGTTGTCAAGCAGATGCTGCTGACCATTTCCTGTTTCATTTTCCCTCTTACGATGATACGTGCTCATGGATGTTCTTACTGCGCCACTACACGGTAAATATATTAAATGTAAAGAATAATAATAATAAGGTTTCGAAGAAACAAAAACTGTTGATATCAAGTATCTGCCGTAAAATACTAAGTCCACAGGATAAAATAACTTCAAAATTCAATATATTTCTTTAATAATATACAAAAGATACTCTATTATCAAATACGTATAAATTGCCATTTTTTAGTCAGAAATAAATGCCTTATTAGGTTATGAATCTAATTTCTTGCAGATGAAACAAATATCACTAAATTAATTATTACAAGGTGTAAGTAACGACCAAAATAAAGCAAGTAATAGTTGAAAATAGTCGAAGTAATTGACCGATTGTGGCTATTAAAATACAAATTTTTACAATTTCTACTTATTAACCATTCTTGACAAAGATAGTAAAAATTATACAGCTCATTATTACGTATGGGTTTTAGGGAGTTCCATAACTCATTAAGGGGGGGAAAATATTATGTATTGGCAACACTAGACTGAACTCTATCTTAATTGAGGGGACCATAGAGGAAAGTAATATATCGTACAGAGGGGACTTTGGCGGAAACTCCAAACGAGGCGGTCGATTTAATAATTTTTACTGTTTTTCGTTAAACATATCCTGTGTAAATATTACCAAAACTTATTTTAGTCAGTGTAAATAATAAGTAGTACATTATGTGAATTATCAAAATGAATCAACCGGAGGACCCAGGTGGAACTCCGAAACGATCCAAAATTGTTCGTAAAAGGTACGAAGCTACGAAGGAATGTGGACCTGAAGTAGGCGGCGGTGAGGATGACTTTATTCCGTTTTTTACACCAATGTTCAGGATAAAGTTTTATCTGAGACTTTATCCTGAACATTGTACAAATACGGACTTCAAAGTTTTTGTTGAAAGCCAGGACCAACAGGTTAAAATTGGAAATAAAAGCCCAGTTTACTTAAATCGTATTTTTACTTCGGAGGTGAAAGGTGTGGTAGCTTTACATAGAGTCAATGCCAGTAAAATTGCGGTTGTTTTTAAACAATACAACACTGCAAATAATTTCATCACAAATACAGACTTTTTAACAAAGCACAACTTGAAGGCACATATTCCTGCAGCACAGATAGAAAAAACTGGAATCATCAGATATGTGCCTACCAGTATTTCGAACAAGGATTTATATACGAAACTGTCTTCGATCTATGAAATTATTTCAGTGAGAAGATTCACGAAAAATGTCGGTCAAAGTACTGTAGGTCTCGAGACTGTCAGTATAACTTTCTTATCTAATGTTCTGCCCGATAACGTCCAACATGACCTATTTTCGTTCAGGGTGTTTGAATATGTCCCGCCGTTACAGCAATGCTTCCGGTGCTCAAGTTCAACCACCCTGCAAAAATTGGTAATGGTAAACAACATTGCTCAATATGTGCTGGGGAGCATAACTTCAGAGACTGCAATAAAAAAAGAGAACCTGTGTTGTGTCAATTGCAGTGGCCCTCACCTAGCCATTTCCAAATGTTGCCCAATAAAAATGAAAAAATACTTGAAAAAAAGGGTAAAATTACTTATGCGTCTGTGGCTAATACAATTACGTCATCTGATTTTCTGTCTTTACCGGCACAGTCGTGCAGCATTGTTAAGACCCTACCATCAATAAGCTAAAATGTACATAAATTAAATAAAAATGTAAAAATTGTAAATAATGTAAATAAAACAGTATCTGAACCCAACTTGAACCAACTTAAGGCTCAAGTTGCAAACAATAAGAATATTCTGATGGCAATGGTTCAAGCTTTAGTTGAATTGGGTAATAAAACAGATAATGAACCAGTGACTACACTGTTCATTAACCTTTTGAGCGCCAAAGTCGTCTATACGTGACCAGCACCTGCGTGCCCTGAGCGCCAACGACGTCTATAGTTGACAAAAAACCCGGCCCACAAAAATATGAAATATAGACATTGGAAAATTATTACTGGTATTTTAATTCTACACCCCTCAAAAAAGAATAACCCAGCAACATGTGAGTATAAAAAACAAGTCTCCTAGAGCCACAAGTAGTAAGAAACATTGAACTAAAAAAAAATGGATTTTTATCTAAGCAAATACTATGTCCAGCACGCCAAAGTCGTCTATGTTAGACCGCTAGTGTTGTAATGCGTTAGGCATAAATTTATTGAAAACTATTCAAAATTAAGCTCAAACGTGTTATTTTTTTCTATTATTATTGATATTTAAATAAAACAAAAGGTTAGAAATATAAAACTATAATTAGCTACATGAATTAAAAAAAATATCAAATTATCTTCGCATAATAAATCTAATATCTCAACTCTGGCGCATCCTTAGCGAGACATCGAAAATCAGTTCACTGGGCGCCGTAGTCTAGTATAGACGACACGCTGATGACGTCATAAGCGATTGGCGGGAAAATTAGTGCAGTGCAACATAAACGATTCCTCAGCCTCAGAACTCATTCGGATTTTGGAAAGCGTCGACGATAATGAATTTTCGGAATCTGAATCATTACCTAAAGATTTAAGTGAGGTAAGTGTCTTAAGTTCCTAAAAAATTAAACTTATTTTACTAACATGCATATTGCATATTTTATGTATCTATTATTTTATAATATTTTGTTTAATTTTAAATATAATAAGTTCGATACATAATGGAACTGTTTCCCGGGCGACTCTTGTGAGCACTTTTTTTATGTTTTTGTGTTCGAGTTTAGAATAACTCATCATGTTCGTTTACTTTTATACTGCAACTAGTAGATATTTTTTCTGTCAAAAAGCGAATGGTAATATTGTTTAGCGAAATAAATATCTTAAGCCATATTTCACCATATTCCTTCCGAAAAGTAAGTACCGTGAGTAGACCATAAATCAACGTAATGAAAAAGCATTAAGGTCCAAAATAGTATATCGACTTTCTACCTTTCGGCATTACAATCGTTTCGAGTAGTATTGTGAGTAGACTAAAAATCAATGTAATGGTAAAACATTAAGATCTAAAATAGCGTGTCGACTTAGTACTAAATTGCACTTTTGTTCTCGGCGGCGACGTTCTTTTTTTGTTACTAACACTTTCGCGTCTTACAGTATAGCCGTACAAAAGTTACCTACCTAAATAAATAAAAAATTGAAAATATCCAAGTAGAAATAAAAATAATTTAGTACTTATATGTTTTTAGTGACAGTTTCAATAAAGGAAAAATATGTATTATACAATCCGTACCTGCTTAGCGATTTTATGTTGTTTTCTATTATTTTAATAATTTGATACATAATATAGCGGCGTTTCATAATCGGCACATTAAAATTATCATGAAACCAAAGTTTTTCATTTTCGATTAACTCTACCTCAATGAGGTAGGAATACACTTTATAGTTTTTTACGGTTAATTTCTTTTTTTATAGCATAGGGTAATAAACGAGCACGCAGTTCACCTGATGGTAAGTGGTTGCTGTGGCCCATAGACATTTACATCTATCCTCGATTACGAATCAAAATGCATATGCGCTCTCACCCGTGAGGACTTAGATGGAATGCCTCGTTTCCAGTAAAGAGGGTCTCCGGTTCTCTATACTTGCCATACGAAATACAGCAGCATTAAGCTACTATTTGACGCCGGTATTCCGTGAGAGCGTGGTTCTTCCCCGGTTGAGCCGACCCATTCGTGCTACAACTACTCTCTCGTAATATAACTGCAGCATGGCTCTACCACGTTAGAAAATTTGCTTTGGACAGCTAAACATTTGTTTTATTATTCCATAAGATTTTTATTATTTTAAGACTAATATTACCTATAATTTATTAATTATTTTTAATTGTTGTTTTCTATATTAAGTACTGATTGAGTTAAAGACCAAGATTTTAATATTTTAAGACTAGACCTAGAGTAAATAATTATTTACAATTGTTGATTAGTGAATAATTATGTACCTTTTTTATTTTAATAATATATAATTACAAATAATAAATGTGTTTTCTTTACTTAAGGTATGAAGAGCAATTTTTCATTTTGTGTTGTGCGATTTTCTTTCTCAATCCAAAATCATTTAGCAACATCAGCATCATATGAAAGCCCCATTGTCATAAGAGCGTAAGACTTCTGTCATTCACTTGGCCTACGCCTCGCCATAAAATATTTAGAATCGATGTCTGTATATTTTGGTTAGATCGATTTTGAAATCGATACACAACGTGCGACACGGCTACATCTCTAAGAAAGTTTCAAAAAGAAAGGTCAGCTACGCCGTTGTCGTCCAGTTGTGACAGTGACGTCATCACGATGGAGAGTAGTGTTGTGGTTTACTACTATTTTATTGTTATTGTTTCTTTTTTTATTTATGTACAAAGTACATATATAAAAAAGAGTGAAAGACAGCACAAGATTAAATAAAACATACCCGATTATAAAGAGTCATTTATTGTATAAAAAACCAACAAAAACAAGTTATTTTGTGTTTTATCGATATATCAACTCTTGGCAGCACTGTTTTTTTCGTAGGTATTTTTGTTTACTTTTCGCTTTGGCGTACAGGACACGGTAGTGAGTTTTTGGCGTGGCGCTCAAAAGGTTAAAGACTTACTTTTAAAAAATCTGTCACATTAATGGACAGTACAGTACAGAACATACAGCAGTTATGTATAGCTCAGTACAATATTCATAGGAAAAAACCCTTATTGTCTAAATTTTTAGCTGAACAAAATGTTGATATATGTCTACATAATGAAACTTGGCTTAAAGATACTCAGAATTTTAAAATTTCGGGATATAATTCCCACTATCATAATGCCCAAAATGAGCATGGTGGAGTAGCAATTTTGATCAAACCGTATTTTAAATATAATATTATTCGAACCAGATTTTACCAAGACATTCAGACATATCATCATTAGCAGATAGCATTATCGTTATATGTAAGTGGTAAACACTTAACGATTCTATGTGTATACTGCCCTCCCTCGAATGGTAACTTCAGAAGAACTAAACTGCGTGATATAATTAGAGATTTGCCTAAGCCAATATATGTGGCTGGAGATTTCAATGCTCACCATGTGGCATTTGGGTGTATGACCACGAAAAGTCGGGGTCATCAATTATACGATTTAATTGATGAATTTGATCTGTGTGTCCTTAACAATGGAAGCTTCACTAGTATTAATTATTCTAACCGAAATCCATCGGCTATTGATGTCAGCTTTTGTAGTGATCCAATCACTCCACTATGCGAATGGTGGGTGCATGATGATTGTATGGGGAGCTATCATTTTCCTACGCTTAATCGTGTTTTATTGTCCGTTGATAGATACCAAATTAATCCTCCCATTGAAAAATTCTTATACAACAAGACAGACTGGACGAAATACAAAGAGCTGTCTATAACTGCTTTTTCTAATTTTGAAGTTAATAATGAGAATCAGACATATGATGAATTTATCGAAAGGCTTGATACGTTAAGAGGGATACTGTACCAAAGTTTGTCAAAGCAAATAACTATCGTTGCAAACCTCCAGCACCTTGGTGGAGTGACACATGTGAACAGAGTGTTATTAAAACTTATGAAGCTTTAAAACTGTACAGAAGGGATCCAACCATTGATAATTATATTAATTACAAAAGACTTAATGTTGTTAAAAAAAAAGACTATTTCAGAATATAAACGCAATGGTTGGGCGAACATCTGTAATACTTTTAACAGAACTACACCTGTTAATATTATTTGGAAATACATGTAATAATAGAACATACAAAGATGAATTTGTTGTCCCTCTCTTAGAGAAATTATCTCAAAATGGATGTAGGGTTATTGATAATCTAGAAAGTTATTTTCAAATTAATAATAGCCTTCAGAAGTCCAGTTTCTTCATAGAACCCTTTACTTGGAGTGAGTTTTGTACAAGTTTACAATCCAGACGAAACACAACCCCTGGTTTAGATGATTGTCCATACATTTTGATTAAAAACCTAAATCAGTCCGTTCAAAAAAAAACTATTAGCTAATCTTAATGCTTGCACTTGAAGATCCTAACTCAAATCGTCCCATATCATTGTCATCTTGTATTGGAAAGCTTAATGAATACATGATAAAGATGCGTCTTGAGTATTATGTAGAGGCGAACAACATCATTCCACATGTTCAATATGGCTTCCAGAGAATGCGAAGTTGTGCTGACAGCTTCATCTCTCTCTTGTCAGATCTGAAATATGCCAATAATAATAATAAGTCCAGTGTTTGTGTTTTTCTGGATGTTCAAGGTGCGTTTGATAATGTTGACCCTGGCATATTAGTTCAAATTCTTTCTGACATTGATATACCAGGCATGCTTTGTCATTGGTTATTTAATTTTTTAACAGACAGAACTTTGTATATAAGACATAATAATATTCTCCATGGTCCCAAAAAGGTCTCCAAAGGTACAATGCAGGGGGTACATTATCTCTATTGCTGTACAATATATATGCTAGTCAAATTCTTAATTTTGTAAATATGGAAGGTGTAAATATTCTACAATTTGCGGATGATCTTGTAATATATTGTACAGACCATAATGTAGATAGAGCTGTAAATAATATAAATAATGCTTTAGACCAATTGTACATATATTATAATGACAGTTTGGCTCTACAGATTAACCCCAACAAAAACAAGGCCATGATTTTTAGTAAAGATTTCCCCTCTAATGGGATACTCTACAATTATCATCCAATTTCAGTTGTACCTAACCATAAATTCTTGGGTGTTGTCATTGATAACAAACTTTGTTTTGATTTACACATCAATCACATTATAACTAACTCTCTTAAGGGTTTAAATATTATAAGATGTTTAGCTGGTGTGACTTGGGGTGCAGACCCCAAAGTTTTAAGTATTGTTACGCGCTCCAGTCAACGATACACTAGCGCCATCTAGTGTCAGGAACGAGAGCGAGGGGAGCATTGAGAAAATGACATCACAAATCACTCAACTGACAGCGCCTAGTCGAAACTCGAACGCTCGGTACTTTGCCCGTGTTTACTTGAACATTCTGGATATTTCTTTGCTAATTTAAATATATAGGCGCTGCAAGATGCGATCGAGGCAGAGTGAACTCGGCGACACAAGCGAAGCTTCGGAGTGGAATTAAGTGAATTAGTGTGTTTAAATTATTAGTGTTTTAACTTTAATTGTGTAAAGTAAATTAAAGTGTTAATTTAGGTAATTTTATCGGCAATTTTTATTGTCACGAACCTCAAGCTCGTAACAATTGGTGTCAGAAGTGGGATAAAATCATGCCGATTTTACCTAAGGAGGAAACGGAGGGTGTCCGTACCCGAAGTCAACGCCAGCAGGAGACGGACCAAAGAAGATTTGGTGGTGCAACGCCGCAGACGTCGGAGGGCCAGCCACCGGCTGAAGGCCCGTCGGTAGCTCCTACATCTGCAGCACCTGACTTAGGTGCTCTGATGGTGATGCTGCAGGAGCAGGCCCGCCGATTGGAAGAGCAGCTGCGGGGCGGACAGGAGGAACAGGCCCGCCGACAGGAGGAACAGGCCCGTCGTTTAGAAGAGCAACTCCAACGCGATAAGGAAGAGCAGATGCTCCTCATGAAGGACCTTCACGCTATCTTCGGAAAAGAGATACGGGAGGTGAAGGATAAGGTTGCTCAACATGACAACCGCCTGTCGGAGGCCGAAACCCGAATCGACCAAGTAAACAATCGGGTTGACAACGTAATGGCTGACGTGAAGAAAACGCTGGACGACCTCAAACTTGGGGATGGAACAACAGCTCCCGTAGTAGCTACAACACCTTCGCTACGTGGATTCAAAGTGCCGCCGTTCGACGGGACCTCTTCCTGGTCGTCCTACAAAATCCAGTTCGAGGCCGTCATGGAGGCAAACGGCTGGAATAAAAGCCAGGCCATGACTGCACTCACCTTAGGCCTGCGCGACCAAGCCTTAACTGTGTTGGAAGCTCTCGGTAAGAAAGTGACCTACGAGCAGCTCCTTGAGGCATTGGAGGCGAGATATGGCGACGCTCACCTGGAACACGTCTTTCGTGCGCAACTTAAAGATCGTGTGCAGCGCATCAACGAAAACCTGCAGCAGTGGGCTCTAGAAGTGGAGAAGCTGGTGCGAAAAGCATACCGGTCTGTACCTGCGCTCCTTGAAGGGAACCTGGTGCAGACATTCATCGACGGCATCCGCGACCTGGAAGTCAGAGCTGCTGTGAGGCTCGGGCACCACGAGACGCTTAAGGACGCCTTGGCCCATGCACTGGAAGTGGAAGCCGTGCGGCAGGATCATCATTCCCATCGCGTCAGGGAGGTTGCAGCAGCTACAGTTCGCGACCGCAACAAAGGATACAGCCCAAGGTGCTATGGCTGTGGGGAAAAGGGCCATCTTCGATCCAGCTGCCCTAAACGAACCGTGGAAAGGAGAGTTGATCGATCTCGAGAGGGTAGTGCAGCTAACGGCACTGCCTGGCGGCGACAGGATCATCGTTAACCTCACGCTAGGGAGGTTACAGCAGTTACGGTTCGCGACCACAATAAAAGATACAGCCCTAGGTGCTATGGCTGTGGGGAAAGGGGCCATCTTCGGTCCAGCTGCCCTAAGCACACCCTAGGAAGGGAAGGTGAACGGTCTCAGAAAGGAAGTGCGGCTAACAGCACCGCCCAGCAGCAGCAGGAATACGACTTTACTATCAGACACTGCAGCGGGAAATCTCACGGCAACGCAGATGCATTGTCAAAAAGACCTTGTCCTGAAGATTGCAACCATTGTAGTAGGCAAGAGAGTAAGGAGGTGGTATCCGTGAGGATGCTCAGGACAGACCACCTCAGCAACGGGTGGAAGGACAACCTACGACATGCACAGCAGGAAGATCCGGACATCAAGCCGATTCTGGGATGGATGAAGGCCCGTGCTACCAAGCCTAAGTGGAGGGACGTCTCAGCGATGAGTTCAACCACGAAAAGCTATTGGGCCCAATGGGACAGCTTGCTGCTTCAGGATGGAGTCCTGTGCCGTAAATGGGACAATGGTCGAAGAGACAGCTGTCGTTTGCAAATGGTTGTCCCTAAAGCTAAAGTGCCGAATGTTCTACAGTTGTGCCATAATGGTCGTTCAATAGTCCATCTGGGAGTTAAACGAACTCTACTGAAGGTCCGAGAACAGTTTTACTGGGTCCATTAACGTGACGATGTCGAGGATTGGTGTCGTACATGTACAAGTTGTGCGGCCGAGCGGGGACCTCGGACACGTAGTAGAGGAGCACCGAAATTGTACAATGTTGGTACACCACGGGATAGGACAGCCCTTGACATTGCGGAGCCGTTACAGAAAGGCGCAAGAGGGACTCCTAAGATCGTCCATGTGAATCGCTTGGCGCGTTATTATGGGGCCGATAATGCTCGGGACGAGCATGTCTTAGGAGGGGGCAGTGTTACGCGCTCCAGTCAACGATACACTAGCGCCATCTAGTGTCAGGAACGAGAGCGAGGGGAGCATTGAGAAAATGACATCACAAATCACTCAACTGACAGCGCCTAGTCGAAACTCGAACGCTCGGTACTTTGCCCGTGTTTACTTGAACATTCTGGATATTTCTTTGCTAATTTAAATATATAGGCGCTGCAAGATGCGATCGAGGCAGAGTGAACTCGGCGACACAAGCGAAGCTTCGGAGTGGAATTAAGTGAATTAGTGTGTTTAAATTATTAGTGTTTTAACTTTAATTGTGTAAAGTAAATTAAAGTGTTAATTTAGGTAATTTTATCGGCAATTTTTATTGTCACGAACCTCAAGCTCGTAACAGTATGCTATATAAATCTATAATCAGAAGCTACTTCGACTACAGTTGTTTAGCCTACACAAATAGTAGTTGTGTAAAAAAACTAGACATAATTCAAAACAAAGCTCTGCCAATTATTACTGGGGCTATTTGTTCAACTCCCATACGAGCTAATGAAGTTGAAACCAAAATAATGCCATTGTTTCTTAGAAGATTTCGGCTCATATAGAGATATTTACTAAAGCTGTTATCTGATAATGATAATGTTCTCAAAAAAATAGTACCTTTTCCTGTACAATCCTCGGCCCAGCAGACTTCGGGAGGTGAGCTTTTACGAGGTTATTTCCCAGTTTTGCCTCTCATTGTACTACAAATGAATGAAGATTTTAAAAATGTAATTAAACAATCAAAGTGGACATGCTACTCTTACCCATATTCCTGTATTATATTTGAGACCAATATTGTTACTAAAAAAAAATTTAATAACTGTGAATTATTAAGTTTTCTTTCCGATAATAACTACTACACTTTGTATACAGATGGTAGCAAAAGTGAGCTCTTTGTGCGCAGTGCTGTTTATGATCCCCAATCCAAGATTGGTCAAAGTTTTCTTTTGGTTCCTAAATGCAGTGTTTTCACTACAGATGTATATGCGGCCCTCAAGGCCCTGAAGAGAATCGCAAATATAGTTTTAATATTTTTTTTTTAATTTTAACAGACATTTTAAGTATGGTCCAAAGTTTAACCAATCTAAGATTTGACTTTAAAAAAAACTATATTTTGTATAATATTAAAAAATTGTTATTTAGTTATGCACAAAAGGGTATACAAGTCTCTTTCATGTGGATTCCATCACATAGGGGCATAACAGGGAATGAGATAGTAGATAAAATTGCACGTGATGGAACCAACATGTTGGATGTTAACTCCATAGTAAAAGTACCTTTGACCGACTGTTAGCTTATGGGTCGAATTTTGGAAACAAGACCAAGAACAGAATGGTAAATGGTATGGAAATTGAATAAAACTAAATTTACGGATTCTATCGTGTTTATTTAACTGAATTTAATTCTTTTTAATTCCCGACGTTTCGGGTGCTTTACAGCACCCATGGTCACGGGGGGGGGACACTTACTACTAACAATTTTATTCAATGTGTAGTGCACAGATTACTGACTATATACTAGAGTGTAGTGTTCGCGTAAATTTAAGAAATCATGGTATGGAAATGTTCAAGAAAATCTGCCTGTAACAACCATGGTATAACTGAAAATGACTAGTCGGGACTTTATTACGACTATAAACAGACTGCGTTTTGGTCACTCCATTTCCACCGTCCCGGCCCACCTGGCTCGGTTGGGCATAGTGAAGAGCAGCTACTGCACCTAGCACCTACTGCAATAATTCTCTTGGTGATATCGAACACATCGAACATTTCATATTTATAAGTGAGTGCTTTTCATTTGACAGATTGATTCTTGCCAGTGAAATTAGTGACATAGTGCAAAATCAAGTGACAGTGCAAGATCCCTCCCGCCGCCTGAGTGATATGTTAAAAAATAGATCCTATTATAGATCGTGCCACGTAAGATGAAATTAAATAGAGTCCACTGCGCATGTACAATCAAGCAGAAAAATGAAAATTTTATTATGGCATTTTAATATGTAAAAAGTCAAAGGTTAACATTATAACTACACATCAAAGTCTCCACGAAAACTGAACAATATATCATCGTTAGGTTTTAACTGCTTCTAAATAATATTCTGTATTTTATGTTCACTTAGTTAAAGAAATAAAATATTTTGTATTTGTATTTTTGTATTTGTAATTGTTGTTTAAACTATACTATGCGATAGCCTTCGATTATAAGGATATTTTACATGCAATAATTTGCAAAAAAAAATCATCTTGTAGAAAATAACAAAATATTTACAACTTTATACAATATACTACGAACTACGCTATTTTAAATAGTCCCAAAATAATTTATAAAGTAATAAATATTTGCACACTATTTGAAAATATTATAGAACAATATTTTTAAAAGTACAAAAATAATCGCAAGAATTTAAAATTTTATAACAGGTAGTCGCTAACACTTTCGATATCGATAGTACACAATACGACACAAGAAGATGCGCGGGCGACGGGACGCAGGAAGAAACTTCTTGGGAGTAGCGCGTCGCCCGTTGCTATGGTTTCGGTTCTGCGCATTTCCATGACTCGTGGCGTTGCCTATACGTGCCTCTATATAAAGGTATCAAAAATACAGTGGGTAAATTATAATAAACCGAATAAAAATACTCAAGACTTGGCCTAAACGTCTAGACACCAGGCCATAAATTCCAAATTTTTCATATACGTCTATGCTCTATGGTTTTTTAGTGATAATCTGTGGTCTAACTGACGTATGTGATGTTTATTTTATTTTTTATAGTTTACAATTTTACATAAAAATGATACAAAGACTAATTAATGTCTCTTTAAATTTAAAAATATGTAGTAAACATAATCATTTACTGTTTAGGATTCCTGTTCTTAGTCAGTCAGTACACCATTGTGGATTCAGGTTATATTCTAGTCACAAAGTTTCAGCGTTACGAAATTACTATGAAAGAACTTTCATATGTAGTAGCAGATTAAAGTTCATATGGTCAAGATATTATAGCAGCCAGGTGAATACCCAAACAAACGACAATCAATCAGAAAGTATTCATTCGAAGGCTACAAAAAAAATTGATTTAAAGTCGAAAACTTCTGAATTTAAACGCTTATTTTCTTTAGCAGCGCCTGAAAAATGGACTCTTACCGGTAAATATTCAATAACCTATTCGTCCTAATTCTCGGGTTATCTTATTAAAAAAGTTAACTGTTCTGTCATTCCTGTTTGTCAGACTTATACCTACAGCTACTTCGTAAATAGTTAATTTGTTGAAAACACAAAACTAATAAATATCTTGACTTCAACAATTCTCCTGCACCCAGCTCTCCGCCCATCCACTCCCACCCCCGTACGCAAGTAATGGATGTCTATGGTTTTACTTATTTGTGTTTCATTAGATGCAACTTTGAGTGAAAATTGTTTTTTATTGTAATTAACCTTTCACTTACTGCGCCCGCAATATAACAAAAAACAGCTTTGTACGGCGGCCTCTGTCATCACCTCAGCTGGCGGCACTTGTTTTAAATATTTATGTTTCTCATTATGTTTGAAGAGGTTTTAGTTACAGTTATTTAAAGCCGATAAGATTTTCGATAAGTAGAAACTATAACCATAACATTTAAATGTTTATTTTATTATGTACAGCTCTTTCTTTCTAACGGATCTTTATAAAGTGTACTGAATCATAATTATGCATGTAATAATTATAATAATTCTACTTTTTCACTTGCAAACATTTGCTAAAAATTCGACAATAGACAGTATGCGCGCGCTTTGTAACCTCATTTTCAAAACCTTTTTGTGTATATATTATAGCGTCTTCCTTTATTTTTCTTATACAATCATATAGATATAACATTTAGTAATTCCTAGTAAAAGTATTTACTATGGTATTCGAATAAGAAATATACTATTATTATCTTATTAGAAATCTTGACCGTTATGAATTGTTCGCGTAGAGGTTTTTTGTTTCTACTTTTTTATCAATTGAAACATAAAAAGTTACTGTTGTTGTAACTTAGATCATTCAAAAACATTACGTAGTAAAGATAAATAACATTACTTACAGTTGTTTTGAAAGAAAATCCAACTAAAATCACAATCACAAAACTTCAACGATTACGCAACCCACCGTACCGGCACGCAAAAGCGAATGGCTGTTATATTTGATGATGTCTATGTAACCGAGTGAATATAATGCTACAGAATATTCTTTAGTTCGTTCAGAATCGAATGAAATAGTGTTCAATCGAAAATATACTGTATTTTTATATCAATTAATGACGAAAATAGTAGCACGTAATGCGGACATGTATACATGTCCTCTGTACTTAGCGGTCACAAAACTTGGACCTGTCAACATGTCCACGGTACCTTAGGGGTTAATTCAAAAGGATTTTCCGAAGTTCAAAAACAGTGTAAAAGGTTCAAGCTTAGGGGCTGTTCAAGTATTACGTAACGCAATTTCAGGGGAGTCTTGTAAAATGTTACGATGTGTTACAGGCGTGGGAAGGGGTTTTGAACAATGCATTACATAACATGCTTTTTTTAATTTAAATAAAAACCTAGGGTATTAAAATATCCCAAGTTGGCAACCCTTTTCGCTTATGTTTTATGAGGAATTCCTTGATTGCATTATACACTATTTTTATTTGTTTCTCCCAAGTTGGCAACTCTTTTCGTCTATGTTTTACAGGGAATCCCTCGACTGTATTGTATGTCATTTCTATTTTGTATTCGTTATTGGTATTCATTAGTGTTTATGCAGAAGCACATTGCTCTAGTCAGTGTTGTTAAAGCGAGTTAGTACTGTAATGTCCCCAAAATAGGGAGATTTGCATTATCAGCTATTCTTGGCCTATAAAGACTCTCATGCTGTTTTGCCAGCATGACTGTGCCACAAAAGCCTACGAAATTTGGAAGACAGCTGAAGAAAAAATAAAGAATACCTAGTTTATAGAACATAAATGATTTTATACGAGAGTTCAGGGTGAAGACCACAAAGAAGAAAGCAACAGTAATTAGTTAATTTGCACAGCTAAGCTTACTGCTAAAGTGTAATAATATCACATAGGTGGGTACTCATATGTAATATATGAACCATTTATATTATTACTGTAAATGCGATTAAAACAATAACAAAGGTATTTTAACTATTTTTCGGTACTTTGTGACTTTTGAAGGGTGGGGGGGGGGGGTACAGAAAAATGTTACGATGCATTACATGAGGGGAGGGAGGGTCAAAAATGTTAAAAAATTGCGTTACGTAATACTTGAATGCCCGCTTACCCCTGACGAACCCAAATCAAAAACAAAATTAAAAAATCAAGTACGGAACGTCTATTTCATAATACTAGACCAAATTCACATATTATTTGCGTTTTGTTTTAAGCAATTTTTAGTGAAATTTATTTTTATTGTAATTAATACAAACTGCATTTCCGACATCTAAAGACAATGTAATAGGTTCAAGCTTAACCCTAACACGCCTCCTACACTAAAAACACTTAAAATCAAGTACTGGGTGCCTATAGCCAATCTCAAAAGAGTGACTTTCAATAAGTTGTATTTATAATCTAAATTGAATAAAAAGTTTGTGTTTTTTTAGAAGCAATATTCACTGCTTTTTGTGGTCTATTCTTGTGATTGTGAGTGGCCTGTCAATTGTAAACAACCCCGTGTTTGGTACTTTTGATAATAATTCTGTGTTACTGTTGTATTAGAATATGTCTCCTATTGCTCATTAGCATATTCTATAAGTAGCATATATTATTATTTTATTATTTCAGGTGCCATTGGGTTTTTAATTATCTCATCAAGTGTGACTATAGCAGTACCATTTTCATTGGGCAAAGTTTTAGACATAATTTATAGCAGTACAAATGACTTGGGAGCCACTCGAGAACAGTTGGATTCATTATGCTTGATGCTATGTGGAGTGTTTCTTATAGGTGGTTTATGCAATTTTGGAAGAGTGTACTTAATGTCTATATCAGGTAAGCTATTTCTTTATTTAAATAGTATGCCTGTTAATTTTTCATTTTACATTTGGTATCTCTTTTTGTTTCTACATTTTTTTTCGACCTAGTGATCCACGTTTCTATGTTTTTATGCAGTATCAGAGATTTTCTTATTTCACTACACCAGAAGGATTGTAATGTTTGCAGTTGTATCTGCATGTACATATTTATATAGGTATGTATGTATGACTGCACCTTTACAACCTCTATATGCGATTACTATCTTACCTGATGGCAAGTGGATAGGATTTTGTTTTGTGTCTGAATGTATTTAGTAATTTGCTTTAGTACTTATGAAGTATAACCTTTTAAAGTACGATTTTATTTGTATTGATTAATGATAATGTCCTCCAGACCGAATTTTAGTCTCAACGGAGACTAGTCATCTGTGTAGGGCAAGAACATAGTGCCCAAGTATATGCACAAGCATGGGTGCACTCTATTCACTTACTCTCATAGTCCGATGGGTTGGTACCATAACTGAAGAGAGATCAGGTGTAGGACAAATGTCTTTACATGCTTTTTTTCTCCTGGTTACTAGTTAACGAAGACAATATTAAAAATATAGGACCAAAAGGAGGATATTTGGAAATACTTGGACATTGTAATAACTTTTTCTAGTTATCTCAATGGTCACATTATATGGTATCACTTCTCAGTGCACTTACATTAGTGACAGACCACTTCAGAAACCTATAAGCCGGCAATGGTTAAATAATATGAATTGTTTTGTACCATAACAATGAGGTTTCCCAAAAATATTTTAGTGAGTAATCTTTTCAGTGAAAACAAATTGAAATATATAAATTATTTACAACCCTGTGTGTATATTATAATACACTGATGTAGCCGTGTTATACCTGGTAGAGCCATGCTGCAATTATATTATGGTTGTAGCATCAATGGATCGGCTCGACTGGGGAATGACCACACTCACAGAATACCTGTGTAAATTAGCAGATAAATGCTGCTGTGTTTCGTATGGTGAGTGTAAAGATCCAGAGACCCTTTTTTACTAGAACCGAGACATTCCATCTTAGTCGTCAAGGGTGACAAAGCATCTGCATTTTGATTCTTAATCGAGGTTAAATGTACATGTATGGCCTAAGGGCTACAGCATCCACTTACCATCAGGTGGACTGTGTGCTCGTTTGTGACCCATATCTTATAAAGAAAGCCGTGGGATGGCGTGCGTGAGTATCTCATGGCATCCGATAGATGGCGGTATAACCAACTAGTTTTCGTCAGAAGTTAAATTCCCAGACTGGTGATGGGAAGTGGTGCCACAGGTGTGAGACATCTGGTATTGCGAACGTGAATCCTACCAATTATGGCGCTTAATAACTGAAAGTGTAATTACAGGACAAAGGATGACCCAGGCACTCCGTAAACAAGCGTATACAGCAATTATGCGGCAAGAGCCAGCTTGGTTCAACAGGACGTCCACGGGAGAGTTAGTTAACCGCCTATCAGCTGACACTCAACTTGTTGGACGTAACCTCAGTCAAAATGTTAGCGACGGGCTTCGTTCGTTGTTGATGATTGTTGCTGGTTCGGGAATGATGGTGAGAATAATATTCTATTCTATTTTCTAGGAATAAACATAATATTTGATATTAAAATAACCCATTTCTGACATAGAGAATATTTCTCTTATTCTATTTGATAATTGATTTGAATGTTTGACGATATATAGCATAGTGGCTATTTATTTATTTTTTATTATGTGCTATGCAGGTCTAGGTAAAGAGACCAGTATCACTGCGACCTAAAAGATCTATTATGATCGCTGCTATGGCCATAGTTCATTATACATATGGCGTATATTAATACATATGGTGGAGTACATAGTTTCCCAGATGAGTGTTACGTTTGTGCATTAAGGGTCCGCAATCATTTAGGATGTGCAGAGGGGTTTCTTCCGTTATGGAACTGAACCGACACATCCTTGAGTTGCTTAGTCCCAGAATGGAAGTGTGCTTTTTAAAACAGCAATGTCCAGTTAGGGCTCTTGCCAGAATGCACAATATATTTTTACTTAATCCCAGGGCTTCTGCAGCGAATTTATGATCAAAAGCCCGGAATAAGGTTTTAGATTGTTTTAAGCCTGGTGTGTCAGACCAGATCTTAAGTGATTTATTGTAATAAAGAGTTTCAAGGGTTAATCGGGCTAGGATTTTTGAGATTCTACAAAATGGCTCAGGTCCAAATCATGTACTCTTTGAGTCCTTCCGTGCAAGTTTGTTGGCAAATTCATTGCCTATAATACCCGCGTGACCCGGAACCCATCTTAAGACGACCCTGTTACATCCCAGTGCGTTTAAACGGTTCACGCAGTCTCCAACTAGCTCCGAGTTCACTAAGTTTGACCTCAGTGCTAACAGTGCTGCTTGACTATCAGAATTTATATAAATTATAAGGTTGACGTAGTGTTTTTGCAGATTGATTTTCGCACACTGAAGTATGGCGAAAATTTCTGCCTGGAAGATAGAGATGAATCTACCCAAATTCATACTAAGTTTTAATTTGGGGCATTCCCCGTAAATTCTAAAGCCAAGGTCGAGGCCCATTTTAGACCCATCGGTATACCATATGAGGCTACCGACCTCACGGATAACCTGGCCATTAAGCCAGTTTTCTCTGGAGGGTAGTTCCACTATATACTTTTTATCAAAATTGTATAGTGGACGCATGATATCTGAGATCACGCATAAGACCGGCATTTCCTTAATTGAGTCGAGCATGGATCTCAATCTGTAGGAGAGCAAGCTCAGACCGCCCTGGGCGTTAATCCTATACAAATTAGCCTTCGCCTTCTTGTCTAGATAAAGATCAAGAGCCGTTAGGCATATAATTGCATTAAGAGCCGCTCCAGGCGATGATCGCATAGCTCCAGTTGCCATTAAGCAGGCAGTCCTTTATAGACTATTTAGTCTGTCCACAGTCGTCTTTTGGTTGGCCTTGTTACACCAGACAGTGGAGGCGTAGGTGAGAATCGGCTCACTATGCTGCTGTATAGTCATAGGACCATACCGAAATGCAAGCGCCACATACCACATACATAAAGCAATTTTTGCCATATGGCAGATGTTGCTGAGGTGAGAGTTCCACGTTAGTTTTTGGTCGATTGTTACGCCCAACTTCAGTGGAAAATGGTACTTCTATACCATTGAGTTTTGGTGTGACTAATTTGTTCAACCGTCTTTTTTTGTTAAAGAGTAATGTAATAAATAACAGTTTTATCAGTATTAACTGATAAACTTATCCCTACAACAGTTATTTATGGTGCTTAGGGCTCTTTGTATAATTTACGATTACGACTTTGGCAAAAGCCCCTCGCAATGATCACAAGGTCATCAGCATAACCCAGTGTGTCAATGCGTAGATCTGCCATCTTGTACAATAGTGGGTCAACTGCAAGATTCCAAAGTTAGGGGTGACAAACATCTCCTTATGGACAGCCTCTTGTAGTTGCAACCTCAATTGAAGCTTGAAACAGAGCTATTTTTGCCTTTCTGTTTGAGAGCATTGACTTCACCCATCTGATGGTTGTGGGGTCAACGTTTTTAGATGTCAGGCCCCCAATCAGTACTGTCGAAGGCGCCCTCAATATCTAAAAAGGCACAAAGAGCTATTTCTTTGTCCTCCAGTGCTTTTCCCTGTCAAGTACACTGATCGGAGCTGTTTCCGTAGATTTGCCTTTGCGGTAAGCATACTGGTTGTAATGTATGGGCTTCGTAGCTAGAGTTACATCCCTTATATATCTATCTATAACCTTTTCCAATATCTTAAGAAGAAGGGAAGCATAGTCCTTTCTACCGGCCTTAGGTATAAATAGAACTTTGACAATTGTCCATCATTCTGGAATATATACCCATGCAAAACTTGCTAACCAGATAGGGAAGAAGGATATCGATACTCCTCTGTAGTTGGATGGGAATTATTCCATCTTGCTGACACTTAACTTCTTTGACGTAACCTCAGTCAAAATGTTAGCGACGGGCTTCGTTCATTGTTGATGATTGTTGCTGCTTCGGGAATGATGGTGAATAATATTCTATTTTGTTTTCCAGGAGTAAAATATAACTTTTGATACAAACATAACCCACTTCTGTCATAGAGAATATTTCTCTTATTCGATTTGATAATTGATTTGAATGTTTGACGATATATAGCGTTTTGGCTAAGTATTTAGTGACGGTATTGCTGGATTGCTGATTCGAATCCACACGGAACAAACTTCATGATTTTTCCGCGTCTAGAGGCTTGTCCATTATCTGAAAAAATCTGATGTACAATTTATCAATTTTAAATGACTGTATAATACAGAAGAAAATCCAAGCGAAATGTGCTTTTTTAAATAAATAAATCGATATTTGCAATCACAATACCTGGGTAAAAAAAACCAAATGTTTAGTCAATGTCAAATTTTAACATTCTGTATTGCGTTGACTCAATTTCCAAATAACATTCAATCTGGTATTTTCATACTTCATCCCGTCGGAAGTAATTCTCAACATCAGAACCTACTTGTCCATTGTTTGCTTTTTGCAAAAAACATTTACTCATCCACATTTGTATGTTCTTACGATAATTAAGACTTTTTCGAATATCCCGTAGAACCAATCATTTGATATTAACTCCTAAGCAATTTTATTCAAAGTGTAATTGTAATATAAACTTAGTAGGGTTCGATTCCCGCCAGCACCAATTAAATTGTTAATTGCAATTTAAGTGCTGATTTACCACGTGCGTACGGTAAGGAAAACATCGTGAAGAAACCGGCATGTCTGAGAAATAAGAAAAAAATATTATAATAGACATGTGAAGTTCGCCAACATGAATTAGAGCAGTGCGGCGGACACTTGCCCTTGCCCTAAAATCCTCTGAAATGTAAGGAGGCCTGTGCCCAGCTGTGGGACTTAAGGCCGTAGGCTAAAGTTCAGCTTTTTAACTTTAATATCTCATTGTTTTAATCAAGGTGCCTAACAATCACATCGCGGATCTTGAGCTGAAATCTCGGTAGAGCCAGTATTAATGCTTTTTCGAACTATGAATATGCCCATAGCTAATAAAAACAGTACATAAGGCGGTGGCAGCTGCTGCTTAGATAAATGAAATTTATGGTAAAACTAATCTATTGCCCAATATCGTCCCGTAGGTGTCGTAAAAGGCGACAAAGAGGAACTAACCATGAGATGGGCAGCAGCGTCTTCTAAAAACATCAAGAAAATAATAAAACTGCGGTTGGCAACTTGCTTGTTAAGAGTGGATGCTGTTGCGCGGCTAAGTTGACATCTGGCACTAGCGCCATCTAGTGTCGGGTAACAGAGCGAGAAGAGAGCTTTCCAGAAAATGACATCACTAATCTTTCAACCGACAGCGCCATCTGTTGTCGAAACGAAGAACTAAGCTTCTAGGAGCCCGACACTCGAACTTTCGATGCTTAGTCGATTGGCGCGCGTATTTACTTGAATGTTCTGGATTTTTCGGTGCTAAGGTGTATTTATAGGCGCTGCAAAGTGCGATGGAGGAAGTATTGAATTTGGCGAGACAAGCGAAGCTTCGGAGCGGAATAAAGTGAATCAGTGTGATAATTGATAGAATCAGGCGTTACTTTGCGGAAATCCATTATAATAAAAAATAAAAATTTCTTTGCAACTTTCCGCTAAACATATAAAATGATGTGTCTTACCTGGATTGAAGCGCACCTCCCGCCCTCCCTCAATTGCATACACTAACTCCGTCACCACTAGACCAAGCACCACTACTCTCAACACCACTATTCCAGGCAAGACACACCATCGACGATAATACGACACGTGTTTCGCCTCTACACGAGGCATTCTCAGGTAATATAGACTCTACGGCGGCTGACCGCTAAGTGAGCGGCGAGTCGAAACAGTTGCTATTTATACACGCTGACACAATCGCTCCCTACCAAAGTAGCGAGTGACCGCGTCGTGCGATAACAAACCTGCCAACAGTTATTATTATTGTTATGATTATTTTTAAATACTATTATTATTATTGTTTTGAGTGACCGCGCCGTGCGATAACAAATCTGCTACTAATTATTATTATTGTTATGATTAATATTTTAAATACTATTATTATTATTGTTTTATTGATATTATTATAATTATTTATTATTATTAATCTTAAAATTATTATTAAAGATTGGCCTTAAAGATGTTTAACAAAGGTGAATTAGAAACATTTGTTTGTTCATTCAGCAGTGTATAATTACCATTATTACTTTTTAAAATCTCCAACTGCTCCAGTACACACAGTCGCAGCCCCTTATTACAGGTATGTAAGACTTCAAAGGAATGGTCGCTAGCTAGGTTGTGTCCAGTGTCCAAGAGATGTTTAGCAAAATGGGATTTATCAGGATTGCAATTTCTGTACGCGGAGATTTTAAAAAGTAATAATGGTAATTATACACTGCTGAATGAACAAACAAATGTTTCTAATTCACCTTTGTTAAACATCTTTAAGGCCAATCTTTAATAATAATTTTAAGATTAATAATAATAAATAATTATAATAATATCAATAAAACAATAATAATAATAGCATTTAAAATATTAATCATAACAATAATAATAATTAGTAGCAGATTTGTTATCGTACGGCGCGGTCACTCAAAACAATAATAATAATAGTATTTAAAAATAATCATAACAATAATAATAACTGTTGGCAGGTTTGTTATCGCACGACGCGGTCACTCGCTACTTTGGTAGGGAGCGATTGTGTCAGCGTGTATAAATAGCAACTGTTTCGACTCGCCGCTCACTTAGCGGTCAGCCGCCGTAGAGTCTATATTACCTGAGGATGTCTCGTGTAGAGGCGAAACACGTGTCGTATTATCGTCGATGGTGTGTCTTGCCTGGAATAGTGGTGTTGAGAGTAGTGGTGACGGAGTTAGTGTATGCAACTGAGGGAGGGCGGGAGGTGCGCTTCAATCCAGGTAAGACACATCATTTTATATGTTTAGCGGAAAGTTGCAAAGAAATTTATATTTTTATCTTTTATTTTTATGAATCAGTGTGAGTAATTATTGGTGTTTTAAGTTTTAATTTGTGTAAAGAAAATTAAAGTGTTAATTTAGGTAATTATATCCGCAATTTTTATTGTCACGAACCTCAAGCTCGTTACAATTGGTGTCAGAAGTGGGATAAAATCATGCCGATTTTACCTAAGGAGGAAACGGAGGGTGTCCGTACCTGAAGTCAACGCCAGCAGGAGACGGACCAAAGAAGATATGGTGGTGCAACGCCGCAGACGTCGGAGTGCCAGCCGCCGGCTGCAGGCCCGTCAGTAGCTCCTACATCTGCAGCACCTGACTTAGGTGCTCTGATGGTAATGCTGCAGGAGCAGGCTCGCCGACAGGAGGAGCAGGCCCGTTGGTTGAAAGAGCAACAGGAGGAACAGGCTCCCCGACAGGAGGACCAGGCCCCTCCACAGGAGGAACAGGCCCGCCGCCAGGAGAACCAGCTCCGTCGGTTGGAAGAGCAGCTCAAGCGCGATAAGGAAGAGCAGATGCTCCTCATGAAGGACATTCACGCCACCTTCGGGAAAGAGATAAGGGAGGTGAAGGATAAGGTTGCTCAACATGACAACCGCCTGTCGGAAGCTGAAACCCGAATCGACCAGGTGAACAATCGGGTTGACAACGTATTGTCTGACATGAAGAAATCACTGGACGAACTCAAACTTAGGGATGGAACTACAGCTCCCGTAGTAGCTACTACACCTTCGCTACGTGGGTTCAAGGTGCCACCGTTCGACGGGACTTCTTCCTGGTCAGCCTACAAAATCCAGTTCGAGGCTGTTATGAAGGCGAACGGCTGGAATAAAAGTGAGGCCATGACTGCTCTCACACTAGGCCTGCGCGACCAGGCCTTAACAGTTCTGGAAGCCCTCGGTGAGGAAGTGACTTATGAGCAACTCCTTGAGGCATTGGAGGCTAGAGATGGCGACGCTCACCTAGAACACGGCTTTCGTGCGCAGCTTAAAGATCGCATGCAGCGCATCAACGAAACCCTGCAGCAGTGGGCTCTAGAGGTGGAGAAGCTGGTGCGAAAAGCATACCGGTCTGTACCTGCGCTCATTGAAGGGAACCTGGTGCAGAAATTCATCGACGGCATCCGTGACCTGGAAGTCAGAGCTGCTGTGAGGCTCGGGCACCACGAGACGCTTAAGGACGCCTTGGCCCATGCACTAGAGGTGGAAGCCGTGCGGCAGGATCATCGTTACCATCGCGTCAGGGAGGTTGCAGCAGCTACAGTTCGCGACCGCAACAAAGGATACAGCTCTAGATGCTATGGCTGTGGGGAAAAGGGCCATCTTCGATCCAGCTGCCCTAAGCGAACCCTAGAAAGGGAAGGCGAACGATCTCAGGAGGCTAGTGCGGCCAACAGCACCGCCCAGCAGCAGCAGGGAAACGAGTAAAAGCCAGAACTGCGGGGCGGGTGCTGGCTGATGTTAAAAGCTCTCGATCTCACAAACCCATGATGGGAACAGTCTAATCATCAAGGGCGAGGTCAACGGAATGCCGTGTAAACTGACCATAGACACTGGAGCTTCTCGTACGGTTGTTAGTTCCCAACTTATAAGTCAGTTCCTTGGGGACTCCGCATACAACCGAGAACGCATTAATTTGGTAACAGCCACCGGTCAGCGTATACCCGTCCGTGGAGAGAAGGAGATGGAGTTGAAGCTAGGCAACGTGATCTACCTTCATAATGTCATCGTGGCTGATATAATGGACGACTGCATCCTAGGCCTAGACTTTATGAGGAATAATTGTTGTGAGATCGACGTTAAGCAAGGTGTTTTGAAATGTGGACAGGAGGAACTTTTTATGGAAGGTGCGTTACCAGGAAACGTGTACAGCATTAAGAAGATTGTTCTTCCGCCGAGATCGGAAACGATTGTTCCGGTTAGTCTTCCCCGAAACGATGGGCAAGCTCACCGTTGTGTACTTGTGGAAAGGGTAAACAATGACCTTCCATGGAAAGTAGCTCGAACCTTGGTCAGAACCAACATCTCAGGAGTACGTGTGCTGAACCTTTGTGACCGGGAACAGATTATAGAAAAAGGCACGCTGGTTGGTACTTGTGACGAAGTGGATTGGTTACGGCGGTGCCAATATCTATCGAGTGATACCCCCAACAAAGATGCACAAACGAGAGTGACCACACTTTTGGAAGACTGTCGCAGCGTTCTCTCCCCGACCGAATTGGTCAAGGCGAAGAAGTTGTTACTCAAGTACGCCGATGTATTCTCATCAAACGATGCTGACATAGGAAAGACTGGCTTAGTTCAACACAAAATAAACACAGGAGAAGAATTGCCTATCCGTCAGCGGCCAAGAAGATTGCCGGTAGCACGTGAAAAGGAAGTGGAAACCATGATTTAAGGAATGGTGAAGGATGGTGTTATTGAACCTTCCTCTAGTCCATGGTGTTCACCAGTGATGCTGGTGAAGAAGAAGGATGGCAGCATGTGGTTTTGTGTTGACTACCGCCGTCTGAACGACGTTACGAAGAAGGGCAGCTATCCCTTGCCAAGAATTGATGACTCGCTGGACATGCTTACAGGAGTAAAGTGGTTTAGCGCGCTGGATCTAAAAAGTGGCTACTGGCAAGTTGAAATTGACCCTAAGGACAAGGAGAAAACTGCGTTCTCGACGGAAAAGGGTCTGTGGCAATTTAAAGTAATGCCGTTTGGGTTGTGCAATGCTCCAGCAACGTTTGAAAGGCTGATGGAACTTGTACTTACCGGGCTAATTGGCGATGCCTGTCTGGTCTACTTGGATGACATCATCATCGTAGGCCGGACGTTTGAGGAACACCTTCGAAACCTGGAACGCGTGCTCATGAGGATTCAGAGTGCCAACCTCAAGTTGAGTCCGAAGAAATGTTCACTATTCAAACGGCAAGTTAACTTTTTGGGGTATGTAGTATCGAAAGAAGGTATCCGCACGGATCCAGAGAAAATCGCCGCTGTCAAGGATTGGCCGGTTCCAAAAGACATGACGCAGGTTAGAGCATTTTTGGGTTTGTGCTCCTATTACCGGCGATTTGTGAAGAACTTTGCAGATATAGCCAAACCTCTGCACAAGCTAACCGAGGAGAAGCGACATTTCTGCTGGGATGAAAGTTGCAATATCGCATTCCAGGAGCTCAAGGACCGTCTGTGCAAAACACCTATTTTGGGATACCCTGATGCAAGCAAAGAATTTATAGTCGACACAGACGCAAGTGATATAGGACTTGGCGGCGTGGTGTCTCAACGGAATGGTGACCTAGAGGTCGTGATAGCGTACTTCTGCAAGTCGTTGTCAAAACCGGAAAGGAACTATTGTGTCACAAGACGCGAATTGCTAGCTGTGGTAAAGTCGTTGCAGCATTTTAGCAAATATCTTCTGGGACGAAAATTTCACTTACGAACTGACCATGCTGCACTAAAATGGCTATTGCAGTTTAAAAATCCAGAAGGACAAGTTGCGAGGTGGATTGAACTACTGCAGGAATACGACTTTGAGATCGAACTACGCAGCGAAATATCTCACGGCAAAGCAGATGCATTGTCAAGAAGACCTTGTCCTGAAGATTGCACCGAAACCGAATTGTACTAGGCAAGAGAGTAAGGAAGAGGTATCCGTGAGGATGCTCAGGTCAGACCACCTCAGCAACGAGTGGAAGGACAGCTTACTACATGCACAGCAGGAAGATCCGGACATCAAGCCGATTCTGGAATGGATAAAGGCCAGCGCTCCCAAGCCCAAGTGGAGCGACATCTCAGCGATGAGTTCGACCACTAAAAGCTATTGGGCCCAATGGGACAGGTTGCTGCTTCAGGATGGAGTTCTGTGCCGTAAATGGGAAAATGTTCGGGGAGACAGCTGTTATTTGCAAATGGTCGTCCCTAAAGCTAGAGTACCGGATGTTCTACAGCTGTACCATAATGATTGTTCAGGAGGCCATCTGGGAGTTAAACGAACTCTACTGAAGATCCGAGAACGGTTTTATTGGGTCCACTGTCGAAACGATGTCGAGGACTGGTGTCGCAAATGTACAAGTTGTGCGGCTGTAAAGGGAGCTCAGACTCGTAGTAGAGGGGCATTGAAGTTGTACAATGTTGGTGCACCATGGGAGAGAATAGCCATTGACGTGGCGGGCCCGTTTCCGAAGAGTGAAAGCGATAACAAGTATTTCATGGTTGTGATGGATTACTTCACTAAGTGGCCAGAAGTCTTCGCCATTCCAAATCAAGAAGCTTCAACAGTTGCAGATAAACTAATTCATGAAGTCTTCTGTCGTTTTGGAGTACCTTTAGAGATTCACAGCGATCAAGGAAGGAATTTTGAGTCTCAAATATTCCAGGAAACTTGCCGAGTTATGGGTACTCATAAAACAAGAACGACTTCTTATCACCCGCAATCTGATGGAATGGTAGAACGATTTAATCAGACATTGGAGAGGTACCTAGCAAAAGTTGTAGACAATCGGCAACGAGATTGGGACAAGCACATACAACCGTTTTTGTTGTCATATCGGAGCGCTGTTCACGAAAGTACATCAGTGACACCAGCTTTCGCAAACTTTGGGAGAGAATTACGGCTGCCTATTGCCTGGACCTGATCACCGGGATACCACCTGATGCTCCACGCAGTATAACCGATTATGCAAATGACTAGATTTATGAGCACGTCAGACAATCGGGCCAGCAAATGTCTGAAAAGATGAAAACCCGGTACGACCGCAAAATGAACAAGAAAGAGTTCGACGAAGGTTCACTAATGTGGTTGCACAATCCAGTCAGCCGCAAAGGGAAATCTCCTAAGCTTCAAGCTAAATGTGACTGCCTGTACCGGATTGTGACCAGGATCAACGATGTAACCTACCGGATACAGAAAGGCGCAAGAGGGACTCCTAAGATCGTCCATGTGGATCGCCTGGCGCGTTATTATGGGGCCGATAATGCTCGGGACGAGCATGTCTTAGGAGGGGGCAGTGTTGCGCGGCTAAGTTGACATCTCATCTCTGGCACTAGCGCCATCTAGTGTCGGGTAACAGAGCGAGGAGAGTGCTTTCCAGAAAATGACATCACTAATCTTTCAACCGACAGCGCCATCTGTTGTCGAAACGAAGAACTAAGCTTCTAGAAGCCCGACACTCGAACTTTCGATGCTTAGTCGATTGGCGCGCGCATTTACTTGAATGTTCTGGATTTTTCGGTGCTAAGGTGTATTTATAGGCGCTGCAAGGTGCGATGGAGGAAGTATTGAATTTGGCGAGACAAGCGAAGCTTCGGAGCGAAATAAAGTGAATCAGTGTGATTAATTATTGGTGTTTTAAGTTTTAATTAGTGTAAAGAAAATTAGTGTTAATTTAGGTAATTCTATCGGCAATTTTTATTGTCACGAACCTCAAGCTCGTAACAATACTATGGCACATGTACATGAGGCAATCTATGGAAGAGGCCTATATTCAGCAGTGGACTTTTGACAGGATGTAATGATGATGGTCAAGGCGACGCGATCGCGACTGATATCCTCATTAATTTCGCCGAGAGACCTATTTTCAGCAGAGGACTTTTACGATCCTCACTAACTTACTGTAGTGGATGCTTAAATCAGGCATTAGGCATTTCATCTCACTCATCATACAGAATAAAGCTGGATTTTGTCCTTGTGAAATATATAACTGTCTTCAAGATACTGTTAAGGGACATTAAGGGCAATGTTTTTAAAAAAATAATAAAAGAATATGTTGTCTCATTTTAGTGAAAGAAGATAAATATCTTTAGTATTAAGGGCACTTTAATAATATCCTAAAATCCTAGATGACTAACATCTAACGCAGAGCTGTTCGAATCGTCGGCGACCGAGTTCTTTCCGATCGGCTCGACTCACTGGCACTGCGAAGAGACGTTGCATCTCTTTGCGTATTTTATCACATTTACCACTGGTAGCGCTCTGAGGAATTGTTCGGACTAATTCCAGCCACACAATTTCAACATCACACATCCGCAACAAATCTCGCCATACCATCCATAATTTCTCGATGACTGGCGGTCCACCACTGTGCGATTTAAAAGAAGTTTTCTTTCTCGCACAACTTCCTTGTGGAATCGACTACCACCAGATACTTTTCCGGACCGATACAACTTAGGGTCATTTAAGAAAAGAGCCCACTCATTTTTAAAAGGCCGGCAACGCATCTGCAATTCCCCTGGTGTTGCAGTTGTTTATTGGCGGCGGTAATCACTTACCATCAGGTGAGGGGTATGCTCGTTTGCTCCCTCTCCTATATTAAAAAATAATATATCTCTCTAACATAGGGTTTGATAACGTGAACTCAAGAAAGGAAAAAATATTGTTGGAGTTGGTTGTTGTTTTTTCGCGATGTGCGATGGTAAAATTGTGCGGCTGGAATTAGTCCGAATAATTACTCAGAGCACTCCCCGTGGTAAATGCGATGAAATCGCAAAAAGATGCAACGTCTCTTCGCAGTGCCAGTGACTCAAGCCGATCGGAAAAAGCTCGGTCGCCGACGATTCGAACGGCTTTACGCTGGGTGCGATCGAATGGAAGGAGCTGGCACCAGGAAGCCTCAGCCCGGAGATGGGAACAGTATATGCTGAACATAGGCCTCCCCCATAGGTTGCTTCAAAGGGAGGTTTTTGCCATAGTTGCCATGCTTGGCTAGCGGTTATTAGAAAGGGTTATTAGAAAAATGCTACTGCCCAAACCTTTTCCCGTTTCCTTCTGTCGCCTCTTATGTCACCCACAGAATGTGGGGTAGTGGATATTCTTATGGCGGCCACACACGGTCAGTTCCACTGATCATTCCAACTGATCAGTTCAAACTAAAACTGTTGATTTTTTTTAAATATCGGATTTTCGATTTATCCATAAATAATCATGAAGCGACAGTAGCCTAATGGCAGGGCGCGGACCGCGAACTCAAAAAGGTCGTGGGTTCGAATACACCATTCGACTACTGCTGTGAACCACTCGTAACACAAGCTTTAAGCTTACCACGAGTGGTTAAGGGGAATATTAGTAATGTTTGTAGCATTGTTAATATTCTTAAAAAAAACTTATATGTAAAGCTCCGATATTATATTTATAATGATCGATATATCGAAAATACACTATTTTAAAAAATATCAACAGTTTCCGTTTGAACTGATCAGTTGGAATGATCAATTGAACTGACCGTGTGTGGCGACCATTACACCGCCACTACACGGTAATAAATTATATTATTTCTAAAATGTCACAATTTTTTTGTCTTTCTAGTTCTATATGTCGCCGTCGTTAGCGACGATTGGTTTATGTGTAGTACCCCCCGTTTCAATGCTGGCCGTCATATACGGGCGGTTCGTTCGCAGCATCACAAGACAGTTACAGACAACTTTAGCTGATACAAGTGAGGTATGATGTACCAACTAATTTTGTTTTCATGTTATCCTTACACGCTGCATAAAATTGATCTCTCCCGCCGACTCTAGAGAATCTGTTGAACATCTCTGACGTAATACGATCAGTGCAATTGTGTTATGTAGGCTTGCAGTTCAAATGAGAGACCGTCTGCATAGACCTATACATAGTAGAGCCACGCTAAATCTCTAGTAAGGCTGTACGAATGGACCGAATTGGCCATGGAAGTATCCCTCTTGTACAGAATATCCTAGCAAAAGGGCAGTAAAATGCTGCTATGCTTCATATATTGAGTCATAAGGTTTTTACTGGTGACAAAACATTTATATTTTGTTTCTTCACCTTGAGTAGATGTAGGTCAAGGGGCTCCAGAGTTTACTTACCATCAGGACTACGTGCTCGTTTTCGCCCTTATTAGTGTTCAGTTTATGTATACGATTGTAGCATTTTTGTTATAACTTTAAGTAGCTGTATAATGTGATTTTATTAGAGTAGGTAATTGTTGGTAAACCTAATAAAGAGAGAAAAAAGCCTATTATTGATATCATTAATTTAATATCAAATTTTTAATTACTTTAACTTAATTCTCATAATATTTATTTTTCAGCGTTTGTCACCCTTACTTAAAAAGACCCATGTAATATATTATTGTTTTATATTATCTGCGTATGTTCTTAACATAAAACATTCCTTTTCTAGTTAGCTGAAGAAAAAATTTCAAACATTAAAACGGTAAAAGCATTTAGTAAAGAAGAGAAAGAATGTGAATCATATGCACAAAGAATAGAAAAAGTACTGCAATTGGCATACAAAGAATCCTTGGCTGTGGGCAGCTTCTACGGAATGGTAAGAATTTGTTGCGAAATAATTAATTAATTAATAGTTTAGCATTCTAATTTACTGTTTATGATTATTGCGTTTATTTGAATTCGAATTATTCATTACCATAAATGATTTCAAGTGAGGTAAATATTTTTGTTTGTAAGCCTTAATATATAAATATGAACACATTTACATTTTTCGTTATCATATAGTCGACCGGACTGAAAAGAAACAAGCACGGCACATTTTATTTAATGTTTAGGAATGACATTGCATTTACCCCTTGATTCACTTTCGTCGAAAAACAAGTGATGTCTGTGACCCATAGGTGACACTTTTTTATTTATCGGCCTTTCTAAATTTGCATTAAGACAAAACAAAGTGAAAGCATTGAATTATTTAATCATTCTAAATTCAATTTACCTAATAATAATAACAGCTCTTTTGTATTACTTAATTCATACCATACATGATTAACACAAATATACCTACAATAAATTATATTTCAAACTTGGCAAAAAATTAACATACGTAATATAACAAAAGTAGAGATAAACTGGATTGTTATTTAGCTCATGTGGTGATTTGAGATAACCATTAATTGTTTTGCATAATACATACTATGTTTATAATTACATACGAGGGTGGATTGAAAAGTACTCGGTCTAACCAAGAAAATAAACACATACTAAATCAGTTATATTTTTATTTTTCTACATAATCACCATCAAGTTCAATAAACTTTTGCCACCTCCCTTTCCAAGCATTTAGACCGTTGAAAAAAAATGATTCTTCCTTAGAGTCAAAATATGCGTCTACAGCTGCTTTGACCTCGTCGTTTGTCGAAAATCTTTGACCTCCCAAGTGCTTTTTTAGGTTAGGGAACAGAAAGAAGTCTGATGGTGCCAGATCAGGTGAATACGGCGGATGCGGTAACAGTTCAAAGCCACAGTTGTGAATTTTAGCCATTGACTGTACTGACGTGTGAACACGGGCGTTATCTTGATGAAACAGGACTTTTATTCTGAGCATTCCTCGACGTTTTTCTTTTATTTCCTCTCGTAAACGACGTAGTAAGGTGCAGTAGTAATCAGAGTTTATAGTCTGACCCCTTTCAAGATAATCAATCATAATCACACCTTTCGAGTCCCAGAACACTGAAGCCATCACCTTATTTGCCGACAAAATCGACTTAGCCTTTTTAGGGGGTGGTGAACCAGGTATTCTCCACTGTTTTGATTGTTGTTTTGTTTCCGGCGTACAGTAATGAACCCATGTTTCGTCCATAGTAACAAAACGATTCAAAAAATCATCTGTATCGGCTTAAAATAACTACAAACAGTCGCGTGAAATAGTCAATCGCGTCCTTTTTTGTTCAACTGAAAGCAGTCGCGGAACCCACCTCGCAGACACCTTGTGGAAACCTAACTCGTTGACAATGATGTTTTGAGTTCGTTCATAAGAGATGCCTATAATCTCGGCTATCTCTCTAATTTTTAATCTGCGGTCTCCCATTATTAAATCAAGTACTTTTTTAATATTTTCGTCAGTAGTTGACGTCGAAGGCCTTCCAGAGCGGGGTTCATCTTTCACACTCTCTCTACCACGCTTAAATTCTGCTATCCATTTTTTGACGGCTGAATATGACAGAGCACAATCGCCTAATTTACTGACCATGTCATCAAGGATGGCTTTTGATGATAGCCCCTTCTTATGGAGGTACTTAATGACGGCACGCTGCTCGATTTGCTCCATTCGCGGAAATTATGTCCGATTACTTTGTTAATAAATTTATAAAATCACAACTAATTATCGCACACGTTTCGAACTTCACACAATGAACTAGTCTGAACTGAACTAAATAATGTGGGTAGATTTGATTTTTAGAATTGAATAAATCTGTGTTAGGCCGAGTACTTTTCAATCCACCCTCGTAAATATAAGTAAAACACTTATAAGATTTAAAACTGCAGAAAAAGCAACGAGGTAAACGTCATTTCTGAAAAAACTGGTAGTTATAGCAGCAACTATGAACACTATCTACCCATATTGTATAAGCCTACTTAATTACATACAAGTGATCGCCTGATGAACCTACTTAATTACATAACAGTGATCCCCTGATGAACCTGCTTGATTATATAGAAATTATTGTATGAGTAGTGGTAGGTCAGCGCCTGGACGATCCATTTAATATATTATAATTATAACGATCCATTTAATATATTACACGTACTACTGAAATTGATTTTCAGTTTTTAGTATTAATTAATCACACCGGTGCAGAAAAAATTTGTTAGGAAACCTACGGAATGTGGCAAATAAAAAATTATATAATATATTTTCATCATTGGAACATATTAATGTGGGCTGTCAGTTTACTTTTCTACTTTCAATTTTAGTATATTTTCAACCTTCTTAAAAAAGGAGGTTCTCAATTCGACTGTGTTTTTCATGTGTGTTACCTCTGATTTTGATAATTCTTTTTTTATTTGAAAGCTGGTGCTTCTCATGTGATCCCATATAAATTTGATCAAGATTTGACCAGTAGTTTTTGAGTTATCCTTAAAATCGACTTCAACTACATTGATGATATTCTCATTTTATTTATATTAAAGTCGGTTGTAGAAAATTTTTAATGTTACCCCTTATCATATATATTGATAATTACATAGTTTTTGCCCATTAGTTTTTTTTAAATATTTCGTGTTTTTAATCAACATAATAAAAATGAATATTTCCTAGACAGGGCTTGCGGGGAACACAATAATAATATTGGTGCTTTACTACGGAGGCAGTATGGTCGCTACAGAAGTTTTGACCGTGGGGCACCTTACTTCCTTCCTTCTCTACGCAGCCTATGTTGGCATAAGCATAGGAGGGTTGAGTGGCTTCTATACAGAGCTAAACAAAGGCTTGGGAGCCGCCACGAGACTGTGGGAGATCATGGATAGGAAACCTTTAATTCCTGTGTCAGGTATATATTTTGTATTTGATATCATAGCGCCAGTTATGTACTTTTTTCTGCTTACTAACATTTGCTACTATAATGAGTCATGCAACGTTACAGCACATTAAAGCCCACTGCTGAACATAGGCCTCCCCTATAGATTCTAATGGTGGTTAATATAGCGCATAGCGCCATATTATAGCGCGTTATCTCTCCATAACACATAACGCGTGCTATGTAAGTAGTCGCCATGGCGCTGGCGCTGGCGCTTTGGCGCTATTAAGTATTAATATCTAGCGGCAACTAGTTCTAGCAGCAGCGCTGTTGGGAGAGGACGTGTGACGCAAATTTGATCTAGTAGCACGCTATTCATCGCGCGCGACCTAATTTAGTGTTAGACGTTGTTTATAGTTCGGCCGTTCAGAGAATGCGTTCCTGACACGTCGCGATTGAACTAACTACGTAACTTTGTAATGGCGTTGCAGTTACGATAAAAATATTTTTGCTGTTTGTTTACCGTTTTAACAATTGATGAGCATTAAAACAACATTATTATATCAATAATCAATGAATGTTATAATTTTGTGCCAAACTGAGTGTCAAATAACTTGGTAAACAATATTTTTGTAAATCTATACTGCGCTATTACAAGGTTATGTCAGCGCTTTATATTTGTAGTGCTGTGCTAACAATAACAGGCAATAACAGTATCGTAATTTGTTCTTATACAGTTATACTTTATAAAATAATACGTTTGGTTTTTCTTTTTAAGAATTTGAAAATAATGGACTATAAGATAACTTTTATTAAATATAAAAATAAAACTACGACCAAACCGAACGCGCGAAAGAAACTAGCATTTTTATATTTAGGTTGAAAATGGTAACCTCAAATGGCGTTATGGGCCGCCATTTTGTGACGCTAAAACAGTCGTCTGTTGTCGTTTCGTGCGCATAGACCACGTTCTTCAAGTGTTTTCGATCTGTTTTTATTTGATTACCCGGCTTTCGTTTAATGGACTGTATAATGCCTAAACATGAACAAACATTGAGAAGTGGAGCCCGTGAGTTAATCATCAAGCTGCAAGATTACTTTGAGCGGGAGCGGCAAAATGGCGGACCCCTATTACCTGTCGAACAAGTAGAAGAACGCGTCTCTCAGGCGCGTGGAGTTAGCAAACGAACGATAACAAATATTAATAAAGAAAAGTTCGGCTCTACTGGCACGGAAGATAATATTTTACGCACTCCGAAGAAGAAACATAGAACTAAACCCGTGACAGATATTGACACCTTTGACGCCGATGCAATCAGAAATCATATGCATGGTTACTATTCCAGAAATGAATATCTCAACAGGAAGTAGCTTTTGGCATCGTTAAGAGAAGCTGGACTGTTTAGCGGGGATAAAACGGCTTTAACCAAAATCTTAAAAGAGATTGGTTTTTCGTATAAAAAAACAGACAAAAGAAAAAATTTATTAGAACGATACGATATAATTTTAAAACGGATAAGTTTTTTGAGAGAAACAAAAAATATTGATAACTGGGATAATATCGTGTTCATTGACGAGACAATCACACGGTTTCCCGTTCTTGGACGGATGCGTCGACGTCGAAAGTACCATTGGGTAGGGGGGTCTGATAATATGCCACGCAGGTTCTGCAAAATACGGCTTTGTGGAGAACGCGTTACTGGCATTTTAATCAAAAACCACAAATGACTACCACGAGGAAATGAATGCCACTACATTTAAAGAGTGGTTCCAGAACGTGCTTTTGCCCAGCCTACCAGAGCCTTCTGTAATATTCATGGATAATGCCTCCTATCACTCGGTTCAAATACAGAAACCACCTACCCAAGCTAATAAAAAAGAAGAAATGGTGGCTTGGTTACAAGCAAAAGGCATTGACGCAAATATGCAGATGCTAAAACCAGAGCTAATTAAATTAGTTAAAGAAAATAAAGCGGCAAATGTGCGATACGAAATCGATGAACTGGCTCTGGAGTACGGTCATCGCGTTTTAAAAATTCCACCGTATCCTTGCCAATATAACGCGATTGAGCTAATCAAATAAAAGGTTACGCCGCCCGCCACAATACTTCCCCGCCATTCAGCACGAAAAAGATGATGACCCTATTAAAAGAAGCCTGCGGGGAAGTCACAAGAGATGACTGGGCAAAGGTTGTTGAGAAGACTAAAAACCGGATTGTGGAACATTTTGACCGAGATATCGGGATTGATTCTGTTATTGATAATAATATAATTATACATGTAGGCGAAGATGATGATGAAGACACCACCTCCTCAAGCGAATCGGAGTCTGATTAATATTCTGTACGCACATTCAATTCAATGTACTTTATTGCATAGAAATGCAGATTGTAACTTTGTAACAAAGAATAAATAAAACAATTTTATTATATTAATATTACCTTTTTTTGGTTTCCACTTAAATTACTAAAATATAAATTTTAAATGATTCCGCCAATTTAAAACGAAAATAATCTTAAAAATAACGCGGCAGTTCATTTTGGAGGAACGGTAACGAACTCAGTGTTATGTTGTGCCCATCACTAGTCTTGACTAACTGATAGGTGTCAGGAACGAATTCTCTGAACGGCCGAACTATAGTGTATACTGTATATTTATAAGTTATCAAAGGACACAGTTGTCTACTATAAAAGAAGCCTAACTAATTTTTTAAACGTAAATAAAATATAGATACAAAAGTGTATATAATAGCGTATGTATATAGTTGATTTTTATAAATACAATCAATAAACTTTTAAGTACACAGTAATTTGATTTATAATTTACATTAAGGTTACAATAACGTTTACATAAATTATAATAAAAAATAATTTAATTTATTTCGTTTTAAAAAGTACATGCATTAAAAATATTTTTAGGATTATAAAAAGTTGGAAGCCTGAATAGTGTGAAAAAGCGTTCATTGTTTTTTTTACCGCTTTATTTTATTTTAGTCTAAAATGCGACTTATATAATGTTATACGTTAAACGTATACTTATTTAAATAATGTTCTTATGTAGCACGCGGTCTATCCAACGAACGACATGTAATGTAACGTGCTACAAGATATAGCGTGCTGCTATACTTAACACGCTTGCCAGCCTCGTACACGCTTTCTTATAAAATGCGCGCTATAACATAGCGTATTTAATAGCGCGCTAGAAATTTATAGTTTATAGTCTGTAGCGTGCTATTGATTTATAGTTGTTTTGAACAACTTTAATAGATTCCCTCAAAGGGGGGATTTTGACAATGTTGCCACGCTTGGCAGGCGGGTAGGCTACTGCAGTTTTTATTATTTTGAGTTGATATCAAGAAGATGCTGCTCCCCATCTCCTGTTGCAGTTTCCCTCTGTCGTCTGTTATGACGCCCAAGGATCGACATGGGGTAATGGATATTCTTACCGTGAAATATAGAAGTTTATAATTGAAATGACTTTTATAAAACTGCTTTTTTGTTGAAAGAAGAAATATAAAAAGAATAAAAAACATGTCCTTTTACAAAATACATACATTTTTAAATATTTATTTTCGATATCTTGTAAAATAGTATTGCGGTGCTTTTAGGTGGTTTAAGGCCAACTGTAAGTCCGAAGGGTGAGATATGTCTAGAAAATGTGAGTTTTTCGTACCAAGGAGCACCTTTAATCAAAGGAATGAATTTACAACTAACGCCGGGCAAAAATATTGCGTTAGTTGGACGGTCAGGTTGCGGCAAAAGTACGATAGCATCGCTTATATTGAGGCTATATGATCCTGATGATGGAAGGATACTGTTAGACGGTGTTGATATAAGAGAATTGGACCCAGTCTGGTTAAGGAGCCATATTGGTTTCGTCAGTCAGGTAATAACTTTAATTCTCTATTATGATTGTTAAAAAAATTATATTAAAATTGAGAGACAAATACATGCATACTAAAATTATAATGAATTACTGTATTAGCCTACACTCCACTACTGGATCATATACACTATCATATATAATCTCTGAATCAGGCACATTTTTTCTCAGTATTTCTCTGGATGTTTTTCGATTAAGGCTCTTAGCTATGTCTCGTAGATATAATTCCCTTGTCTCGCTTGTATTGTCGTGGAAGTGTACGGTATTTATTTATTATGATGTGAGATAACTAACTGAGAAACTGACCGACTTTATTATTTTGAACTGTGTAAACTATCTATGAAACTACGCTGAGGACGTCTACTAAAGATTGTAATGCTCTTAGCGTACCATGCAGCCGTCTGCGTGGTTATGTGTGACTCACTATAAAAACCTAGGCGCCTAACCACTAAACACCACCTGGGACTGGTTTTGACCTGGAGGTCCTTTCTGCCGTATCGGATGCGACCCTTCTTGGGGAAAAGGGGAAATGCCAGCCGGGGGCCCCAATTTTATTCCCGTTGCGGATATCGCGTGGGCGCCGAGTTCCCTCACGAGCTCGCTGTGTAGGCTGTTCGCTGATTGGCTGCGCTGCTCGTTTCTCTGCTTTCTAAAGCGGGGTGCGGGAGTCGTGACTCGATGCGGTGTGAGGTGCGCGGGGTGATGGGACAGTGGCTCCCTCCGCCGTCCGTAACAATACTTTTACAGTGCGGTGTAGTTGACAAATAAAATCGTGAAACTTATTTTAAGCTCTCAATACGGTATTTAACACCATGTAAAAAAATAGATTTATGATAGATTTTGTAAAAAGTAAACGGGAAATATTATTTTCTATTTATAAAATTGCATTAAAAATTTATATTTCAATTTTAAGAACATTTTTTTGTCCGTGCCTTAAATATGCGAAACGCTGTCCGCCATATTAGATACTGTCGTGAAGTCACTGATCCCGCCTAATGGTATTGGTGTTCTGTGTCACTGATTAAGAGAAAGCATTAGCTTGTGCTGTGTTATTTCGAAAATTTTCAAGTTATCATTACGATTATTGAATTTTATTGAAAAGGCATCATGGAAGACGAATTCATAAAAGCAGAAAGTACTAATCTACCAAAGATAAATAAATTGATGGTGCCAATTTTTTTGCATACAATTCCAATTTTTGTTCTGTTGAGTTGAGGAATGTCAAAAAATCTGTGGCGGCGCTGTCGTCGCGCCGCGAGCGAAACACACCGAAGTCTAAATCACGCAATCAAAATTCCGAATCATAAACAGTATATATAGAACATCTCCGAACTATCACACTGGAGCGTTGGCTCCAGTGTGATAGTTCGGAGATGATGCTCGCTCCCCGGGCACAATACCTTGCCCGGCGGGAGATCTCCCTTTTTCCTTCTACGGCCACACATCAATGTACTCGTAAGTACCTATTACCAACTTGTTTATACAAAAACAATACCAGGTCAGAGTGTATTTTGATAAAACACAGTTTAATAGCTATCATAGTTTAGTTTATCTATAGTTACAATCATTAGCAATCATTAGTTATAATATAGTTAACGTAATTTATTACAAAATTTGACTTGCGATACCCTTCACCTCATAATTTTTTGTTTTGTACAAACGATAATTAAATATAAGTCATACTTACATACATCAAAATGATCTTCATAGAGGAATAGTCTAGTTTTTGTAGACAATGTAGGGTATCTTCTTGCCAGTTTTAACCAAATATTTCTTATATTTAAATCAGTATGCACTTGATCCATTGATCCATAACTTTCCCGACGTTCTTATGCTGGAATTTTTCATTCAGGCACAACACAACAATGATATAGATGATAACTCATTATTAAACATCAAAAGAGTATCTTATTCCTTTGCAAATTCGGCAAAATTCTATGACAGTGACGTCACGAATTGAACATCATGGCGGGTAGCGTTTTCACGCAAAAATTTAAAACGATAGATTGAAAGTAATTTTTATGGCACAATTCGGTTTTAAATAATTTATATAAAATTATAGTGGTTCATTAAATATCACTATAGGATTCTTTTAAAACACTTTTTGAAAATGGGTATAGTACGCTATTACTGCTGAAATTCCAGATCTTTTTGACATGACCGTTATTTATTTTGTACGACATTCATGATTCACAGTGAAGTGGATAAAATTATTTCAACATTTGCTTTTTTGCAAGTTTTATTAAATAAATGTAAATTTTCAGGAACCTGTACTTTTTAGTGGATCAATTAAAGAAAATATATTGTATGGAGCGATAGGCGACGGCGAGGAGATGGTTGAAAATAATGTAAGAATTTTTCATTTACCTAAAATAATATTTCAGAATTTAGGTTTAATTCCATGGAGCTAAACTTTTTCTTGATAATTACGAAAATTAAGGGTGTGTGATTGGGAATATCGCCAACATCGCCCGTGCGCTATGCACAGTGTCTATATAAATAGATCACCATTGTCAGAATTCTTAAAACAATAGGATAGCATTATTAATACAAGGGGTGTTGGATGTGCACTCGTTAATCTGTACAAAGCAACATGTGCAAAGGTGGACTTAAAACAGACTCACATCAGCTATTTAACTTCCCGCTATGAAAATCAATGATTTTCAAGTAATGAGGAAATTATTGTTTTCACCCCCGTTTTAAAGAACTCACAAAAAATTGAGTTTTGAGGTCCTAGGAAGCTATTCTAGCTATTTTGTGTATAAATGATATCCGTCTGTGTGTGTCTCTCTCTCCCTCTCTCCCTCCCTCTCTCCCTCTCTCTCTCCCTCTCCCTCTCTCTCTCTCTCCCTCCCTGTGTGTGTGCGTGTGCGCGTGTGCGTGCGTGTGTGTGCGTGCGTGCGTGCGTGGTGTGCGTGTGTGCGCGCGCGTGTGTGTGTGTGTGTGTGTGTGTGTGTAAGCGTGAGTGCGTGGTTGCGTGCGTGCGTGCGTGCATGCGTGCGTGTGTGTGGGTGTGTAAAAATCTCATAACTTTGTTACGTAGTGTAGTAAGTAGTTTTCGGCCAATGAAAGAGCCTTGCAGAACTTAGATTTTACGGTAGAGCGTCGATTATCCGAATTAATTGGGGGACATGGGTGTTCGGAAAACCGGTTTATTCAGATAATCGAACTGTATAATTTTATGTACCAATATAAATAAAGTCAGATAGCTTAGTAAAAAAGGCAGTAGGAATATTTTCGACTTCATTTTCTGAATCACTAATTGATGAGGTGCTGACGGTATCAGCTTTGTCACTCACGACATTGAGGTCGACAATTTCGCTATCCTGCAAGATTTGGTGCCCTGAATTTGTATCGTCGACAGTCATCCATACTTGAACGTTTTCGTCATCACATTCGTGGCAATTGAGTTCTTGTAGCATGTTCTTCGTTTCCACTTTCGCTTTGAGAACTCTCCGCTATAAATCAAAATTTTATTCCAGGCATTTTTTAGTAGTCTGTTCTTTTAAACTGTCCCAAACTACTCCGATCATGTAGAATGCATCTTTTAAATCAATCTTTTTATAATTTCTTGTTAGTCTTTTTTCTCCCTCCTCTTCTCTTTCTAGCAACGACTTACGGCAATTTTTGTAATGTCGCTTGAAATTCTCAATAACACCTTGGTTCATGGGATGTAATAAGGAGTTTACGTTAAAACCTACCACAGGTTTTATTTACTATGTCACATGACATTCATGATGCTGGTGCTTATCAAGGAGTAATAATTTTTTCTCTCTTTTGCCATTCTTTAGCTGATGGGCTTTTACAGTGGGTACAAAAAGTTCTATAAACCATTCCGTGAAAATCGAACTGTTCATCCAGGCGCTTTTTTATGAGGTAGGAACAACGCGATTTCTGACTGGCGGTCTTTTTTTTATTTTTTTATAGAAGAGGGGGCAAACGAGCATGCGGCTCACCTGATGTTAAGTGACTACCGCCGCCCATGATCAACCGCAACACCAGGAGAATTGCAGGTGCGTTGCCGGCCCTTTAGAAAGGAAAGGTCTGCCGCGGTTGTTGCATCTCAGCGTGGTATGGTAGCAGTTCGGTTGATCGACGTTCGGATATTTGACGCTCTACTGTATGTGAATTTAGACTCACAGTCAATTCTGAGAAAACCCCAAAATTTCGACTATTTTTAATTTTCTAAAAATAGTTTTCTTGGAATTATTTCGACATCCTTGTTTTGATCAATTCTCATTTTTTTTTGAAAAAATAAAATAAAAAATGTGTTATTTTAATAGTTTTCGATATAGAAATTAGCGGCAAGTTCCAGGGTTGGCCTGCAGGGCAACCAATTTTTTACTTTCAATTTATCTTGATTTTTAATTTGACACTTGCAATTGTGGCTATGGGTATTTGTATTAGATACCATCATAAACAACTTACCACATCCTACAATTTGAATTAGCTGCTTTTTGTATGAATATACTTGGTCAATGTTTGTGATGTTTACAGAAATTTTTTTTATTTTTAATAATTAAAAATATGCAATATAGATGTTTATTTGACTTCAAGAAACTTTAATGTATTTTTTTTATGTTATTTTATACAGTTTCTATAGAAAAAAAAAATAGTTTTAAGAATTCATATATAAGTATTTTTTATAAGCTTAAGTATGTTATGTTTTCGATATGTACTTCGATGTCGATGCGTTTAGTAAAAGTAAAACAAAAGAAGTTTTACACACATGTTAATTCCAAATGGATATACATTCAGACCGAAAAAAGAAAGTTATGTGAATAATGATAATTGAAGTATTTTTTTTTAAATTATTATAAAAGGAAAGAAATTACACTTAAATTATATTAAAGGTACTGTGGCAAAGATGTGCACAGTGCACACAAAATAACCTTGTGTTAAAAGTCGCCGTAAAGGCAATTAAAATAAAGTGAACATGATGATGCGCATAAAATCTTTTAGTACAAAACGCTTTTATCAATAAAAAAAATTTTGATCACATTCATGGCTGTATGAGCTAAGATAGATACCTTTGCTTTCTTTGTACGGGAATATTTAAAAAAATATGCGTAAAAAGGGCTGATGTACTATTATTATCTACTTTCATAATTATCTATTTAAGTAAATATTTGAGTAATCTGGCGGATTACTAACGGATTACTAACCGCAAACAAGCGAAAATAACGGAATGCCTGTTGTAATAAGAGTGTTGTCGTGCGCAGGGTAAGCTCGAGCCGGCGTGGTTGGTGGCGGCGCGCACCGCGCAGCTGCAGGAGGTGGTGGGCGCGCAGGGCTGGCGTCGTGACGTAGGCGCGGGCGGCTCGCAACTCAGCGGCGGCCAGAAGCAACGCGTGGCCATCGCACGGGCTATCGTCAAGGTAACAGCTGCAGCAGGTGGTGGGCACGCAGGGCTGGCAGCGTGACGTGGGTGCGGGCGGCTCGCAATCGTCAAGGCAACAGCTGCAGCATGTGGTGGGCGCGCAGGCCTTGCAGCGTGACATGGACGCAGGAGGCCCGCAGGTCAGCGGCGGCCAGAAGCAGCGCGTGGCCATCGCACGGACTATCTATCGTCACGGTAACGGCTGCAGCAGGTGGTGGGTGCGCAGGGCTGGCAGCTTGACGTGGGCGCGGGCGGCTCGCAACTCAGCGGCAGCCAGAATCAGCACGTGGCCAACGCGCGGGCTATCGTCAAGGCAACAGCTGCAGCAGGTGGTGGGCGCGCAGAGCTGGCAGTGTGACGTGAGCGCGGGAGGATCGCAACTCAGCGGCAGTCAGAAGCAGCGCGTGGGCATCGCACGGGCTATCGTCAAGGTAACAGCTGCAGCAGGTGATGGGCGCGGGGCTGGCACCGTGACGTGGGCGCGGGCGGCTCGCAATCGTCAAGGCAACAGCTGCAGCAGGTGGTGGGCGCGCAGGGCTGGCAGCGTGACGTGGACGCAGGAGGCCCGCAGGTCAGCGGCGGCCAGAAGCAGCGCGTGGCCATCGCACGGGCTATCTATCGTCACGGTAACAGCTGCAGCAGGTGGTGGGCGCGCAGGGCTGGCAGCGTGGGCGCGGGCGGCTCGCAACTCAGCGGCAGTCAGAAGCTGCGCGTGGCCATCGCACGGGCTATCGTCAAGGTAATGAACGCATCCGCGACTTTAACACCAGGGCGGCACCACATAGGAACGAGGTGAAATATTTGACAGATTAATTGACGGGGAATTTTATTTGTTAGGAAAATGTAAGTGGAATGTTTCTTTCTATAATATTAGTTTTATTTAATATCAAATAGATTAGAATTAATAATGCAATCTGCAGATATTCCTAAAAGTAGAAAAACTAAAAATAGAGATCACATTTTTGAAAAACATGGAGATATCCACGGAGGCATTGTTTTGCACACTAGAAACTGACAAAATTTTATTTAAAATGCAACCTCTCAATTATATGGCATTGCATTACAAAAGACTTGTCTCAATCCCAACAAGCGACGTCTGGTGAGCGGAAGATTATTATAAGTCCTCATTTCTTTTGCACACCCTCACAGAATCCCAACTGCTTTAAGCCAACCAGCTATTTTAAGCAGCTTAATGCTGCTGTGGTTCGTACGATAGATAAGATTAAGATATTTTATTTACTAAAACATGTGTGAGTTATACAATGCATGGGCTGAGATATATTCTTGCTGTTAGTGTTATTAGTATCAACATGTCTTACCGACATACGTGTGTAAAATTTAAAGTGTTTGGTTGTTAGTTTTCATTTAACATTGGCAAAGTCTATTAATATACAGCCATTGAAATTATTACTTATAACAATCATAATTAAAAATATATGTATGTTCAAATCAATTATATATATATATATATATAATGACAAAATTTATCATTGTGAAAGTCCGTTACAGTGTAGTAGCATTTTTCAATTAAAAGGTTTTTGAATTTATGTTTAAAAAGATTACTGCTCAGTGATTTAAACATCTGAGGAGCCTAAGACCCCAAGACCATTTTTACTGGCAATGATCCGTCTTAGCCTTAACGGTGACAACACACACATTTTAATTCTTAATTGAGGAGAGATATACGTGTCTATAGTTCACAGTATCTATTTACCTTCAGGAAGACATTGCTCATTGTTATGTACATTGTACAGTTCGTGCCTGTCACAATGCTCATTTGTTAAAATAAATAAAGTACCTGGACGACCGAGCTTTGCTCGGTTTTAATTAAAAAAAATTATGCAATTAGTTTAATTAAAATTTTCGTAAAAAAAAGAGCTCGAAATAATAGATTTTCTTACAAAAGAAGGGAACTTGAAAAAAAAAAAGGAAAAAATTCAGACTGAAGACAGGACGCGAACCAAGGCATTACGATTTCGCGACCGCTCGCTATCTACTTGAGCTATTACGATCATTAACACAATGTCAAAATTTACCTTCTTATATTGTAGCAGTTTTTCATTGCCTGCACGGACAAAAAAACATTTTCTAAAAATAAATCCTAGCTAGATCGATTTATTGCCCCCGAAACTCCCTGGACACAAAATTTTATAAAAAACGTTGGAGCCGTTTCTGAGATTCCGTTTATATATATATAGTATCCGGTTGACCGAGCTTTATTCGGTATTTTACGCTCGGTTTTTTTAATTCGTGTGTTTTGGAAATTATATTTAGATACAAATTACATACTGATGAAATACGAATAATATTTTTTGATCTTAGCGACATAATAGAAAAAACTGAACTGGTTATTTGAATAAAAAATCATGAGTGCAATTAGTTTAATTTAAATTTTCGTGTTTTTAAAAATACTAAAAAAGAGGGCTCGAAAAAATATATTTTCTCAAAAAAGAAAGAAACTTGAAAAAAAAATTAAAAAAAGTCGGCCGGTTGGTCTGGGCTCGAACCATGGTATTACGCCTTTGTCCGCCCGCCCAATATACCAATTAAGCTATTTCTAATTGTTATTAAATTGTCAAAATTTACCTTCTTATTCTAACGATATTGTAGCAGTTTTTCATTGCCTAAAAACACGGACAAAAAGACATTTCCTAAAAATAAATCCTCGCTAGATCGATTTATTGCCCCCGAAACTCCCCGCACACAAAATTTTATGAAAATCGTTTGGAGCCGTTTCCGAGATTCCGATTATATATATATATATATATATATATATATATATATATATATATATATATATATATATATATATATAAAATACAGAATTGCTTGTTTAAAGGTATAGGATAAATCAATGAACCTCTTTAACGACTTCATGCAGCATTGTGTGCAGTTTTGCCTTTGTCGAAAAAGACGCACAATTGCTTGGCTTGTTGAATTTTCTGATGCTTTTAACGTAGTCGACGATGTTTTCCTTTTACCTATTCTGTCCCATTTAAGATCGCATCCTCAGTCTTGGATTGTTTTTCTTCATATTTTCTCGGGCGTCAGCAGTCCGTCCATATGGGACATAAGTGTTCTGTGTAGTGCTAGTATTGATAGTGGCGTCCCGCTAGGCGGTATATTTTCTCTTAAGTTTCTCAGTTTTTAAAAACTTGGTCATATCTACTCTTAATTTTTCGTACCATCTGTTTCTGACGACCTCAAAATTCAATTGCAATCAACTATTGAAAAGCTCTACGACGCTATTACAATGGTCTGCGCGTTTTGGAATATGTGTTAATCCAACAAAGTGTCAAGCTTTACTCAAAGGTTCGCGACACTGACCACTATGTATATATATATATAAAGGTCAGTGTATCTCGATAATGTTGTCCAAAATTGATTTGGCAAGCCTACCTGGTATATATAACAGTTATTTACTGATACCGTTCTCTTATATATTCTCTGTATCTGTATTATGTTCTCTGTAAATAAACTTGGCCTGTATATGAAGAACATATTGAACTGATGTACGCATGTCACTAAAATTAGCCTTTGCCACCTTATGATCTCTTTCATCTGAAGTACTTACTTCCTTTCTAGGCTAAGCTAATAGAGCAAGAGCCCACGACGGTGAGACCTTTGTTCTTGGCATAAAGCACAGAAAAACTTTCAGATTTTATAAAATAACTCTTAGGCTATATAACATTTGTGCAATCACTTATAATTCCCATTATTGATTATTCAGATGTGTGCTGGCCTGATTTGAACCAAAATCTTTTTAATAAGATAGAGCACATGCTCAACAATTAATTGTATTAGATGTATATTTGATCTTAGAAAATATGATCACACCTCTCATTATCAAGATCACCTGAAGGGGCTCAATATAGAATTCTGCATGTTCTTTTCACAATTTTGAATAACCTAACTTCTCCAGTATATTTTAAGGATCAATTGCATTATATCCTAAACTCATTATAAGATTTTTCGCTCCTCATCTTATCATACATTTAGCATTCCGTCTCATTTCACGGGCTTCACCAACATTTGCTTTACTATTCAGGCAACACGGGGTCACCTACAATTCCTTTACTATTCAGGCAACACTACTCTGAAACTCTTTGCCTGAGCCGTTTGGGAACAAAACATTCTTGCAAGAGTACGGTAGTACTTTATGCCAGGGCAGCTTCTTACCCTATATCAAGCACAAGGTTGAACTTGCATGAAGTCCTGCTGTGACTGGTGCTGCAAAATACTATCTAACTGCATTGGATTGTAAGGGAAGTAGAGATCTGTGCTAAGAGGCTTATTAGTAACCTTGATTTGGTTGAAAATAATTATGTGTGCCATGAAAACAGGTGAGAGTTAGCGGGGCTCTCGTTATTCTATAGGATTCATTCTGGAGAGTGCGCAGAATTTATATGTCTCTATCCCCTTTCCGTTAACAAACAACTTGGCAGTCGACGGATCTTCTTCCTTTTGTTGTTGATATTCCACGCATTCGTACTAAACGGCAAAAGTTTGAAATAATTTGCCGGCGTCTGGCTTTCCGTCCGATTTTTTTTTTATAAAATAGGTTAACAAACGAGCACACAGTTCACCTGATGCTAAGTGGTTGCTGTGGCCCATAGACATCTACATCTATACTCGATTACGAATCAAAATGCAGATGCGTTGTCACCCGTGAGGACTAAAATGGAATGCCTCGTTTCCAGTAAAGAGAAAAAGGGTCTCCGTACACTCACCATACGAAACACAGCAGCATTAAGCTACTATTCTACGCAGGTATTCTGTAATTTTACAGTCTGACACCCAGATTCACACTTGAATTCAAGTCATGAGAGCATAGGCTTTTGTTACGCTATAACCATTCACCATTTAACGCTCATCATCACTTATCACCAGGGACTGAAGTCAAGCGCTGTCTTGTAATAAGTTTAAAGAAAACTATGATCAACGATCGTTTTGAACGTGATTTGAACAGCAAATTATCCCATTCGCAATAAACTTAATAAAGTTGATTCCAAATAAATACCACAAATTTCATGTTTCTATTTCAGAATCCCAAAATTCTCATACTTGACGAAGCTACCTCAGCCTTAGACGCTTATTCTGAATACTTAGTAGATAAGGCGCTCAAGGATATAAGTAAAGACCGAACTGTTCTCACCATAGCACATCGACTGAGTACCATACAATCAGCAGACGAAGTCGCCGTCATTGACAATGGACATATAGTAGAAAAAGGGACTTACAGGGATTTGATGTCGAAGGAAAATGGCGTTTTCAAAGAATTAGTAACTCATCAAACTTTCGCTTTGAAACCCAGAGAGAAACGTGAAGTTCAGAAACAATGATGGCACGTTTATTGACGTTTCAAATATAGAACAATTATTTTCATGACAGGCTATGTTATTTTATTTAAAAATGTTTATATTTATTATCTTATGTTTTGGTTTAGTTGTATTTTTGTAAAATTTGGAACAAAATTGTGAATTTAAGTTTTTAATTATTTTCACTCTTGATGTTATAAAAACCTTTTCCGAAAGTGTTTTTGTATTCAATGATATCAATTATAGGTGAATAAATTATGGTTGAATAGTGTAAGATAAAATATAACATCGAGAAAAATATCGTAAAATACCAAAGTGAGGTTGGATATTAAATTGAAACATAACATACAATTTAGATTTGTTTTTAAATGTGTGTGATTATATTTTGCAACAGTCCATAAAATTACACGGTAAAAACTTGAAAGATTATTTGTACCAAACATTTTTTATTGTATAAAATTCAGATTAATTATTGTCCATTACCAATTGTATTGTAGTATTAGTGTTGATCGCACAAATTGATACCTAATCATTTTTTAAGTATATATTGTGAACTATTCTATACATATATCTAAATATGTATAGAATAGATCAGAATATATAAAAATTAATTCTTTATTTTATTATCAACCGCCTTAAGCTTAACAATTTACAATATTGTTCTTGGTGCCTTGGTGTATTTCTATATTATGAAATATGGTTTTGGCGAATTGTTACATAACGTATGTGTCTATAGTAACGGTGATAACAAAGTTAAGTATGTATTTATTATAAAAATATTTAAATAATGTTGAAAATGGATGTAATTGGGATGCGTGAAAAAATTATATGTAAAGATTTTAATTGTAAATCTTTGACGGGTATCGGCTTATTTTGTTATAGAGAAATAAATTAGTTGTTGTCATTTTTGTGTTGACTTTTATTTATTTATGAGTTCTGTTTTATTTATGACTAGCTGTTCCCCGCGACTTCGCCCGCGTGTAGTTAAGGGAACTCATCGCTGAGACGTCGCTCCACTTGGGCTTGGAAGTACTGGCCTTCATCCATTCCAGAATCGGCTTGATGTCCGGATCTTCCTGCTGTGCATGTTGTAAGCTGTCCTTCCACTCATTGCTGAGGTGGTCTGTCCTGAGCATCCTCACGAATACCACTTCCTTACCCTCTTGCCTAGTACTGTTCTCGCAATCATCAGGATAAGGTCTTCTTGACAATGCATCTTTGTTGCCACGCCATTTCCCGCTGCAATGTCCGATAGTAAACTTGTATTCCTGCTGCTGCTGGGCGGTGCTGTAAGCCATACTACCTTCCCTATTTACAGATTGCTTAGGGCAGCTGGGTTGAAGATGGCCCCTTTCCCCGCTGCCGTAGCATCTTGGGCTGTAACTTTTATTGTGGTCGCGAACTGTAGGTGCTGCAACCTCCCTAACGTGAGGAGAACGATGATCCTGCCGCTGCTGGGCGGTGTCGTTAGCCGCACTAACCCCTCGAGATCGATCACCTTCCCTTTCTACAGTTCGCTTAGGGCAGCTGGGTCGAAGATGGCCCCTTTTTCCACAGCCATAGCACCTAGGACTGTATCCATTATTGCGGTCGCAAACTGCAACCTCCCTGACGTGATGGCAACGATGATCCTGCCGCACGACTTCCACCTCAAGTACATGGGTCAAGGCTTCCTTAAGCGTCACGTGGTACCCCAGCCTCACAGAAGCTCTCGACTTCAAGGTCGCGGATGCCGTCGATGAATGTCTGCACCAGGATCCCTTCAATGAGCGCAGGTACAGACCGGTATGCTTTTCGCACCAGCTTTCCACCTCAAGAGCCCACTGCTGCAGGCTTTCGTTGCCGCGTTGCACGCGATCTTTAAGCTGCGCACGAAAGACGTGTACCAGGTGTATCCGAGCATCGCCATATCTTGCCACCAATGCCTCAAGGAGCTGCTCGTAAGTCACCTTCTTACCGAGAGCTTCCAACACTGTTAAGGCTTGGTCGCGCAGGCCTAGGGTGAGTGCAGTCATGGCCTGACTTTTACTCTAGCCATTCGCCTCCATGACAGCCTCGAACTGGATTTTGTAGGGTTAACAAGAAGGAGTCCCGTCAAACGGTGGCACTTTGAATCCACGTAGCGAAATTGTACCTACTATTGGAGCTGTAATTCCATCCCCCAGTTTGAGGTCGTCCAGCGTTTTCTCCACGTCAGCCATCACGTTGTCAACCCGATTGTTCACTTGGTCGATTTGGGTTTCAGCTTCCGACAGGCGGTTGTCATGTTGAGCAACCTTATCCTTCACCTCCCTTATCTCTTTTCCGAAGGTAGAATGAATGTCCTTCATGAGGAGCATCTGCTCTTCCTTATCGCGTTTAAGCTGCTCTTCCAAACGACGGGCCTGTTCCTCCTAGAAGATGCTGAACTGAGAAGGCAAGAACAAGCAGAGCGTCAGGCTGCTTTTAGAGCATCTGAGACACCTTCTCAACGTCAGCAAAGGCGTCTTGAACAGACAGAGTGTCAGGCTGCTTTAAGAGCTCCCGAAACACCTTCTCAAAGTCAGGAAAGGCGTCTTGAACTGGCAGAGCGTCAAGCTACTTTAAGAGCTTCTGAAACACCTTCTCAAAGTCAGCGAAGGCGTATTGAACAGGCAGAGCGTCAAGCTACTTTAAGAGCTACTGAAACACCTGATCAAAGTCAGCAAAGGCGTCTTGAACAGAAAGAGCGTCAATCTACTTTAAGAGCTACTGAAACACCTGCTCAAAGTCATCAAAGACTGTTCGAACAAGCGGAACGTCAGGCCGCCTTAAGAGCCGGAAACACCTGATAAAACTCAACACAGACTCATTGAGCAAGCTGAACGTCAATCTACTATAAGGGCACCTGAAACACCAGAACAGACACAGGCGCGAAGAGATGCAAATGCACAGCTCCAAGCTGAACGTCGACAAAATTTTCACAGAAACAATTGGTCGGTTTTAATGACGCAGCATTCAATTATGATCCGTTGATTGATTATAAAAATCACAGGTTAGTTGTTATCGGACTGATGGACAAGGCGTGTCGATTTTGCAGCGCTTTAAAATGGAAAGATGAGACCGCAGGCATGTGCTGTTCCAATAGCAAAGTGTCTCTTCCGTTACTTGGGGAACCAGAAGAACCTTTGAAAACTCTCCTTTTATATGATGCTAATGAGTCACGGCGCTTTTTAAACAGGATCCGGAAATATAACTCATGCTTTCAAATGACGTCTTTCGGAGTTGACCGGGAAATAATAATGCCAGGATTTTCGCCTACATTTACGGTGCAAAGGCAAATTTATCATAGAATAGGTTCACTTTTTCCAGCTGAAAACGAACAACATAAATTTTTACAAGTATATTTTATGGGTGACAAAGAAATTGAGGTAGACCCTCGCTGCCAATTTATCCAGAGAGTTGAGAGAGACACAGTGTTCAAAATTCAAAGATTCTTGCATTGACGTAACAATTTAGTCAAAACATTTAAAACTGCTTTAGATAACCTACCTGAAGAGGATTATAAAGTCGTCATTCACGCAGATCGGACCCGTCGAGGAGAGCATGAAAGGCGCTACAATGCACCTTTGATAAACGAAATAGCAGCCGTAATTAGTAGTGATCAATTTTCTTCACGAGACATTGTCTTGCGAGCACGTGATGATACGTTACAACGGGTAGCCGATACACACAAGTTTTATGATGCTCTGCAATACCCATTGATTTATTGCAAAGGACAAGAGGGTTATCATTGTCAAATTCCACTCATTAACCCTAACAATGGAGCCTACTCCGAACAAAAAGTATCATGTTTGGATTTTTATGCGTATCATATGATTGTTGCGAGAAAATGATTTTAACCTCTTAGCCCGGTGTAGACAATTATTTCATCAATTTTTGTAGACATGTATGTGAAGGTAGAAAGTGAACGTCTCCGTTATATATCTTTAAATCAAAAAAAGCTGCGCGTTGAGAATTATATACATTTACAAGATGCAGTTTCTAGCGACGCCAATGTAAACCCCAGAAATTTAGGTAAAATGGTAATTCTGCCCATCATTCGTTAACAGTACCCGCTACCTAAATGAGTACACACAAGACGCATTCGCCTATGTACGAACTTACGGAAGACCTGATCTTTTTGTTACTTTTACTTGCAATCCCACATGGAAAGAAATAACCGAGGAGCTAATGCCGGGCCAAAAAAGTACTGACAGACACGATTTAGTTGCTAGAGTATTTAGATTAAAAGTACAAAAATTAATGTATGTAATTAAGAGCCCATCGAGCAAAATACTTCAAAACGATAGTCACTGTTAAGTGAAATTATCCTTTATGGTTACAATAATTAATATAAAAATTATTTATTAAACATCACTAAGAATGTATTTACCTTTATTCCGAAGCAAAAACAAATAAATATCTTTAGTTTCTGTTTTAAAAATTCATAAAGTTAGACAAAATCCTAAAAATGGTATGTTGCCGTTTAGTTAAATTTTTATCGAAATTAGTTCAATTATTTCAAAACATGGAATTAATATTAATCTACAACGTATGCACCACAATTCGTCCGTTTTACATTTTTTATATTTGGCTTTGTGATTTAGTTATGAATTTTCTAAAAAGCGTCCCAAATTCGCCATACATTTTACATATGAACTCCGAATTTGAATATAAATCCGAACGCACGCGTTCGGGAAATCATCACTTAGGGTCCCCGGTAGGATGTGAGTCCCTCATAACCACGATAGAGCGGCTATCGTGGTATGCGTAATGCACTTTCCGCCTCCCTACGTATAGGGTAGCCCTTTAATTGCTTCGGGCGCAAAAAAAAAATCGGGGATCATTCGCCCGCGGGAGCTCAGAGAGAGGTCACGTCCATTTGCGGAGCGACGTGCCTTAGCCAAATTTCGCGATCTATTTGTGTACGTCATACGTACGTACTCGTATCATATTGTTCTGCAGACGGCGTAAAGTAAGTCATTTTTTTTAATTTTCTGATTTAATTTATTTTGTAATATTTTTAATTAGAATTTTTTGTTTATTACTTATCATTAGTATAACATAATATCATTAATATACAAACAGTAACCCGGTTATCCCGCGCAAGCAATTTATCTGATTTACCACGTGCTCGGCGGTGAAGGAAAACATCGTGAGGAAACCTGCATGTCTGAGGAATAAGAGAAAAAAAATATTTCGAAGACATTTGAAGTTCGTCAACACGCATTTGGGCAGCGCGGCGGACACTTCCTTGCCCTAAACCCTCTCAGAAATGAGGGGGAGGCCTGAGCCCAGCAGTGGGACGTATATAGGCTATAATTTTACTTTTATATATATATATATATATGTATATATATATATATATATATATATATATATATATATATATATATATATATATATATATATAATGAAAATATATATCGATATTTTTTTAAATATAATAATTTTTATAATTTGTTGTAGAAAAAATGGGGAAGCGTAAGGAGAAAGATATTTAAAAAAAAAGGTGGTGCTAGGTTTAAAAAGATTTCTCACAAGACTCCTGTCAAAATTGGCCAAAATGATTCTGAAGAAATTAATCACGTAAGTGCTTTATAACAAAGTTATTAAGTAATAAAATATGGCTTACTATAATACGTACCAAAAAACCAAATTTGTATAAAAATAGGCTATTATAACTTTATTTTTGACTATAACTTGTGAAGAAATGGTGATCGACTTCTCATGAAAAGTACAACCCTTTTTTTTTTTTTTTTTAAAAAAGTGTTTAGTCTCAAATGAGAGGTCTCGACAAGTTCTACACGTTTCTCATGTCAGTTTATAAATCAATTTTAAAATGATTATAAAGATTTTATAGAGTTTAGTAATTTCATCCGCAACATTTTATATCGCCAATAGTGTAAACCATAGACACCCGTTTAGTTTGAAGTTAAAAAATACTGACGTTTATTTTTAATAATTTTCAGGATTCCTTGGAACATCTAGAACTTACAGTAGAAAATGAAATCCAACATGACGAGCAGTCAGATTCTGAACTGATATTAGAAAATGAAACCGAACGTGAAGAGGATATTAAAGTAGAAGGAAACAGAATAGTGGATTTTGAATACCTTTTGCACCAAATACGTGATACTCAAATCACAACTCTGCTCGAGGTTGTGACTTCAGTTTTTTAAGACTCACTAAAGAGGTCAGGAAAGGGTTTATATCAAAATTCTACTTCGTTTGTCGAATGTGTGGAAAAAAGTTAGAATTAATAAACTGTAAAGAACCTGATAGCCCTGCTGATGTCAATATTAATGATGATGCTGTGGCTAGTTTTATGTCAATAGGAACAGGTTTTTCTGGTTTAGAATAAGTGTCTGCTTCCCTTAATATTCCCAATATGTCAGACAAACTATACACAAAATGTCATAATAAAGTATGTCAACTATGGGACCTTGCTAAAGAAAAATGCATGAGCGAAGCTGCAAAGGACGAACACGATCTAGCTGTTCTCAATGGGGAAGTAGATGTAAATGGAGTTCCGCTGATAACTGTAGTTGCTGATGGCTGTTGTTCCAAACGATCATATAGGAAAAACTACAATGCTTTATCAGGCGCGGCAGTTATAATAGGCTACAGGACAAAGAAAGTTCTCTACATGGCGGTCAAAAACAAATATTGTATGGTTTGTACTAGAGCGGAAAATAAAAAAATTCAAGTACCAGAACACATATGCTTTAAAAACTATACAGGTTCTTCAAGTGCTATGGAATCAACAGCTTTAGTTGAAGGTTTCAAAACATCAATGGAAACTCACGGTCTCACATATTTTAGATTGATAGCAGATGGTGATGCCAGCACACACAAAAATATTGAAAAAGCAAAACCTTATGGTAATCTACTGGTTGAAAAGATTGAATGTACAAATCATTTATTAAGGAAATTATTGTACAAAACTTGATGAGCTGACCAAAAATACAACCTACCCATTAAAGATCGAAAAGTAAAATAAATTACTACGATTAAGACGTTCAGTTACTGCTGCCGTGAAACACATTAAAGCTCAAGATAATAAAACTTTTGCTGAAAAAGTTCTGGAACTGAAACAAGATTTGTTAAACGGTCTATATATTATAATCTTCTATATATTATATACATCTTTATATATAATATATATATATATATATATATATATATATATATATATATATATATATATATATATATATATATATATTATATGCTTCTATATATTATATACTCCATAAGAGTAGACAAAGGTTATATGAAATTTACAATGAAAGGTCATATAATCCTAGCGTCGAATTTAGGGAATATGTAAAAAAATATTCCGAAATATTTAAAAGAGTGTGCTCCTTAGCCAAGTCATTGTATTTGAGCAACAAAATAAAGACGGCTACTAGTACAATTAAAATGACATGCAGTATAATTAATAGAGAAACTGGTAAGGTCAACTCTCGCAATTCAAACTACCAGTTAAGTTTTAACAATAAATTAACTAAATGAGATCAGGACGTTGCAATGGTTTTTGAGAAATATTTTACTGATATTCCGATCTTAACCACTAAGTCACTGAATTCTTCTCCTGCCGTCGCCGAATCATTATTTAAACAAAATGTAAATGTGTGTACAAAGAATTGTACATTTCATAAAGTGTCATCAAAAGATATTGTAAAATATTTTAAGACTATTGATATTAATAGAACCGCCGATATGTGGGGGATTTTTGTTAAAGTTATTTCGTCTATAATAGATACAATCGCACCGCACGGCGCGTGGCGCGGTTGCAAATCAAATTTACACGTGCATTCGCTACCGACGCAGCGACAGACTGACATACTTACTTACACAGTGACACTATGAACTGATGGCTGATGGCCTTGACCGCGAATCGCTGCCGCTACGATATGTTTACTGGAATTTTGTATATGCCTACTTGTCTAGGGTGAAATAATTGTAAGGAAAAATTGAGATTTGACTAAAAACAAATGTTGTTATTTTTCATTCTATAAGTGAAACCAAACCACTGGTTTCAGGGATGACGGTGTTTACACTAACACCCTGTAAACGTCTTCACATATTAAAACTTCTATATATGGTTATATAAAAAAAAAAAGTATACTTGTATATATTATATACTTCTTATATATTATGTAGGTACTTCTATATATTGTATACTTCTTTATATATTATACACTTCTTATGTATATTATATACGTCTTATATGTTATATATTTCTAAGTGGCAACATCGAATCTGACAGCCTTTCAGTCAAAAATCACAATATGAATTCGAGTTTTTGTTTTGTTTCAAATTGAATTGTTTATCTCTCAACAATTGGTTCCATAGATTACTGACTATGTACTAGAGAATTGGTTCGAACACAGCAGGTAAATAGTTGGTACATGTCACGAAGTGTCATGTCTTCTTCTGAGAAATGCTTTTTTAACTGAGTTTACTTAAATAATATCAATATAATAATTATAGCTTCTTTATTAGGTACAAGTTTCGATTGACAGTGTACGTGTAGTGTGCCACTCGAAAAATGCACCAATAGTTTGTCATGTACATGTATGCATCAGCTGTGGCAAATCACTTATGAGAATAAGATCACACACATTGTTTGAGTTCGATTATCCACGTGAGGAACTCATAAAAAATGAGATGGCCAATCAAATTGCATCACGTGAGGTAAGTGTTTAACATTTTACAATTTATTAAGTGTGGTGCTCATATCTGATAGTTAAACATGTTTTTACACTGATTGCATGTCAACTCAAGAACTTGTCTTATTTTTTCACATCTGCATAAGCTATATCTGAAAAACATACTAGCTTTTTTACTTTTATTTACGAGATTGACCATTTTTGTCAACTACCAACAAATGAGACAGTTGATTTATCATTGTTTTTGGACTGCTGGTAGTCTGTCAGGCCTTAATTATTAAATAATATAGAGCATTAAGCCCGTCTTTGTGCAGTAACATTTAACTTAATAAATATTTTATTTATATTTGAGTTTAAAATAAACAAATCTATTTTATTTTAATTTTTTTCTTTGACTTCATTTTTTGTATTTAACATTATTTCAGTTGTCATCGTCATCTTGTGTGTATCATAATCACATTCAACTGCAGAATGGGAACCATCCGAATCATCTAGCTCATCCTCATAGCAATCTGAAATGAGTAATGTATTGCACACAGAACAACAAAGCTTAGACCATACATCACACAGTATACTACTAACTAATTATGTAAAAGCACCACTAACACCAACTCAATGTTTTTTACCTGGTTTTACTGTTTTTTTACCTTTTTCCAATCGACTCACTGTTCCATCAGCATTGCGGGTACGTCTATTTAGCGATTACAATTACTATGTATGTGTGTTATACGTGGTAGAGATATGCTGCAGTTATATTAGTAGTATAGTTGTAGCACAAATGGGTCGGCTCGACCAGGGAAGGACCACGCTCTCACAGAATGTCAGCGTGAAAATGTAATGCTGCTGTGTTTCGTATGGTGAGTGTAGAGAACCAGACCCTTTTTACTGGAAACGAGAAAACGATCTTAGTCCTCAAGGGTGACAACGCATCTGCATTTTGATTTGTAATTGAGGATAGATGTAGATGTCTATGGCCCACAGCAACCACTTACCATCAGGTGGACTGTGTACTCGTTTGTCGCCCTATCCTATAAAAAAAACAATGTACCTCTAGAATATAGAATATGTAACAATTGCGCAAATTGAAGATTTTGCTACATTATAGAAAGATAATATGCACATCATATAGACTGAAAATATTCAGAGTATGCCTGAGTATTTTATACTTTTTTTTATTCAGGACAACAAACAATTACATAATAATGCTTAAACCAAATAACAATTTATAAATAACATTAAGTCTTAGTGGGGCGCCCCCTGACCAGATCGAGCGACGATCTGCGCAAGGTGGCTGGTAGAAACTGGATGCGTGTAGCCGAAGATCGGGCTAAGTGGCGCGCCTTGGGAGAGGCCTTGTCCAGCAGTGGACTGCCGCAGGCTGATGATGATGATGATTAAGTCTTAGTCATTATGTAACCAGCAGCGTTATCCACAAAGAAATATTAAGTTGGTAACAATAAATAATAATGAGAGATGAGAATACTTTATGAATACCCTATAATAATAATATTAACAAACAGAGTATAAGTGAAAAAGAAATATACATTATTATCTAGCTACAAATTCTGTCTGAAGTTTCGAGACTGTCAAGTAAATATAATAGATAGTGACGAACGCATGTCGGCATTATTGCAAGTTCTAAGAAGCACATTAGAGCTGCTCATGAATATGGTCTGTGAAATATTAAATCAGGATTTTGTTTCTATGAATGTAGACATAAATCACATATCCCGAGCAGAAATAGCTCTAAGAAATCTTCTCATTTCAAATGGAGTTTATCGGGTACCTTTGTCTCCAGCAGATGGTGAATCTCAGTTAATGACAAGATATGCTGATAAGTCCAGAGCCATGACTATATGTCGATATGGATAGTAAAGGTTGTGAATGGCATTTTTAAAACTGAATTTAAAATATTTCGCCAAAATTACTTTAACAGGGCTTCTACACATTTGATGATAGACTGTTGTGGCTGCTGCTCTAATTAATAAATTCCACACAAATATAAGGAACAGGGATGATGCGGCTTATATACTTGAAATAGTTCACCAAAATGTGGAGACAAATAATGATTGGTCTGAGTATGCTTACGGAAAGCAATCTAAATAGAGCTAAGGCAGACTTTAGAAATATAAATGTAGACTCTAAAAATGTTAGGGAATTTCCTTTGTTTCCTGTTTTAACTTACAGCAACTTAATATTATTTGCTTGTGGCACATACCAATAAAAGCAAACTCGCTTCTATTATGGTGAGCATATAAGATTTAATGGTTGCTACCGGATAGAACACTGTAATAACCACAGGAGCAGCATTATGGAAGGAATAAACTTTAGCCCTAGCTGAACTTTACTTAGGGCTAGAATCGCAAGAGTATAGTAGAGGCAAATAATTCCTTAGCTTTCCTAGATGCATTAGTCATCCAAAATCCTAACAACACCATAGGTCACACTGTATAAAGAAAACAATGAATCTCACCATCATTCTTCACAACTTAGCTACTGTGATCAAATATTTGTTACAGAGAGCACAAGGGATCTGTTACAGCAAACATCTGATCTGAATGAGCTTCAGCACGTCAAGCAGGTTCTGCACGTCAACAAGCTTCGGGTCCCGCGCCTACATCACAGTGACCAAGTGAAGTCGGCCACAGTCAAGCGTGTGCAGTACTACCATATGTCAGGGGTGTCACAGACAAGATTGGCTACATCTTGAAGCGAGCTTCTATCAGAACATTCTACAAGCCTCTGAAGAAGATTAGTGAGCTCTTACCATCCATCAAGTGTCATATTCTTCTAAAAGATGCAGCAGTGTACAACCTTTATTGTGAATGTGGTGTCTCATATATAGGGCAAACGAAAAGAACAATTAGAACCCGCATAAAAGAACATATAGCTGACGTGAAGCATTAAAGTTCAGGGAAGTTTGCAGTTTGTGATCATATCCTAGATGGCCCCAACCAAATAGACATAAATCAGATTTGATAGACCACAAATCCTAACGAAGGAACATCAATTCCTATCAAGGATGATATGTGAGACTATTGAAAAAAAAATCCTTATTTAAATAGAGAAGGAGGCTTGGTACTACCACCTGCTTGGGACTTTTTAATTAATGAAATTAAAACTAAACCCAAGCATACCACTTAAAGACACAGTAAGTTCATTCTGTAGACCGGACCATAAATAAAAATTAAAAATCTGAAGCTACTCCAGGTTAACACTGACATTGGAACGTCAGTCACCTTAGTCCGCCGTGACCATGGGTGCTGGAAAGCACTCGAAACGTCTGGAATTAAAAATCACAGAAATAAAACGCGATAAAATTGATAAAAGTAGTTATTAAAAAAACTATTTGTGAAAATAAAAACTTACATATCTTTAAAATCCCGACTTTTTTTAAAGCAATTCCTTTACCTTTTCATTCTTTTAATTGCATATTATCATATCTATATGCTTTTACATGTGGGCACCCATGGCCGAAGTGTCTATGAAGAGTGGGCATTCCCCTTTATTGTAACCCCGGCGACGAAATGATATGTTACGCTGAACGCCATCCCTTTCACTCCTACATATAAATGATTATAGCTTGCTTTCTAGCACCATGTTTAGGTAAACAATTTATATATTTATATGCAAATAGCTTTTCCAACTTTAGTATTTGGCACACTTCGTCGTCGGAAGCGCAGATTTAAAGAAAATCTTGTCACTCGATCTAAAAATTTTGACGTCGAATTTAATGACTGCAACCAATCTACAACCACAGAAAATGTTAACATCGAATCTAATGATTGCAACCAAACTACAACGATAGAAAATATTCCGTCCGTATCTGATGTACTACCAATCACCAAAGAACTAACTAACGCAATACGAAGAAAATTGGGCAAAAGTTAAGAATAAAAAACTCAGAATTCAGGCGAAGCCTATACTGGTAGTAAACCGAAAAAAAGTTTGAATCCAAAACAATGAATGATGCCTGTAAATGTTATAAGAAATGCGGTGAAAAGATTTCTCAAGTCTCTCGACAGGCTATATTCGACGAATTTTGGAAACTTCGAGATCACGAGGATTAATGGCACTATATCTTATGCCATGTAAATACTAAAGATATTAAAAAATGCAACTAGTAAGACCAAAACACGGGACACAAACTATTAGCTATTTTGTCAAGATAAATGGATCAGAATCAATTGACTGATTTCAATTGAATCAATAGATTGATTTTTTTTTTGAATACACTTAGAATCCCAAAAAAGCAGTTTATACAGCAATGGAGAATGAGAAATCTGAAGAACTTAGGCCACGAAAATAGGCCACGAAAAATGAGTGTTTCAACGAGTTTCAAAGTATCATTGCACATATAAAACTATTTCATGTTAAAGAATCAAATTATGTACTTAGAGGTACTAAGAAGTTATGCTTAAAAGAAACACTGACCATTTCCAAAATGTACAAGTTGTATTCTGATGAATGGTTTAAGAGAGAAAATTATCCAAATGATGTAATAGATGAACACACATGTTTTAAACACAGTTTCACACCAAACGACAGTATAAAACTGTGTTTAATACAAAATTAAATTATTCTTTTCATAAACCTAAAAAAAGATATGTGTGGCCAATGTGCTTTGTATCGTCAAGCTGATGGTGAAAGAAAAGACCAACTCCAAGAAGCATACACAAAGCACATTAGGAAAAGGGAATGTGTTCGTGAACTCAAAACTAAAGATAAAATAGAAGTCGATCCTACGACTACTGTCATCGCTATATATGAACTGGAAAAAGTTCTGACGATTCCTCAATCAGAGGTAGAGATCTCAAGATATGTGTGGCCAATGTGCTTTGTATCGTCAAGCTGATGGTGAAAGAAAAGACCAACTCCAAAAAGCATACACAAAGCACATTAGAAAAAGGGAATGTGTTCGTGAACTCAAAACTAAAGATAAAATAAAAGTCGATCCTACGACTACTGTCATCGCTGTATATGAACTGGAAAAAGTTCTGACGATTCCTCAATCAGAGGTAGAGATCTCAAGATATGTGTGGCCAATGTGCTTTGTATCGTCAAGCTGATGGTGAAAGAAAAGACCAACTCCAAGAAGTATACACAAAGCACATTAGAAAAAGGGAATGTGTTCGTGAACTCAAAACTAAAGATAAAATAAAAGTCGATCCTACGACTACTGTCATCGCTGTATATGAACTGGAAAAAGTTCTGACGATTCCTCAATCAGAGGTAGAGATCTCAAGATATGTGTGGCCAATGTGCTTTGTATCGTCAAGCTGATGGTGAAAGAAAAGACCAACTCCAAGAAGTATACACAAAGCACATTAGAAAAAGGGAATGTGTTCGTGAACTCAAAACTAAAGATAAAATAAAAGTCGATCCTACGATTACTGTCATCGCTGTATATGAACTGGAAAAAGTTCTGACGATTCCTCAATCAGAGGTAGAGATCTCAAGATATGTGTGGCCAATGTGCTTTGTATCGTCAAGCTGATGGTGAAAGAAAAGACCAACTCCAAGAAGCATACACAAAGCACATTAGAAAAAGGGAATGTGTTCGTGAACTCAAAACTAAAGATAAAATAGAAGTCGATCCTACGACTACTGCCATCGCTGTATATGAACTGGAAAAAGTTCTGACGATTCCTCAATCAGAGGTAGAGATCTTTCATTACAAGCGAAAGGATCCTATATAGAACTTTACGATTTAGAACTCTAAGTGGAAGAGGTCACTGCAAGCACTATCAAGTAGCCAAAAAGGGTGCTAATGAAATCGGCAGTTGCGTCCTAAACTGAGAGAAACTGAGAGCCAACGTGGCATCTAGAATTTCATATTTTATTCTAATGGTTGTGCTAGCCACAATACAAACAGGATTATCTTTGATCTTTATTATTATATGGTCAAAAAGTATGGAGTTAACATGATACATAGTGTTGGCGACGCGCCTATAAAATGTTTCAGTTTATTAAATCAACCGATGACGTTGCTATGAAAAAAGGGGCAGTCACGAGCAACGACGCTCTGATAAGAGAATGCTTAGTTAAATCTTTAAGAAATGTCGAATTAATGATACGAAGGTCTTGGGTTCGACTCCCAGGCCGGACTAGTTTGTTTGTTTTCCTAAGTAATATCGCTTAATAAATTCGTAAGGAATTTAAGATATAAATTATGTTACCGGATTTGTTCCCCGGTTGAAATCATCTTTCAAATGATGTAAATTCATAAGAATATTAAAGTGAAGTTAAAGATCGGATTTGTTCCCCGGTCGAGATAATCACTCTGTGCATAGGCAGAATTAATGGATATTAATTGCATAAATGTTGTTTTGTATAAGTTTGATACGTTTTGTACGAAAACAAATGCCTATTTGTTATGATTGATTAATGAGAACATTCATTTATATTGTTATCTGATTAAAGATAGTTTCATACAGTTCGAAAATTGTATAAAAGCATTTAATTTGCCTAATGTGGTCAAAATTGGTGTATTTCATAATTTAATTTTTTCTGATAGCCGAGAGCCGTGCAAGGTTAGTTGTTCACATAGCGTGAGTACACGGAAGCACGCTGGCCACGCCCTTAGGAGGCCGAATATGTAAAAATTTAAAATGTTTGTAATTCAGTGATTTATGTAAAAATTACTTGTAAAATATTTCAGGTTAATTGTACGTGCTAAAAAGGTAAATTCTGTGTTATTTTCATGTGAAAATTCCTGTGTATAAGTGAAATAATGATAGTTTTGTATAAGAAATTTAAAAGTGTTTTAAATAGTGAAATAAATAGAAAAAATGTAAATTAAACTATTGTATTGGTTAGCTTATGTATAAATTCAAGTGAGAAACATTGTTTTAACTTTCTGTGTTAAATATTTAAGAAATTTCGATTTCGAACTTGTGAGTAAAATAGGCAGTTTTCGTTTAATAAATAAAAGGTTTTTTATGATATGAAGATATGATGTATATCATGGTGTAGATATTGTTTTGTACTACCTATATTGATAAATTGTATTTGTATATGATTTGAATAAATAAAGATATTGAGTGAAACGTGAGAGAGTAATAGTACAAATTCATGTAATTAAGTTGCGCAAGCGCGCAGATGGCGCGGCTCTCTTTCGCGTTTAGCTTAGGGGTAGGATAGTAAATTGATTTTATTGCAATTCGTTCGGGAATGGTTCGGGAATTATTCGGAAATCGTTCGGGGAAGTTCGGAAATCGTTCGGGGATCTTACCAGCAGTCAATAAGAAGAAGAAAGAAAAAGTGTAGGGAAGTGATAGGGAAAAGTGATTACTCTCTCACGGAACGGTTTGAAGATAATTGCTGTTTCATTCCCAAGTAATTCATCCCTTAAGTTATACAGTCCACATCGAAGAATTAAGGCGTCGGGACCGGGACGACTTCGGAAGACCCGTAATCCCCGTCTGAACCTACTTGCTGAAAAGGAAGAGGTTATCGCCCTTGTGTGTTACTCCGTTGCGGAGATCACATACGTTGTTCCCGAACCCAACGTAGGCGTTATAGGAGGCCGGATCGAGAGAAGCCTCGATTCCTGTTTCTTAGTACCCGATCCGCTAGGTCCCTTTCAATTGGTCCTTTTCAGGATCAAGAGGGACCCCGAGCCTGGTTCTTTTCAATTGGTCCTTCGCGGCCGGATTGAGAGGACGCCCGAACCTGGTCCTTTTCAATTGGACCTTCGGAGCCGGATTGAAGACCACCCGAACCCCGCCAGCTGGATCAAGGAACCAGCTGTGGACTGCTGGTTGTGGAAGAAGAAGACCTTCGGAAGCCGAGTGAAGATCAGCAACCGAAGGAAGCCAGAGGTTTGAGCTGAAGCAATAGGACCAAAGGCCTGAAGACCAGGACGGCAGCACTGAAGGGCTGGACCTGGAACTACCGGAAGAAAGAAAACCGGGATTGCAGCTTGGGGCGTGTGCTCGCATGGGGCACATATCGCAGCCGGGCGCAGGTGTCTTGTGAAGGCACTCATCGTGGCCAAGCAGGGCTTGGCATTTTTCCTGTCGGGCAAGCGTGCTCGGCATTTCCTGTCAGACGATCGTGTCTGGCATTTCCTGTCGGACGACCGTGTCCGGCATTTCCCGTCGGGTCATCAGGGTGCAAAAAGCATCCACCGCTGCTGCTGCCGGGCGAGGGTGCGCGTGGGCACCTGACTGCATCGCGGCCGGAGGAGGGCGCTTGGACGAGGCGTCACCGGCAACTGGGCGGCGAGCACAGCATACATCCCGACCACCTAACGGTGCCAAACGGTTGGGCTCTGGCATAACACCTTCGGGTGGAGCAGTTCTCTCGAGCGAGACTGCGCTTGCACTACCGCTCGACTGTTTCGTCATATTCCTTGGCGGGACAGTTCCTAAACCTTTCCTCCATTCCATTCCTGCACGACTCCATCCCTGGACGGCTCACCTCGGTAGGCCCCGTTCAGGATTGATAGGGCTGATAGGGCTGTTAGGGTGGTAGTAGGGTTGTAGGGTTGGGAGATAAAGGGGGGGAGGGGTAGTGGTGTTAGGTTGGGGTGTAGAAGGGTTGTAGGTAAGGGACAGTTAGGGACCGTAGGCCAACAATCACCTTCCTGCAAGATGAAGAAGGCACAAGACCAGACAGGGAGAAGCGAAGGGAGCAGGACAAGGACAGGGCTCTCAAGAAAAGCTAAAGAAGCGGAATCATCTGGAGCGACCACAGCTACTGCGTCAAATGGAGCAACTCCTCCAAGTGGAGCCACCACAGACACGTCCACATGCACGTGGGACTCAGGGACGTCCATGGCAACGACGAGCAACAGGACGGACACCAGTGGTACACAGGCCAGCACCGCACAACAATCCGTTATATCCAGGAGTGAAACGGTGGTCGAAAAAGTAGGTCAAAGGACCGAAGAAGCGGCATCGTCAAGGACAGTAATCGGGCACACTAGTGATAAAGGGTCACAGAGAGGTAGTAGGTCATCGCGATCGGCGAGGCTGAAAGCCGAATTAGAGGCGCGGATTAAATTCGAACGCTCAGAGCTCGAACGAGCACAGGCAGCTGCTGCCTTAGCCAAGTCTCAATGGGAGTTGGCACGACTCAACCGAGAAGAGGAGATCGACTCGAGTGAGGATGGTGAAGAGCGGAATACTCAGGTGGAACCTTTCGTAAGGAGTTGGGTTCAGCAAACCATAATGAGCGCGCCGGTTAGTGTAGCACAACCCGATATTACTGATAAGGAAGCGTGTAAAGGATCACGCCGCAAAGGGGCGGAGGTCGAGCGCAACCTAGGAAATGCACAGAAAACACACGCGAGTGAGGTGTCAGAATTGACCGAAGCGATTGTGAGTGCAATAAAAATAGCTGGTAAAGATAAATCTTCCCAGCTTCATTTCCTCCAGGAATTACCGGTGTTCGATGGAGACCCGGGTGAATGGATAATTTTCAAAACGGTGTTTGAAGACACAAAAGGCCAATTTTCAGGGGTGCAAAATGTCGCACGCCTTAGGAGGGCATTAAAGGGCACCGCTAAAGAGGCGGTTAAGTCGCTGTTATTTACTTTATGTGAACCTGAAGAAATAATGAACGCTCTCGAAAGAAGATTCGGTAGGGTTGAGATGCTCATTCTAGCCGAAATCGAGAATGTAAAGCGTATGCCAAGATTGGCAGAAGATTGCCGAAATATAGGATCTTTTGCAAGTCGTATTACGAACGTGGTTGCCACAATACAAGCGTTGAATCAACCACAGTATTTATACTCACCGGAGTTAGTGAGCCGCATAGTGGAGAAACTTGGAACTATGATTAAATTTAAATGGTTTGAATATCGAGCTCAATATCCTTTGGAGCCAGAGTTACAGAAGATGGCCAAGTTTTTAAATTTATTGAGTGAACAATTTGGAACGTCCTTAAGCAATGAAAATGCGCCTGAAAAAAGGAAGCGTCCTGAATTCAGGAAGCAAACTGTACACACTGCAAAGGGAGGTGTACGCAGCTGTGCCGAGAGCGAGCGCTATATGCGCCGAAGTAATATGAGCGAGCGTTTAGAACGCCGAAATAATAAAAGGCACAACCGACAAGTGGTTATGATAACCCAGGACAAGCCTGTAAGTCGGGTAACACATAAGTGTGTTATATGCAACAAGGAGCACTCTATAGTGAGTTGTTACAAGTTTAAGGACATGAATATTCGCGAGAAATGGGAAGCCGTCAAAAAGGCCAAAGTATGTTTCCAATGTTTGTCACCTAACCATAGGAGGTTAGAGTGCAAAGCGAAAAAATGTGGTGTAGAAGGATGTAGAATGTCACATCATCGAATGCTACACCGATACCCCAATGAAAATACCTCGCCACAAGGGGACGAGGGGGGTAAAGATGCTCAAATTACAACTGTTAGTACAGTAAATGCACTGGCATGTGCATATTTAAAGATCATACCGGTCGAGTTGCTTGGGCCTAGAGGAAAGGTCAAGACAACAGCTCTTCTGGATGAGGGATCGACCATGACACTCATAGAGGAGTGGATGGCTCAGAAGTTAGCGCCTCGCGGACGTAAAGAGGGATTACGTATCGAAGCCGTGGGAGGTAAGCGAATTAACGACGATAGTTCGTATCGCTTAAACGTTAAAATAAAAGGCATTTATTCGAGCGACTTAGAAGAGATAAGTGTACAAACAATTAAGTCACTTAACCTCGCTCCTCAGTCGGTAAGCCGAGAATTATTGCAACGGTGTTCTCATTTGACACCGATCAAGGATGAGTTGATGTATGAGAGGTCCAAGCCTACCATATTGATTGGTCAGGACAACTGGCATCTCATAGTTACTCGTGAATTGGTTTCGGGAGGTAAGAACCTACCTGTAGCATCGCTCACCAAACTGGGGTGGGTAAAATGTAGTGTTATGCTACTTACATACCATTTTACACTATTTTGAATTTATTTTTCCATTTTGTTTTTGATTTTCTGCATTAGCCTCAAAACTGGATATTTTGCATCACTTTTATTTTCATAGGATCCTGTAACGTTTTTAAACCATAAGAACACAATAACAAATCATTTTCACTTCGTATTTTCACGTTATCAGCACTTTTTAAATCGGTGTCAATGGAGTCTACCTTTTTCGATCTTTTATTTAGTTCTCCGTAACTCTACAATTTCGGGTTTCGTGCGCGCTCTTGCGCTACCTTTTTTCCTATATAAATAATATCTCATTTTTCACTTAAATCTTGCCGTTTCTGTATTACGAGCTTAAAACCAAAATTTGACATGTTTTGACATCGTTGTTTATCTGGTTGTCGTGGCAATTTTTATTCAAATATTGTTACCGGCCTGATGTTTTTACTTCAAAAATACTCTTTTCTTCTTGGCCATTTACAAAAATTTGCTTTTAATTTAAATAATTTCAAATAATTTCTCGTTCTTATCCCAGATCCGTCAAAAGATATAAAAGCCGAAGAATCGGCCGATAGAGGTCCTCACTTCAGCTTTGATACGAGAAGCACCTCTTAAAGGCTTTATCCGCACTGCCTCGGGATCTTGCAAGCCTTCTCCTGAAGTCGTCGCCTAGCCACGCCTACGCCTCCACCTATTAGTGCCCGCGCTATCTTCGGCCGCTGAGCGTGCTTGTCTCAAGCGCTGCGTGTTCCTACTCCAGACGCTGCGTGTCTACTCCGGACGCTGTGTGTGTCTACTCCGGACGTTGTGTTTGCCTACTACAAGCGCCACGTGTACCTACTCCAGACGCTGCGTGTCTACTCCGGGTGCTGCGTGTATCTGCTCCGGGCGTTGCGTGTGCCTACTCCAAGCGCTGCGTGTACCTTCTCCAGACGCTGCATGTGCTTTCTCCAGATTCTGCGTGTACCTAGAGCAGGCGCTGTGCACCTATCATAGGCATAGCCTGTGCATACTTCGTTGCAGTATCTTTATTTTTTGTTATTTTTTTTTAATAATATTGTAAATCACTATCATCATTACAGCCCATCATCACCTTCATACCTTTTTTTTATAAAAGAAACTGTAAATCTTTTCAAATTTTTAAATAATTTATTTTATTTTTTGGTTGTTTTGTTGTAGTTAGGTTAGGTTATTTAGTTTTTAATTGTCGCTTCACGACAATCATGGTCACATATCGGGTGGCATTAAACCAATCAAGATTGTTAACCACATTTCCACCAAGAAGGAGGAAGATATGGATAAATTAATCAAGGATTATTTTAGTTTGGAATCTCTGGGAGTATCGGCTAGAAAGCCCGTGAACGACCCAGAAGAACGAGCTTTAAATATTTTGAACAAAACGGTACGTCATATACCTAATAATAGGTACGAGACTGCTTTGTTATGGCGCACAGACAATGAGTGCTTGCCATCGAATAGGGCACAGGTTGAAAGTCGCCTGTTTAATATTGAGAAAAAGCTCGACAAAAATAGCGAGTTGAAAAAGGAATACGAGAAGCAAATTGAAAATCTCATCGTTAACGGTTACGCAGAGAAAGCGAACCATATTTCCATTTCCCCCACGTACGTGGTACCTTCCTCACTTCGCAGTGACTCACCCACAAAAGAAGAAAATAAGGATAGTTTTCGACGCCGCCGCAAGGACGGGCGGACGTTGTCTTAACGATGCGTTGTTGACCGGACCGGACTTATTGAAGTCGTTGTTCGGAGTTCTGCTACGATTCAGAGAAGGAAGCGTGGCAGTAATGGCAGACATTAAGGAAATGTTCCTGCAAGTGAAAATCCGGGAAGAAGACAGGGATAGCCTTCGATTCTTATGGCGGCACAATCGTGACGCGCCACCGGAAGAGTATAGAATGACGTCACTCATATTTGGAGCGGCATCATCACCATGCATCGCTATATATGTAAAGAATAGAAATGCGCAGGACAACGCACATATCTATCCAGAAGCAGCTTCCGCTACGGAAAGCAATTTTTATATGGATGATTACCTACAGGCATTTCCCGACGTGACGACGGCCGAAAGGATAGTAAACGATATGTATGAATTACATAAGCATGCTTCTTTCCAACTGAGGGGATGGGCTAGCAACCGACCCGAAGTTTTAAGTAATATGGAAAATAAATATAAGAGCGACAGTGCTTCGCTTGGAGATAAAGAGCACACAGAGCGCACGTTAGGTTTGATTTGGAATATCAAACGGGATATAATAAGTTTTTCCACAAGTCTTCGTAGCACACCGGAAGAGGTGATGGAGGGTTTACGACCGCCTACGAAGAGGGAGATAACTAGCGCTGTGATGTCAGTCTTCGATCCTTTGGGACTCGCATCACCCATAACGATTCAAGGGAAGTCGCTGATCCAGCAAGTATGGAGGACAGGCATCTCTTGGGATGAAGAAGTTTCACACGAGTTACACGTGTTATTTTGTAAATGGATATCGGAAGTGAAGAAATTAGGTCACTTAGAAGTACCTAGACCCGTTGCTGAAGGCATCGGCAAAGGAGAGTTACATACTTTCACGGATGCTAGTGAAAAAGCATACGCTGCCGCGGTGTATTACGTCACCACGGACGAGCAAGGAATAAGGCGGATTACGCTGATCGCCGCAAAGGCAAGAGTAACGCCATTGAAACCAATTTCGATTCCAAGGCTTGAATTGCAAGCAGCTCTTATGGGCAGCAGACTGGCTGCTTCGGTTAGTGAAGAGAGCAAGTACGAGATGTCCGAGAGAGTGTTTTGGACAGACTCACGTACAGTATTAGCGTGGATTAAGTCGGATCCTCGCGCTTTTAAACCATTCGTTGCTCATCGATTGGCTGAGATCGAAGATCACAGTAAGCCATGTGAATGGCGATGGGTTCCAACGTCACAAAACGTGGCAGACGACGCCACTAGAAATTTTCCTTCCACCTTCGATGTAAGTCATCGCTGGTTTCAAGGACCTGAATTCCTCAGGAAAAGTCCTGATTTATGGCCCAAACAAGTGGACACCATAAATAGCTTAGAAACAGGTGAAGAAAAATCGCCAAAGGGCGTAAATACGTTAAGAAAGCAAGAACCGTTAAGTCTACCCGACTACGGACGATTTAGCAGCTTTAAGAAATTCCTTGGAGCAACTACACGCACCTTACAAGCGGTAGAAAAATTCAAGAGTTTAAGAAAGTCGGTTAAAGGACCCGACGACGCAACCGAAAAGTCGGTTATGTGTTCCAACAAAGTTTTAGCAAAGTCGGTTAAAGGACCCGATAGCGCGTTGGACACAGCGCTCTTGAAAAAGGCGGAAATATTAATTTGGAAATTCATTCAAGACGAGTGTTTTCATTCGGAAATAAAATGTTTGAAAGCAGGCAAAAGCGTTGAAAGAAGTTCACGCTTAAGTAAATTATCTATGGAAATAGGAGAGGATAACTTACTCCGTTTAAATGGACGTTTACCTTTCAAGTCTAATTTGACCGAGGAAAGTAGAAAACCTGTCATATTAGACGGTAAACACGAAATCGTTAAAATGATGATTAGAGAAGTTCATCATCATTTTGGACACGCCAATCACCAGACGGTGATGAATGAGGTGAACCAGAAATTTTACGTCTTGAACTTGCGTAATGTAGTACGAAGTGTGTCACACCATTGTCAGTGGTGCAGGACATACAGGTCAAAGCCGCAAAACGTGCCACAAGGAAATATTCCTCTGGAAAGAATAGCTCATCATGAGCCACCTTTTACATGCTCAGCTGTAGATTATTTTGGTCCTATGAGTGTGACTATAGGAAGGCGACACGAAAAACGTTGGGGCGTTTTATTCACGTGTCTGACCACCAGAGCAGTACATCTGGAATTAGCAGCCTCATTGACACCAGCGTCAATGATAATGGCGTTAAGGCGATTTATCGCCAGAAGAGGAAAACCAGCCGTTATATACAGCGATAACGGGACAAATTTCAAAGCTGCAAATAAAGAATTATTGAAAGCATGCGAAGAATGCTATGAGGGCATGAAAAACGAGTCATTTAAGAAATATATTAAATGGAAATTTATACCTCCGGGAGCACCGCACATGGGTGGCGCCTGGGAGAGGTTAGTAAGATCGATTAAAATTGCGTTGACCGCTACGCTTAAAGAGAAGAGCCCACGAGAGGAGGTTCTACATACGTTACTTTTAGAAGCAGAGCATACGGTAAATTCCAGACCTCTGGTAACATTCAGTATGGATAGTCCTGAAGAGGGTTTGACACCCAATCATTTTCTTCTGGGACGCTCATGTGGTGATCGACCACCTGGATTATTTTTAGAGCGACATCTGACGGGTCAACTCAATTGGAAAGCTGCACAGAGGTTAGCCGACCATTTTTGGACAAGATGGCTGAAAGAATACATGCCTACGTTAATACCTCGAACAGGTGATAACGGCAAGTTCATGGAACCTAAAGAAGGCGATATTGTTTTGATAATAGATCATTCGTTGCCACGAAATACGTGGCCAAAAGGTAAAATTAGTAGAACGTTACCGGGACCAGACGGTCACACCAGAGTGGTTGACGTCATTACTAGCACAGGTATCTTGAGGAGACCTACATCCAGAATAATAGTCCTGGTACCCGCGACGCCTCCCAAATGATGGTGCTAACGCACGGGGGGAGATTGTTGACGACGCGCCTATAAAATGTTTCAGTTTATTAAATCAACCGATGACGTTGCTATGAAAAAAGGGGCAGTCACGAGCAACGACGCTCTGATAAGAGAATGCTTAGTTAAATCTTTAAGAAATGTCGAATTAATGATACGAAGGTCTTGGGTTCGACTCCCAGGCCGGACTAGTTTGTTTGTTTTCCTAAGTAATATCGCTTAATAAATTCGTAAGGAATTTAAGATATAAATTATGTTACCGGATTTGTTCCCCGGTTGAAATCATCTTTCAAATGATGTAAATTCATAAGAATATTAAAGTGAAGTTAAAGATCGGATTTGTTCCCCGGTCGAGATAATCACTCTGTGCATAGGCAGAATTAATGGATATTAATTGCATAAATGTTGTTTTGTATAAGTTTGATACGTTTTGTACGAAAACAAATGCCTATTTGTTATGATTGATTAATGAGAACATTCATTTATATTGTTATCTGATTAAAGATAGTTTCATACAGTTCGAAAATTGTATAAAAGCATTTAATTTGCCTAATGTGGTCAAAATTGGTGTATTTCATAATTTAATTTTTTCTGATAGCCGAGAGCCGTGCAAGGTTAGTTGTTCACATAGCGTGAGTACACGGAAGCACGCTGGCCACGCCCTTAGGAGGCCGAATATGTAAAAATTTAAAATGTTTGTAATTCAGTGATTTATGTAAAAATTACTTGTAAAATATTTCAGGTTAATTGTACGTGCTAAAAAGGTAAATTCTGTGTTATTTTCATGTGAAAATTCCTGTGTATAAGTGAAATAATCATAGTTTTGTATAAGAAATTTAAAAGTGTTTTAAATAGTGAAATAAATAGAAAAAAATGTAAATTAAACTATTGTATTGGTTAGCTTATGTATAAATTCAAGTGAGAAACATTGTTTTAACTTTCTGTGTTAAATATTTAAGAAATTTCGATTTCGAACTTGTGAGTAAAATAGGCAGTTTTCGTTTAATAAATAAAAGGTTTTTTATGATATGAAGATATGATGTATATCATGGTGTAGATATTGTTTTGTACTACCTATATTGATAAATTGTATTTGTATATGATTTGAATAAATAAAGATATTGAGTGAAACGTGAGAGAGTAATAGTACAAATTCATGTAATTAAGTTGCGCAAGCGCGCAGATGGCGCGGCTCTCTTTCGCGTTTAGCTTAGGGGTAGGATAGTAAATTGATTTTATTGCAATTCGTTCGGGAATCGTTCGGGAAATATTCAAGGAAATCGTTCGGGGAAGTTCGGAAATAGTTCGAGGATCTTACCAGCAGTCAATGAGAAGAAGAAAGAAAAAGTGTAGGGAAGTGATAGGGAAAAGTGATTACTCTCTCACGGAACGGTTTGAAGATAATTGCTGTTTCATTCCCAAGTAATTCATCCCTTAAGTTATACAGTCCACATCGAAGAATTAAGGCGTCGGGACCGGGACGACTTCGGAAGACCCGTAATCCCCCGTCTGAACCTACTTGCTGAAAAGGAAGAGGTTATCGCCCTTGTGTGTTACTCCGTTGCGGAGATCACATACGTTGTTCCCGAACCCAACGTAGGCGTTATAGGAGGCCGGATCGAGAGAAGCCTCGATTCCTGTTTCTTAGTACCCGATCCGCTAGGTCCCTTTCAATTGGTCCTTTTCAGGATCAAGAGGGACCCCGAGCCTGGTCCTTTTCAATTGGTCCTTCGCGGCCGGATTGAGAGGACGCCCGAACCTGGTCCTTTTCACATAGGTACTTTGAAACTGGCCATAGCCAGTCTGAAAGAGATTCGTTGCATTCTCTTATCGAACGCGCAAAAAAGAACCACACGATTTATACTCCTGATCAAATGTATGGCATAATCATAAATGCCCGAATCAATGGTGAAAACTTCCGTCTTAAAGAAATGGAACAACGTAATTTCTTCGAATTAATGGAGACAATGGAGAAGATACTGGTTGCGGGTAGACCAAATAATGAAAAAGTTTTGTAGACAAAGATTCACGAAATCAAAATTACTCAAGCCCATCCAGATGTTATTTATTTGAAGTATAACTTTGACGATGAGTATATTTCTCTAAATAATGCATCAAACACCAGATCTTCAAGAGGAAGACTCAAAACAGAAATCCAATCGCCTTATCGAAACCACTTTATGATGTTTTGATTAGTCTCTGCAAAACTGAAGCAATCCCGATACATTATCATACATTTTATAACAATTTGCATGCATTGTGTTGGAAACTCTGAAGAAGAAATCGATATTGAAAGCGAAGATTCAAATTAAAGTAGCATAATATTTGTTTATTTTTTAAGGTTTTGACCATTTTATTTTTGTTTCTAAAATTTAATAGCTAATAAAAAATATATGATTGTATTGAAATTAATGTAGTATAGTATTTTTTTTTCTTTTTTAAGGGTTTAACGGTTTTATTTTTGTTTCCAAAGTTTAATACTCAATAAAAATATGTGATTTTAAAGGGGTTTTTATTTAAAATAATAATAATCATTTTAAATTAAATTAAACAAAAATTAGGTAGTAGTAACATTAAGAAAAGTGATTAGTTTCATAAAATACTGTCTAAAATGGTTAAAAATAAAATTTAATTACAATATAAGGTCGGTCTGTTACAATGGTTATATAAAAATATGTTTTATTTATAGGATTCTAAAATAGCGATTAGTGAATGATACGGCTAAGCTTTGGCTATAAAATTTCCTTGAAGAAGGTGGTAATCGGCTGGCACGTTCGAGATCTAAAGTGGAACATCAAGTCGTATTATATTATTTTTTCATAATGATTTTTTATATTTACGCGAACACTATACAATTGATTAAAACTACTTTTACGGATTTTATCGCGTTTTATTTATATTAATTTTAATACCCGACGTTTCGGGTGCTTTCCAGCACCCATGGTCACTGGGGACTGAGGTGAAAAAACATCCTAATTTCAATAGAGAAGGAGGCTGGGTACTACCACCTGCTTGGGATCCTATAATTAATAAAATTAAAACTAAACCCAAGCATACCACTGCAAGACTTCAAAATACAGTTAGTTCATTCTGCATAGATCGGACCAAAGACAATAATTAAAAAGCTGAAGGTACTCCGGGTTAACTTTTACATCGGGACGTCAGTCACCTCAGTCCCCGTGTGACCATGGGTGCTGGAAAGCACCCGAAACGTCGGGTATTAAAATTAATATAAATAAAACGCGATAAAATCCGTAAAAGTAGTTTTAATCAATCGTATTATATTCTTACATTCCTGAATCTCAGTGCTCGGTGTGTTTAAAAAGTCGTTAATAATGATGTTGCAATTGAATTTTTATTTTTAATTTGATTATTTAATTTGTATTATATATTTGTTCAATTATTTCCTTAAATATTTATAACATTACAAGTTTTTTCTTTTTTTTATAGAAGAGGGGGCAAACGAGCATGCGGCTCACCTGATGTTAAATGACTACCGCCGCCCATGATCAACCGCAACACCAGGGGAATTGCAGGTGCGTTGCCGGCCCTTTAGAAAGAAGTAAGCTCTTTTCTTGAAGGTCCCCAGGTCGTATCGGTCCGGAAAAATCGCCGGTGGTAAACTATCCCACAGAGAGGTTGTACGCGGAAGAAAACTCCTTTTGAAACGTACTATGGTAAACCGCCAAGCATCCAGATGGTGTGGATGGTATCGGGACGTTTGCCGCGTAGTGCGTTCACGAAATTTGGCGGCTGGGATTAATCCGAACCCCACTCTCCATGGTATATGCGAAATAAAATGCAAAGAGATGCAACATCTCTTCGCAGTGCCAGTGAATCGAGCCGATCGGAAAGCACTCGGTCGTCGACGATTCGAGGCGCTCTGCGCTGGATGCGGTCAAGTGGAAGGAGCTGGTACTGGGGAGCCCCAGCCCAGAGATTGGAACAGTATTCCATGTGCGGCCGAACCTGCGCCTTGTAAAGTTGCAGGCGGTGTGCCGGCATGAAATACTGTCCGGCTCTGCTGAGCACGCCAAGCTTTTTAGAGGCCAATTTGGCCTTCTCTTCCAAGTGACCACGAAACTGCACGTCACTCGATACGTCAACGCCGAGGATTCCGATACTGGCTGAGGCAACAAGGGGAGTGCCTTGAAACTGAGGAGATACGACAAAGGGGTTCTTTTTAGCGGTTAACGCGCAAACTTGTGTCTTCTGGGGGTTAAATTGGACTAGATTTAGTCGCCCCCAATCCGAGACTCTGTTCAGCAAGGACTCGACTTCAGACACAAGTTTGTCCCGGCACTCTGAGACGTTTTCCCGAGAAATATTGGCTCGGCCGGTGTAAAGAGCATCACCAGTGCTGTCATCTGCATAGCAATGAATGTTACGGGTTTGCAACATATCATTGATATGCAGAAGAAACAGCGTTGGCGATAGCACGCAGCCTTGTGGAACACCAGTATTAATAGGCTTGCAATCGGAGCTTGCAACAAGTATTTTTAAAAGGTTATATTAGAGAAAATTAGCTTTCACTTGACATATTGAACGTCAGTTTTGGATCACTGTACGCTGAACTATAAACAAATTAGCTTCTTTTATTTTTCCTGTAAAATTTTATTTTTGATATTACCGCTTTATTGCCCGTTGCCTGCGATATATATATCGTATATATCATCACGATATTTTTAAAACTATACACCCGATTGACTTGAAATTTAGTAGTAGTTACTTACCTAATACGCAATGTAGACGCTTACGAGGAACGGATTTTACGATAGTGCCATAAAAAAAATCTTGATAATTTATTTATCGTCTATTATCGTACACCCAGCAAAGCGAGCGGGTACCAGCTAGTGTTTTTTTAGTAGCAGATCCATGTTGTGGTTGTATTATGTTTGTCGCACGGATGGGTCAACTAGACGGTGTAAGGATCACGCTCTCAAAGTATCGCATCCCCATCGTATCATCGTCATCGTATCACATCGTATGTTGGGTGTAGGAGACCGGAAACTTTGTTTCTGCAAACGAGATATTCCTTCTTAGTCCTCAGGGGTAACAACTGACAACCCATCTTCATTATGATTCTTGATCGAGGATAAATGTAGGTAGATGTCTATAGGCCACAGCATTGACGCACTATCAGGTAAACTGTGTGCTCGTTCGTCACCCTGGGAGGTCGCTGACTCGAACTCGGTCTCGAGACATCGTGATAGCACTGCAAGGATACTGGGGGTAGTAAGTGTCCCGGATCGTGCTTCTAGTAGAGCAAAGCGATGAGTTGTGGGGCAAACAGATGGACCACGGTTGCACTGCGAACGGAGATCCCGGTACTCCTTGTGTGTGCTAACGGCGATCATCATGTGGTTTTAGCCGATGAGAGTTTGGTATAACCTTTCCGTTATTCCTCGAGGTGGAAAGTATACCTAAGAAGAAGGTAAGTAAAGAAGGGAAATCCTCAGATTCCTTACAATAAAGGTTCGCAGTAAAACACCTGTGCTCCGGCGCGCCTTGCGTAAGGCTACGAAAGGAAGAGAAGTTAACCTTTCCCGAGCTTAGGCCACTAAGGGCCTGACGCTAATAGGGCTAAGACCATTGATGAGGATTAAGATGGATTGCCACATTTTTAGTAAAATGTGTCTCCGGTTCTTTACACTCACCAAACGAAACACAGCAGCATCAAGCTTCTATTTTACTGCCGGTATTCTATAAGATTCGACCTGGTCGAGCCGACCCACTCATACTGCTACCTTAATATAGCTGCAGCGTGGCTCTACCACGTAAAGGTCATAATGTTGATGCCCTTCAGGTTAACTTAGAAAATCTTATAGTAGACGGCTTTTTTTGACAACTTTAACACTACAATATATGTATGTATGTTGTATGTATTTACCGAATATATAATACCTAGATGACCGAGCTATATGTTAATAAATATTTATTTTGAAGATTAATAAACTTTGCCCTCTGACGTGATGGTCTAAAGCCGTCGCGCCAAAACACAGCACGAGCTGTTTGTTACATTTGCTCGTCGCTGTTTCGTGGAGATACATTCTGTTGAACATGTCCCATATTAAAATTATTCGCAATTGTTGCTCTCGTCTTTATAAAAATATTAGTCCATACACGGGAAGTTTAAGAAAACCGAAAACATACAGCTTCGCTTTAAATTCCCGCTGTTTTACACGCAACTTCGCAACTCGAACTGCGCCTGATGTGGATAATAATGTTTTGAATTCGCCCTGGGGTGAAATCAAAGTTGGAGATGAAACTTTAACTGAATATGTGTTTAGTGATTACGAGTTGTGGGCGAATAAGCCGTCTGTGGTAAGAATTTTATATTTAAACTTTCATTTTACGCGTTATGTTTTTTTACTTTCATTTTCATAATTTAAATTATTAAAATTAGCCCTGCCAGCATTATTTTAACGGAAGTGATACAATGCACATATAAAAGTTAAATTTACATTATAATTGATTTGTGCATACAAGCAATATGCATACAAACAATATACTCTATATTATTTCTTAAGAAGGCTGTATAAAACATTAAAATTGTCTGAAAATAATGATGTGGTCTTTGATTTAAAACATAATTAAGTGTAAAATATAGAAACGTAAATAATTTTTCAACATCTGCACTAATAAATTATTTAAATTTATATTTTAAAATAAATAAAACAAAAATCACAAAATACCTAAACTTATATAACCTATATTTTTATTATTCGTAATTTATGAATAACTTACTACTTAACATTAAATAATTAACACTGAACTTGTAATTTATTAAAAAAGATGTTTCATAGATAATGATTCTAAAATCTAGAGTACAAAGTTCGTAGTGTTCTATATTTTGCTCAGATGCGGACACATACTAAAACATTCACAGTATAAATAGTCCCTATCCGAAGGTTAAGATTACGATGAGTTATTTGGCAAGAAACTCTATAGACATGTAAACAATTAAGTAGAGCTAAGAACTTTCGATGTATATTATTAATAATAATATAAAGGTAAACTCTGTACTGTAAAGTATAACGAAAACATTTAAGCATTTAACTAAAATGCCAGCAATTAAAATAAAAAAGCATTGTAAAAAAATTAAGCGACCAAGATACTCTTGCGCTACACTCTCTTCTCTTGTTAGTTTCAAAGACAGAGTGGAGAGTCGTATAATGCATTGTTGCGAACAAAAAAAATGAGGACCAGGTGCTTCTGTATTTGTGCGTAGTGTACGATACGATATGCCTACCTACGTAAAAAATTATTAAGTATTGCAGTATCGCAACTTCTAATAGTCTGAGATCGTTGTTGTGGTAGAAAAATAGTTTAAGAGAACAGGGAATATTAGTAATAGCTTATTTTTGGATTTCGTGGTATTAGAGATTTTTACTTTCTTGCACATTTCCTATTTATAAAATAATATCTAGTAAGTATCTTATTCTCACCTCAAGGTAAAACCGAAAAATAAAGCTCTATTTTCTGCAAAAAAGGCAATTTTGTCAGTTTAAAAGGTTTAAACAATCTCCACTAAATTCATATATAAATGTGGTAAGTATAAAGGAAATCATACAATGTTATTAAGTCTGAAATAATAAATAATAATATCTGTTTTGTTTGTGTAATATATTATTGCTGGAATTATAAATTTATAAAAATAAATTATATAGATGCCAATTGTATATTTTTTCTATGTCTCATTCAGACTTGCGGTACCTCAGGCAGATCATATGAATACGGCATGCTACGAATGATGGTGGAGCATTGCGCTATGGCGTTAGTTGGTCACATGCGTTTGTCACCCGGCGATCGCATCGGCCTAATATTGCCAAATATTCCTGAATTCGCGGCGCTCATACATGGCGCGATGAGAGCTGGACTAGTCGTAACCTTTGCTAACCCGTTATACACCGCTGGTAAGTAACTACATACATAATATAGTGGTCTAATGATTCTAGTACATACTTTTACAACTGTGCCGTGAATTCTGGGTTCGGATCTTGCAACTGTTAAACTGTGGTAGAGGCACGACGCCTTTTTTTACTGGAAACGAGGTAATTTATCTTAGTCTACTGGGGTGACAACCCATCTGCATATTGATTTCTTAACGGGATTATTAAAGATGGAATGTGTATTACATTTCTATTAATTCTATATTTAAAAAAAAAAACTGTTTTCTGCCTTACATGAGGCATGGATGGGTTATGATGAGAGAGTGATTTTGTATTTACCTCCTTGTAGCACTATACCTATATGATATAATCTATCAAATAGGTATGTCAGATACTTTATTGATTAGATATTGGGAAATTGACGCCGTGACCGATGACGACTAGAAGGACATAACACTGACGACCCTGAGCTTTGTAGTTGTTGGAGTACCCGACAATTAATTCGGGCTTATGATAAGATAGCCAGTGATATCATAAGAGCCATTTTAGAACCATACGGAGTTTTCAGTAATGGATTTATTATTCTGATTGTCCCCGTCTTTTTACTACTTCACCCGATTCTTCCTCGAATTTTGTAGCGAAACATAAATATCCGATCGGACTATACAACGTGACAACAAGCAAGTCTTTATGGTGTATTATGTTTTCGGAGCGGTTGACAACATTTTAAAATAATCTGAAAACCTATTTCTTAGACTTATTTCTCCTCGTTTGTGAAACATTTGTTTCCCAAATACTGCAACTATGTCAACAGAAAACTTTACCTGGAAAGAAAAAAAACCTTTCTGGACCCCAAAAGTAGACCCCCCAAGAGAGAGGAAACAGAAAGAAGAAGAGAAAAGAAAAGCATTAGAATAATTCAAGGTCTAGGAAAAAATTAAAAAAAAACAATTAAAACAAGTCCGATCGTATGGTAAAGCCACGCTACCACGGAATAAATCATAGTACTACGTAACACCACAGCTATATTATTGTTGTACCTAATACGACCAGGGAAAGGCCACGCTCTCACAGGATTCCAGCGTAAAATCAGCTTACTGCTGCTGTATTTCGTATGGTGAGTCTAGAGAACCTCTACACTCACCATACGATGACTGGAAAAGACGCATTCCATCTTAGTCCTTACGGGTGGTAACGCATCTGCATTTTGATTCTTAATCGACGATTGATGTAGAAATGTCTACGGGCCGCAGCATCCTTTTACCATCTGGTGGATTGTGCGCTCGTGTAACTCTTTACCTAGTTGCCATAAATTATTGACTTCTGGCTACTAGGTACATAAATTGACTATAATAATACAAATTTAATTTACAAATCAATAAATAACCCGGTGACATTAATTTTAGTTGTTTACTTATTATATATTAAAGCATTGATATCGACAGAGCAATCAAGGTTAGGTACGGGTTTAAAGTACACAATAATAAATGCGATCGATTGTGTTTACTGTTTACTGATACCACTTATAACAATGTGTAACGACTTTTACGTAATGGATCGTAGTAAGTTGATATTATGTACCTATATTTGTCCAGTTCATTCAGTATTTCACTGTTTTTTTTAAACGTTGCTCTAGGATTTTCTCCCTTTAAGTGGAAGCAATTCACACACATAAATTACACAAGGATAAACATCCAGACCCGGAACTATTAGTTGTAGGCCATACAAATATTTGTTCCGAGCGGGATTCGAACACGCGGCCATCAACTGCCGCAAATCAATGCTAAGCTACGCAGCCGTCCGCAGTGGCTTGACATTGAATTGCGTTCCAAAGCAAAGGTTAAAATTGTTTCCTAGCTGTAGATGGTACGTATTTGTATTATTGTATACGAAGGTAGTTATGCAGACGAATATATCATACATACCTATATGTTGTTGTCTCGCTAACAAACGTGTATGATTGCAAATACAACACTAGCTTACACACAGTCATGCCTCATTTTTTTACCGAATACTAATTACAATTATAATAAAAATTACGGCGTGAATTCACGCCGTGAATCACACAGGAGTCTGGAGCCCACATTACAATTACACAAGTACAATTAAAATTATTGTAAATAAAAAAATTATAGGAAAATTAATGTAAAACTAGCCTACCATAAACTTATCGTACCATATATATATATATATATATATATATATATATATATATATATATATATATATATATATATATATATATATATATATATATATATGAATATTCGGCATATTCGGCAGGTTTACCGAATATTCGTATTCGGCCGAATTTTCAGCTAAATCACTGAATATTCGTTAAAGTGGTACTCAAAGTATCCACTGTATGAATATGTACGAATTGAGTAATGCCATGTCTTTCATAATTTTACTGTTGAAAGTATATTTATTTATGGGTTAAATCTACTTGTTTTTGAGGCACTGTAGATTTATTTCCAATTATAGCAAATAGAAAACTTGCTAAAATTTTGTTTGGATACATTACAGTCGTCAGTTTCTCTTATATTGGTTCAAATAGTAGATCTACTGCCACTCATTTTCATCATATAATTATCAATTTTCACTAAAATACTTTTTCTCACAAAAATAGTCAAAACGTAAGCATGGAGGATCTGGAGCAAGCAGCGACAAAATTTGCAAGCCCATTTGGATTGCCTTTGACGTAATCGATGCTTTTCTAGGAGAAAGCGATAATTGTAAAAACACTACAAATACGGTTTTTTATCTTTTATATACACGTAATTGTCTTGAGCCAAAGCGCATAGCGTCACGGCAATAGCAGTGCATATTTCAGCGTCCATTCTCGACGAGCGCGAACGTACATAGTCAGTAATCTATGGCGCGAACTAAACTGTGAACGATTGCGAATGTGGAGAAATATGTTTTTCGCGACGACTTCGCGGCAAAATTACGGCGTGAATTCACGCCGTGAATCACACAGGAGTCTGGAGCCCACATTAAACAAAAAAATCTCCAAATTTTATGTTTTTTAAACAATAATTTTCCTGTTGTAAATTTTAATTATTAGTACAATATAAATACATCAAATAAATTAGTGTTTCATTAACATGGCAAGATATTCGTATTCGTAAAAGTAGTATGTGTTTGATATATATATGACCGGTGGTGTCAATGATATATATATATATATATATATATATATATATATATATATATATATATATATATCATTTTGACACCACTGAAAGTATTGTTAGTCAAATTTTTAATGGATGACACACACGGTCCGTTCAATTGATTATTCCAATGGATCAGTTCAAACTAGGACTGTTGATATTTTTTAAAATATCGGATTTTCGATATATCGATAATTACAAATATATCAATATCGGAGTTTAAATACAGCCTGCTGAACATAGGCCTCCCCCATAGATTGCCTCATTAGGTGGATTTTGTCATAGTTGATAGGCTTTGTGAGTGGGTTATGAACTGCCATAGTTGACAGGCTTTGTGTGTGGGTTGTGAACCACAGTTTTTTTATTATTTTTATCTGTTATCAGGAAGATACTGCTGCACAACACCTGTTTCATTTTCCTTCTGTCTGGCTCTTACGAAACCCACAAACGATATGGGATAGTGGACATTGTCACACCGCACCGCTCCTACACGGTTCGCCTGAGTAGAATCTATAAATGTGGCGTTATTAATCATCAAAGACTATTTATTTTCTATATTCTATATACTCCAAGTTTTTCGCAGCACTCCTGCCATCGTTCTTCAACTGTTAGTTCAGTCATTACAAAGGTTACCCCGGACAGACAGACAAAAGTTTTAAAAATGGTTACTCGTATCTTGAAATTTGACAAACAACAAAAAAACAAATATATGTGTACATACATTTGTTTTTTTGGACTATCTTTAACAGTAGTAGAGCCACGCGGCAGGTTTTGCTGTCGCTCGTATGAGCCGGCTCGAACCGGGGTGGTAAGACGACTTCACAGAACACCAGCGCGAAGTAGAGATTTACCTCTGCGCTTCGCTTGGTATATGCAGGTGGCCGGAGGATCAATTCCCCCCCTCAACATGGTAGCAGAATAAATTAAAAAACTACCCCAGGAGAGTACCAGCACTCCCGGGGACGGAAAATAAGTAATAAATAATAAAGTTAAATTTTAATCTATGGTAACCGCGGTTAACTATGACATCTGGACGTTGAACATCTCAGTCCTTCCCGTGACCACGGGTGCTGTAAAGCTCTCGAAACGTCGGGTATTAAAAAGTTAAATAACTAAGTATTAAAAAAGTAAGTTAAAACTAGTATTATTTCAATGTGTAGTGTTCGCGTAAATATAAGAAATCATTATGTAAACTATCTTACACTTCCTGAGCGTGGGTGCTCAGGCTGCCACGCGTATGCTAGGGGGAGGGGGGGGGGCACAATTCCACTTGCGACTAAAACTTCTCGGGCAAGCGGGGGAATAAGACCAGGCGACCCCTGTCACGCTACCCGTGAATTTTTTCAACACCAGGGGACTTCATTCCAACCTAAACACTGTCCACTACCATCTGTAGACGGCGAAGCCGGCCTTGATGTATATACCTTTTTAACCGAGACGCCGGTGTCCTCTCCGGCTGATATCTCGTATCTCTCCTACCCGGGGTACAAACTGGAACACTCCTTTGTGCCTCGGGCTGGAGTTTGCGTTTACGTCAGAGAGGACATCTGTTTTGACGTCTCGGCAGTCTTGAAGGTAAGGACCTGTCCATCCTAAGGCTGCGCGTAGACAGCGACGATCATCCCCGCGTCTACGGGTGCCTCTATAAGTCCCATAGCGGTAATGCCGAAACAGACACCGTCACCGTCACACAGACAGAATCGACCACGTCTAAATGGCTACAGATTCCGTGCTACAGCAGATCTCATCCGCAGAGATATGACTTTGCCTTGGCATATGGTCTGACACAACTGGTTACAGATGTGAAAGATCATACACCTTCCCTGTTGTACCTTCTGCTGATTTCTTATCCGGACGGATATCAGGTTTCCGTCGACGCCCCTCTAGGCTCGTCGGACCAATGTCTTGTCCGGAGTGTGGTACCAGTCACATGAACGTCGCGGTTGCATTCTCCAGGCTGCCGCCGTGTCTTACAGGTTGGCCGATTGGGATAGGATGCGGTAATTTTTTTGATTCTCGCCGGATTATCCCAGCATGATTGCTGATTCTGTCGCTGATGTGGTACTTCAGGGTATAGAACTTTTTATTCCATCCTCTGTGGTAGTACGGTGCCACTCATGATCCCATCATATTTGAATTCTGCAGGTTGCCGTCATGTTTGTCATTATAGTTGAACTGATTGGGATGGGATGCGATCTTTCCTTCCTTCCTGATCCGATCCTTGGAGGCAGGTTTGCTTCTCGCCGGATGATCTCGGTGTTGTTGCTGATTCTGTCGCTGATGTGGTGCTGTGAGACAGGGAATGGAACTTTTTATTCCATCATCTATGGTAACTATCGGAGGCAGATTCCAGTCATGGTTTGGTCGCTCCTGTAAAATAGGATCACGCTATAAGCAGGAGTGCTACCGGGCCTGGGCTGTCGCATCAACGTCGCGGGATGTAAACACCAGCCCTCTTAAAAAGAAGCATAATTCCGCTTCCAGGTCCTTTAAAAGAGTCATTGCCAAGACAAGGTCTGAGCACATCGGCAGAATTGGCGAGAAGCTAGTTCGCCTTCCTTCGGGAACCCGTGCATTCTAGTCTCTCGCCAATGCTGTCAAGGGAACTTCTGTCAGTCATCTCTTCCATCTCTGCACAGAGAGCATGAGTCACTGGCCCATGCCACAAAGGAGAAAGCCGACCTGTTAGGCTCTCTCTTTGTGTCCAACGCGACACTCTATGACGGGGAGAACACACAGCTGACCATCCCGCGGTGTGAGTGTGCAAGTCGAGTGGGCCTGATGGAGTCCCTCCCATTGTGCTGAAGACGTGTGCTCCGGAGTTGGCACCGGTTTTTTCGCGTCTTTTCCGGTACTCCTACTTCCAGGGCGTAGTCTCGAATTCATGGAAGACAGCTATGGTTCACCTGATCGGGACGATTGGACGATTGGACATAGCGAAGGCCTTCGATCAGGTCTGGCACAAAGCGCTTTTTTCGACGCTTCCTTCCTAGGCTTCTTGAGAAATTGTGCAATGGTATCACCAGTTTTCTTGCTGATCAGAGCATCAAGGTCGTAGTAGACGGTGCATACTCTGATTACAAGCCTATTAATGCTGGTGTTCCACAAGGCTGGCACCAAAGTTCCTTCTGCATATCAATGATATGTTGCAAACTTGTAACATTCATTGCTATGTGCAGACGACAGTACTGGTGATGCCTTATACACCGACCGTGCCAATATTTCTCGGGAAAACGTCGCCAAGTACCAGGAAAATTTGCGTCTGAAATCGAGTATTTGCTGAACAAAGTCTCGGATTGAGGGCGACGAAATCTACGCGCTTTACCGCGCGCTTACCACTAAAAAGAACCCTTTTGTCGAATCCCCTCAGTTTCAAGGCACTTCCTTCAAGCTAGTATCAGAATCCTCGGCATCGACGTATCTAATAGTGTGCAGTTTCGTGTTCATTTAGAGGGGAAGGCCAAATTGGCCTCTAAAAAAGCTTGGCGTGCTTAGCAGAGCGAGACTGTATTTCAAGCCGGCACCTCGTTAGCAACTTTACAAAGCGCAAGTTTGGCCTCACATGGAATACTGTTCCCACCTCTGGGCCGGGGTACCCCAGTGCCAGCTCCTTCCACTTGATCGCATCCTGTGCAGAGCGGTTCGAATCGTCGACGACCAAGTTCTTTCTGATAAGCTCAATTCACTGGCGTTGCGTAGGGATGTTGCATCCCTTTGCGTTTTTTATCGCATCTACTTCGGGGAGTGTTTTGAGGAATTGTTAAAATTAGTTCTAGCCACCAAATTTCACGAACGCACATTGCGTCAAAATTCACGATACCATCCTCACCATCTGGATGCTTGGCGGTCCACCTCTGTGAGTTTTACAAAAAGTTTTCTTCCTCGTACAACTTCTCTGTGGAATAGCTTACCACCGGCGACTTTTTCGGACCGATACGACTTAGGGACCTTCAAGAAAAGAACTTACTCCTTTCTAAATGGTCGGCAACGCGCCTGCAATTCCCCTGGTGTTGCGGTTGTTTATGGTCGGCGGTAGTTACTTACCATCAGGTGAGCCGCATTCTCAGTGCCTCGCTGCCCTTTTCTATAAAAAAAAGACAAAATACACACTTGCTTGTAACACTTGTTAGTACCCTAAAATTAAAGGATCTGAAAAATTATCTCTGAAATGAAATTATCCCTTTACTTGGTTTCGTAGCGGTATTTTTTTTTTCGAATAAAAACATATGTTAAACCAACAGAGGAAGTTAGGAAGCAGTTCACGGACTGTGATGTAAAAGCGATTGGAACCATCGAGATGTTCATGCCGCTCGCGCAAGAAGTCAGCAAGTCGCTGAAGGACTACAAAGGCACTATTTGGGTCGGAGGTGAAGACGATAAAACTAATGGTAAGCATGGTTAATACGTTTATTGTATATATAGGGAAGCATGAGGTTGTTAAATTAATTTTCGTTATGATTTCAGGTATTTTCGGACTTAGCTCGCTTATAAAGGCGAATCACAAAGCCGATCTACCGAAATTAAACAGCGAAGATGTATGCCTGATTCCCTATTCCAGTGGAACTACAGGCATGCCTAAAGGTGTAATGCTTACGCACAAGAACCTTGTCTCGAATTTGAAACAAGTGCAGTATCCAAAGATTATGAAATACAATGGCGAAAAAGGTTAAGCTCGATTATTTTATACATTACTGTTATCAAACAGTGCATCAGCACTGCTGGAGTGAGAGTTAGAATAGTTGCTGCTTTGTGTCGTGACAGTAGGGAAAATACGTACAAAATGACATACAGTTTTGTTTTTGGGTTGGGGAACTCTTTATTAATAAATCACAGCACGTTCATATTGTACACCAGTAATGTTTGGTTTTATACCTATGAATTCTAATAGATATTTAAAAGATAAACTAACAGATTTTTTTTTAATTAAAGTTTAACTGAGTTCAACGAAAATCCATTTTGTCCATATGCTATGGACTATACTATATATATATATATAGGTATACATATTATATAATATATATATATATATATATATATATATATATATATATATATATATATATATATATATATATATATATATGTATATATGGACATACACTACAAAATTAATAACATTAATGACACAACAATGGATGAAGACTGGCTACTATATAAGAAAGCTAAGTCTGAATAAAAAATGTATCAGGTATCGACGCTCAACAGGATGGCGCAAATTCTGTGGTAGTATAGAAACCTATGAACAAGCAAATCGAATAAGAAAAATCCTAGCTAAACAGAACACGCCGGGATCTATTTCTTTAAATAAACCCGACGGATGCTACTCAACATCGCTGGATGAAACCCAACGCATCCTAATTGATACTCACTTCTCAGGTTGCTGTGTAGTTAAAAGTGTAAACCGGCATGAAGATACACTGACACCAACAAAAGAAGACTGGGACTTAGACTGGCACAAAGAGTGGTGACGATGGACAAAATCCATTGGGCCATTCATAGTTTCCAATTCTATAAGGCAGGACCTGATGGCTTATTTCCGGCACTTCTGCAGTGGGGGGGTAAAGTCCTAACAGTCAGACTTGTTGCCATAATGAGAGCATGTTTAGCTCTTAAATATGTTCCTAGGGGATGGAGGGAAGTGAAAGTCACGTTCATACCCAAACCATGTAAGAACGACTATACAGACCCTAAATCCTACAGACCCATTAGCCTCATATCCTTTCTCCTAAAGACGATGGAGAGGATGTGTGAACGGGAGTTGAGAGGGTCGGCGCTAATTAACTTACCGCTACACGAAAAACAACACGCCTATAGCTTAGGTAAATCGACAGAATCGGCACTTCACCATGTAATAACAAAGATTGAAGAGGCCATCCAAAACAAAGTAATATGTCTAGGCTCCTTCATAGACATAGAAGGTGCTTTTGACAGAACAAATTTCTCCAGCATAAAAGGTGACCTAAGTAGACATAATGTTGAACCGGCACTGATTGACTGGATAGTAAACATGCTCAGTACACGATCAATAAAAATTGCTGATGAATCTGAGACAATTCAGATCATAAAAAGATGCCCGCAGGGTAGGGTTCTTTCACCTCTCCTGTGGAATATGGTCATTAATGAACTCATCAGCAAATTAAACGCTAACAATTTCTACACAGTCGGTTATGCAGATGATCTGACAATACTGGTCTCTGGAAAGACAGCAAGCAGTGTGGAGAGATGGTGCAGGGAATATGACCTAACCGTTAATCCAAACAAAATGGTTATAGTAATGTTCACACAAAAATGAATGCTGAATAACTATCATCTTCCAAGTCTTTTCAGCACAAAACTCCAGCTTTCCTCCGAGGTAAAATACCTAGGTCTTACCTTGGACAGTAAACTTAACTGGAATAAACACATAGAAAACAAAATCAACAAAGCTAGTTTAACTTTCTGGCAATGCAGAAACATGATTGGCAAACGATGGGGTTTGACGCCAAAAATTATACTGTGGCTGTACAAAACTATAATTCGGCCTATGATCACATATGGCTCTCTGGTATGGTGGACCAAAACCACTGAAACCACCACTATACGAAAGCTTCAGCGTTAGCTGCAAAGATTGGCTTGTATGGCTGCCACGGTCTGCATAAGGACTACACCAACAGCAGCTTTGGAGGCTATGCTGGAGCTAACACCGCTTCATCTACATATACAACAAGAAGCAACTTTAGTTGCCATTACACTCAAGACCCTAAATCTTTTAAGTAAGAGTAGAGTCCCCCATACAGATATAATTGATAGAATTTACTCAAAATTCCTATCTTACAAGCCAAGTATGATAGGATCCCAAAACAATTTGTATTCGATAAGAAGTACAGGATACAATTGAAGGAAACTGACCATCTGGAAGGATTGGGTCATAGAGAGCTCAAGGTTTTCACGGATGGTTCTAAGACAAATGAAGGTGTGGGGTCTGGGGCTTTCTCTGAAGACCTTAATATCCACATATGCACACCGCTGGGTACCTACAACACAGTCTTCCAGGCTGAATGCATGGGTATCATTCAAGCGGCTATAGCAATAGATGCTAGGATGGTGAAAGACTTCTCCATCAGAATACTGACCGACAGTATGGCGGTACTACAAGCTCTGAGTTGCAATGTGACGAACTCGGGACTGATATACGAATGCCATCAACGATTGAATGAGGTATGTAAGCACAAGAATGTGACTCTGCAATGGATCAAGGGACACAGTGGATCTAGAGGCAACGATGCAGCAGATGAACTGGCCAGAAGGGGATCAGCTCTGGCAACTACAGGGCTGGAACCAATAATACTGATCCCCTTTGGCTACGTTCGTTCACTGGTACGTAGATACTTCAATAATTTACACGCTCAGCTTTGGAAAAATTTAGTAGACTGTAGACAAGCTAGGGAGGCCCTGCCTGAAATAAACAGTCGTCTAACCAAGGTTCTAATGAGACTGAACAAGCCACAGATCAGGATAGTAACAAGTGCTATCACAGGACATGGCTCTTTTAACAAACATTTGTTCACCATAGGTGTTACTGATAGCCCCCTGTGCAGGGCATGCATGGGAGAGGAAGAAACGACGGCTAACGTGTTGCTGACATGTCCAGAAGTCGCTTCATACAGGGCTAAACATCTCGACACGCCGGGACCGCTCCCCCGAAGTTGCTTGCAACATCAAAGGACTGTTGAACTTCTTCGGGGAAATATCATGGCTCGAATAACCACATATTCCTGCCCACACGCAAAATACGCGCTTAGACGTGGAGTTGCGGAAAACAGCCCGTCGTAAACTAACTAAATAACATTAACGACAAAGCTCGCAAATGAATCGATTTGTTCGTTTAGGGACTTCTGTGCAAGAAGCGTGGGTCCGCTGCAAAACACTTAAACACCGCAACCAGTCCTCCCCAGGTGTTGACCGGAAAAAAAGATCGTTGCAATATATGCAAGAGCAATCCTCTTCGTCATCTTGAGCGTTGCCTGCCAAATTTTCTTCTTCACCGACTTCTTCGAACAAGGTTTTGGTAACGTTTCTTCTCCTCTTTCCTGCAAGAGCTTTAGGTTTTTGTTTTTTTGTTTTGACTTCATTGCATTCATGTTTGGAGGAGAAGTCAAAATCAAAGAGGTTTGTTATATCTTTGGCTTACGTTTTCTTTGGCCACTAATGTAACGTCCTTTTGAGACAGGTGATATATACTCAACAGGCACTACTAGAGTATAGGAAGAAGGGCGTGCTTTATTACCAACAGATTTTGATTTGGAGCAGGTAAAATAAGGTCTTGACCAGTGTTTGATGTTGAATTATCGCCTTGTTCAGTAGAGTCGGTTGTTTGAACTGTATTGTTTTTGTAAGGTGTTTTTGTAAAGTGTTATCACTAAAGAAGTTAACAGCTTTGAATAAAGGTATGCTGCTACTGCACAATTAGCTATTGCTAGTGCAGCACAATTAGCTCATTGAGTTCTTATCGACAAAACGACATATCTAAGTCATTTTTTCCGTTACCTATGTATTTCATTTTGTCCTTATTGTGTTATAAAAAAATTAAAATTCAACAATAAATTCAAAATTAATATTATTTACGGAAAAAGTTATTCAAATGCAACAATAAGTACCTAGGGGATCCGCGACTCAAACGGGGCCGCACCGTTGATGCGGTGGTGATGGGGCTGCGGGGGGAGAGGATTGTCGGTATTGCGAGGCGCCGCTCTCCCTAACCTCCGCAGCCGAATCTCGGTTGGCGGCGGAGCCATAGACCAGATCCGCCGCTGGGGTCCGGAAGGCTAGTACTTCTAAGTGCTCGTTTTTCCTGGCCCCATGGCCTTCGCGTATCGGACGCGGGGGCGTCTGTTGCGCAGATGCAATTGGAGGCCGTGGAGGAAGGCGTGCCATGTGTTCTGGTGCGCCTTACTTGGGAAGGAGAACGGGGAGGAATATTCCTCTCCCGAGGAGGTGCTACCATGGGGCGGCAGTCGCTGGTAGCGCCGCGGAAGTGTGCGAAAGCGTTCCCGTATCCCTGCCAATATGCGACGAAGGTGTAACACCATGGGGTTTTAGTCGGTGCGAGTCCGACAAAACCCGTCCTTGCCCCCGCGAGGCGGGTATGCGTAGGCATTTCCCCATGTTAAAAAAAAGGGGGATGTAATAAATGTACAAGCAAGGTAAAACTATGAAAAATATAATATTAATATAAAAAAACTCCATGCAATCAAAAAAAGAAAACTCGTAACCTACCAATTTTTGTCGTCGGCTATAACACCCGAACGACCTCGTAGAGTCACGTGATATAGTTGTCTAGGGCGGCCTAGAATTGACAGAATTTGAAATATGATGCCTGTGTCATTTTGTCCGTGTATGTAATTTTGTACGTACTTCCCCTATTACTCAAATTGCATTTGAATCTTCTTATAGTGTAATAGAACGTTATAAAGACTTGCCGAATTTTATTTATTATGTTTATGTTATTTACTTATTGTTTTTCATTATAAGAAATTACTATCCATGTAAATATCAGTTTTGCTTTTGCAGGCCACGGGGACGTAATTTTAACCGTGCCGCCATTTTTCCACATTTATGGATTCAACGCCGTTCTAAACTACAATTTAACTCTCGGATACCATGTGGTCTCCATACCTAAGTAAGTGTCCTTTTCATCTCCTTCTTCACCAGCCCAAGAAGTCCACTGCTGGACGTGGGCCTCTTTCGTTAAGATTTACTTGGCAGACGAATTGCTGTCTACCAAGAAAATTGTCAGTAAAATCGCAGTACCAGACGTCTTGGATTTTGGATTCTGCTGTCCGATGACGGTCTAGGTGTTTTACGTCTACATGGCTTCCAATAGACGGCGATGTAGCCACCGATAAGATTTTTTTGGCATTTTGCATTTGATATTTGGTAGAGCCACGCTGCAGCTATATTATGGTTGTAGCACGAATGGGTCGGCTCGACCGGGAAAGGACCACGCTCTCACAGAATACCAGCGTAAAATAGCAGCTTAACACTGCTGTGTTTCGTGTGGTGAGTGCAGAGAACCGGAGACCTATTTCACTTCAAATGATTCCATCTTAGTCCTCACGGCTGATAACGCATCTGCATTTTGATTCGTAATCGATGATAGATGTAGATGTTTACGGGCCACAGTTACCACTTACCATAAGGTGGACTGTGTGCTCGTTCGTCCCCCTTATCCTATAAAGGAACACTCACAAGACAAAATGAGGTAATGGATTCTCTTGCGCCGCCAGAATAAAAAAAAACGTTCTTTTTCGCAATCTAGTATTGAAATGATTCAAGTGAAGCCTGAATCAATCTTCACATTTATATTATATTGTATTGTAAAGTAAAAGTAAAGTAAAGTTACAGCCTATATACGTCCCACTGCTGGGCTCAGGCCTCCCCTCATTTCTGAGAGGGTTTAGGGCAAGGAAGTGTCCGCCGCGCTGCCCAAATGCGTGTTGACGAACTTCACATGTCTTCGAAATATTTTTTTTCTTATTCCTCAGACATGCAGATTTTCGATGTTTTCCCTCACCGCCGAGCACGTGGTAAATCAGCACTTAAAATTGCAATTAACAATTTCATTGGTGCCGGCGGGGATCGAACCCGGGTTACTCGCGTTCTGTTATATTTACAGCGAGCGTTAACCACTGAGCTACCACGGCATTGTATTGTATCAATGAATATTTACAGCATCCACCGACATCTTGCATGTCTTACCAGATCGTCACTTCATCCAGTGGATAAAGATACAAGCCACAAAATATGCTGTTCCTAAGCAAACTTTGGTTCGAGCATAGAAATCTAAATAACAAGGCAATATTATTTAGATTTCTGTGGGTTCAAGTGTATGTACAATGTTCATGGCTGGCTTTAAGTTTTGAGAAGTAGGTTCTCAATTCGCCATTATGTTTTTTATGTACTTATTTGATAATTCTTAACCGATTTTATTTATTTTTTTAAATTAAACAGATTGTATCACAAATTTATTTTCTATTTAAATTTGAAGAAAATAATTCTATCCCTAAGGATGGAAAAAGTAAAATTAAAATTTAAAAATCTCTTCATTCTCCGTAGCGATCCGTTTCTTTTACCTAAGAGGTGCTTATGAAAACAGTTTTTATTACAAACTATTCATTAGGCAACTTAGGATGACTTAAAATGAAAGATCTTTAAGTGTATTTTGAATTGTAGTGTAAAAATTTAGCTTTTAAAATGAGTAAAATAAAAAAATAATTTATACATAACGGCTATTAATGAATTATTGCCCCGTTTTCAGAATATATAAATTTTTTCTTTTTAGTTTTGTTGAAGCCGGTTTTACTTTTTATTTAAAATTATTATTGAGTAGCTACTTTTTAAATCAATGTATTTAACGACTGCAACTTTTGCTTATTCTTCGTATGAAAAAAAATATTATTTTTAGATTTACACCAGAAGAATACATAAAGTGCCTGGTGGAGTACAAACCAACAACTGTTTTTGTAGTGCCTTCACTTTTAGCTTTTTTATCGACGCATCCTTTGGTTAAAAAGGAACATTTAGAGTCGATAGAAACCATAGTGGTTGGAGCGGCACCTATCACGGATAGTATGCTAGAAAAGTTTCTACTTAAATGTGAAAAAACTAAGGACGAAATAAAACTGTTGCAAGGTATGCTTTTCCAATATTTTTGTCTTTGTAACAAAACACAAGTATCATTTTCTGTAGGATATATAATTATACTGTCTTTAGTTTTCACCTAATCCTGAAGCACCATTACGTGCTCTACAGTAAACACGCATTGGGGCAGGGCGGCAGATTTTTTCTATTTCTTGAATTTGAAATAAACTTTCGGTAGGTACTTAAATAACAACAGTATTTTTGAAGTAAATAATATATAAATCAATTAAAAACTATCGAAATTAAAATAATACGTACCCAATTAGTAGTATTTACTATTTATTGATAGATCAATTTCATAATATGTTAATGTAAAATAAAAAAATGGAAAATATCAGTGCTATGTAGTATATTCCGTTCATAAACCCTATTTTTTCAAGACGGAATATACTTATTATTATGTATGTTAACTAGGGTATCCGCAGTAGCTCATTGCTTTTCAGCTCAGATTCTCACAAGATGTTTTATTTCTGTATATTTGTAATTGGTTTCTTTATTACAACACATAGTCTAAAAATCTTGTCAATCAAAAATTTGTCGTTATCATTTAATAAAATATAACATATGCCAGCAGATGGCTCGGATATATTTATTAGTTTTTAAACGCAATCGTTGTTTATAACTTAAATATTTTAGGAGATTTTTCTCTTTTTTTCTCCGCCAACACAAATTCGAGCAAATTGGCGAACAAATTGCTCTATAATCCTATCAGAAATGAGAGTAATTTTAACTTGTCTTATTCTTCATCTGCCCTTATTTAATTCCATTGCTATTGGGTATTTCTTAAAGCTGCACAGAGTACTTGACGTTTCGCACCTTTGAAACCGATCTCCCTCACTGGTTTGCACATAATAATGTCCTCCAGACCGAATTTCGGCCACGGCGGCCTATCTCAACGGAGACTAGCCATCGGCGCAGGACAGGATTATAGTGCCCAAGTGTATGCGAAAGCACAGGTGCACTCTCTATTCCCTCACTGTCATAATCCGATGGGACGGTAAACCGACACTACCGGAGAGAGATCAGCAGGACCAACGGCTTTACGTGCTTTCCGAGGCACGTGGGTTAGACACCGTCAACTTCCTGACTCCGGGTAGCTACTGAGAATTTCTTGACAGAAAAAATCAATAATTGATTTTTGGCCCGACCTGGGATTCGAACCCAGGACCTCATGATCAGCAGTCGAACTACTACAACCACTAGACCAACGAGGCAGTTGGTCTAGTGGTTGTAGTAGTGCGATTTGGATATTAAAGACCTGGCGTAAATCCCTGTCTATCGTAGACCACAGGATTTACCTGGAAACTCCCATAGACTTTTCTTATGACACCTCCGCTTGCTACTTGCAGCCGGACGTTGTTGAGAGCATATGTTGTTCCCCGCGGGATCCGAGCCTGCGTCCTAGTAGCACCAAAGCCAAACGTCACTACACTACTGAGTCTTATTTATTTAGGCTTAAGGAGTTGATTAAGACTTTCAATTACAACTTATAAGTATTTCTTAGCTACATTCCGTTAAAAATAGCTTAATATACAGGTTATGGAATGACAGAGAGTTCTCCTGTGACTCTGATGACGCCTTATATATATCCGTTTAACAAAGTGGGCTCAGTGGGCCAGCTGGTGCCCAGCACTCAAGCACGGGTTATTTCTCTCACTACAGGTGATACGCTGGGTTCGCACAAATCTGGCGAATTATGTCTGCGTGGGCCACAGGTAATCGCTTAAGCATTTTAACGTATTTGTAAACGATTTTCTTTACCCATCGCTTAAATAATACATACATCAATAATGTCAAGTCAGTAACAGTTTTTGTCTGTTACATTTTATAGACATAATTATTAGTTAAAATTTAAAGATAAATCAGTACAGGCGATACATTCACTAACTTGGGTATAAGGTCTATGGATAATAATTACAAATGACCAATCGAGACCTCAAAACAGAAGGATTCGGTTTCAGTGAGGATACCATAGACCGGGCTTTCGTTGTTATAGTAGGTTGAGGTTGTTATTTTTGTTTTTATATTTTAAAAAAAAAACTTTGAAATAAGTCCCGCAAAAACCTACATTAAAATCTTACTTGTTTTTTTGGTGAATAAAAATCACTTTATAATATTGATCAAAAATGTATTCTCTTCTGTTTGTATTATATAAATAAAATAAAAAATATTTCTCTTCAGCATTTTTTAAATCCTCCGTAGGTCATGAAAGGTTACTGGAAGAACGAAAAAGCTACATTGGAGACAATAGATAGCGACGGCTGGTTGCATACAGGTGACGTGGCGTACTATGATGACGACCATTATTTTTACATAGTAGATCGTACTAAAGAACTTATAAAAGTTAAGGGTAACCAAGTAAGTCTCTATAACTTTATATATTTTCTTTTTTTTTAATATATAATGAATTTTCTTTACTCCTTTTTATAGAATAGTGGTGACAAACGAGCACACAGTCCACCTGACGGTAAGTGGATGCTGTGGCCCATAGACATCTACATTTATCCTCGATTAAGAATCAAAATGCAGTTGCGTCACTCCTGAGGACTAAAATGGAATGCCTCGTATCCAGTAAAAAAGGGTCTCCGGATCTCTACACACACTATAATAAACACAGCAGTATTAAGCTGCTATTTTACGCTTGTATTCTGCGAGAGCGTAGTTCTTCCCCGGTCAAGCCGACCCATTCGTGCTACCACCATAATACAGCGTGGCTCTACCACGTAAAAGAGCTGGATCTACTCTCTTTTAATTTTTAAGTTCGTTTATTTGTGAAACGAAAATAACACCCAAAAATTGAAGTAAAATAACAAAGTACGCAATAACCTATACTCGCAATTGAAACTATTTAATTTCACAACACAGATATCAATGATGTCAATGTTTCCCAGCGAACAACTTCAAAACCCATAAATTATTTATCAATTGTTCGAACAAAAAAATAATTAGAATTTATTTTTCACAAAATTATTTTATTTCAACCAACCTCAAAAATAAAGGAAAGGGAATACAGTCACCTTAAAATTACGGTCAATTATTAACAACATTATCAAACAGCTTTATTGAATGTATGGTATTTTATCCCCTTTTTAAAACTGTGAGCACTATGGCACTTGGACAATTAAGTAGTTCTTGGAAAAACACTATATCAGACATAGAATACTATAATACATACATAATCGCATGCAAATTATTTAGACTATGATATCAGAGAGCGGTAGGTCTGGGTAACTTAGCAAAAAATATTGAGTTGTTGCAATTGCAAAAACTCAGCCGCAGGTTTCGCATTTTGTATGATAACCCAAAAACAAAATCTCGTATAAATATTTCTAACTCATTTTTTTTAAATTGAATTAATGAATTTTTAGCATGCCTTACATCATTGCCCATTAACATATCACACGTTAGGATTCACGATTCACGCAAAACCCACCGGACGGATTTTCATGAAACTTTTTATGTAGGCAGTAAATGAAGACTGTGTGTATAGGTAACGTTTTATCAGCTTACGGAAGAATGAAAAAAGGGTTACGTTTATCCTTTTTTTTTAAGTTTATTGTCGTTATGCTGCTGATGGTTTTATTAGTCCTAAAGATGATTTAGCTTTACGCATAATAAATCTATAGAAAAGTGTGTGTATGAAAATGAAAGATCGCGCCACCAATCAGAAAGATCAGAATAACGTCTGCTGAGTCAGCTAGTTTTTAATAAGTATAAAAAACAAATTACGCAATGATTTCTTATATTTACGCGAACACTACACATTGAAATAATACTAGTTATTACGGAATTTATCGCGTATATTTAACTTTTTAATTACCCGACGTTTCGAGAGCTTTACAGCACCCATGGTCACGGGAAGGACTGAGATGTTCAACGTCCAGCTGTCATAGTTAACCGCGGTTACCATAGATTAAAATTTAACTTTTGTTCCGATCTACACAGTATGAACTTATGGTATCATGGAGTCTTGCAGTTGTATGCTTGGGTTGGGATTTAATTTTATTTATTATAGGATCCCAAGCAGATGGTAGCACCCAGCCATCTTCTCTATTGAAATTAGGATGTTTTTTGATTTCAATAGCCTCGCGAATCATCCTTGGAAGGAATCGGTGTTCTTTAGCGAGGATTTGTGGTCTATCAAATCTGATGTAGTGACGGGGGCGATCCTGTACATGTTCACAGACCGCAGACTTCCCGGAGCGTCGATTCTTCACATCAGCTATATGTTCTTTGACGCGGGTTTTAATGGATCTTTTAGTTTGTCCTATGTAGGAGAGACCACATTCACAATCAAGCTTGTACACTCCTGCATCTTGCAGAGGGACGTTACACTTGACTGATGGTAAAAACTGACCAATCTTCTTCGGCGGCTTGAAGTATGTTTTGATGGAAGCGCGCTTCAAGATGTAGCCAATCTTGTCAGTGACTCCTCTAACATATGGCAGTACAGCAGGTACACGCTCGACTGTGGCCGGCTTCACTCGTTCTCTGTGACGTAGGCGCGGGACCCGAAGCTTGTTGTCATGCAAAACTTGCTTGACAACAAGCTTCGGCTTGTAGACTATTTGCTTGTAGAACTCCTCCTTCCACAATAGGTAGCCAGATGTAAGGCAGTGTCTGAGTAATACTGCATATTCTAAGGGCATGTTGTTTTCTTCCAGCCTTCTAGTTACAATTGAGATGCAGTCTTCAACAGGTAAGCATGTAAAAAAATTTACAAAAAAAAATTTACATACATCAATTTACATAGCAAATAGATGGTGTGGCGATGGGCTCACCTGTATCTCCCATTGTCGCCGACATATTCATGGAAGACTTTGAGGAGAAAGCCCTGCTTACTTCTCCCATAAATCCAAGTTTCTACAAGCGGTACGTAGACGACACTTTCACAATTCTACCTTTAGATAAAGTAACTGCATTTTTAGACCATCTTAACTCTATAAATTCTAAAATTCAGTTCACAATGGAGTTAGAGGCAAACAATTCCTTAGCTTTTCTAGATGTGTTAGTAATTCGGAATCCTGATAACACCTTGAGCCATACTGTGTATAGAAAAAAGACCCATACAGATAGATATTTAAACGGTGATTCTCACCACCATCCTTCACAGTTAGCTACCGTGGGTAAATCTTTGTTTCAGAGAGCACGAGGGATCTGTGACAGTAAACACCTGGCTGCCGAGCTCCAACATGTCAAGCAAGTTTTGCATGACAACAAGCTTCGGGTACCGCGCCTACGTCACAGAGAACGAGTGAAGCCGGCCACAGTCGAGCGTGTACCTGCTGTACTGCCATATGTTAGAGGAGTCACTGACAAGATTGGCTACATCTTGAAGCGCGCTTCCATCAAAACATACTTCAAGCCGCCGAAGAAGATTGGTCAGTTTTTACCATCAGTCAAGTGTAACGTCCCTCTGCAAGATGCAGGAGTGTACAAGCTTGATTGTGAATGTGGTCTCTCCTACATAGGACAAACTAAAAGATCCATTAAAACCCGCGTCAAAGGACATATAGCTGATGTGAAGAATCGACGCTCCGGGAAGTCTGCAGTCTGTGAACATGTACAGGATCGCCCCCGTCACTACATCAGATTTGATAGACCACAAATCCTCGCTAAAGAACACCGATTCCTTCCAAGGATGATTCGCGAGGCTATTGAAATCAAAAAACATCCTAATTTCAATAGAGAAGATGGCTGGGTGCTACCATCTGCTTGGGATCCTATAATAAATAAAATTAAATCCCAACCCAAGCATACAACTGCAAGACTACATGATACCATAAGTTCATACTGTGTAGATCGGAACAAAAGTTAAATTTTAATCTATGGTAACCGCGGTTAACTATGACAGCTGGACGTTGAACATCTCAGTCCTTCCCGTGACCATGGGTGCTGTAAAGCTCTCGAAACGTCGGGTAATTAAAAAGTTAAATATACGCGATAAATTCCGTAATAACTAGTATTATTTCAAATTACGCAACTATGTGCTGCAGGATAGGGTTGTGAGTTTTTCAGTGTTACGAGTTTATTCAGAACTAAGTAGACACACTCGACTCGCTATCATCACAACTTAGTGGCGTTCTATATACTATATAATATGCTATTTTAATTAAAGTTTTTTGAATAAATTGATTCGCGTAAATATTAGAAATCATTACGTTTTTAAGATAGCGACAGTAAATTATATGTATTAATAAATCAATGCATCTATTGTAAAAAGTATGGCAGTTTTTTTAATAGGATAAGGGTGATAATTGAGCACACAGTCCATCTGATGGTAAGTGGTTCCTGTAGTTCATAGACATCTACATTTATCATGGATTATGAGTCAAAATGCAGATGTGTTGTCACCGGTGAGGACTAAGATGGAATGCCTTGTTTCTACTAAAATGGGTCTCCGGTTCTCTATATTCATCATACAAAACACAGCAGCGTTGAGCTGCTTTTTACGCTGGTATACTGTGGGAGCTTGGTCCTTCCCCGGTCGAGCCGACCTATACGTGCTATAACTATACTACTAATATAGCTGCAGCATGGCTCTACTACGTAAACTTGAAAACTTTCTACCACGTAAACTTTCCCGTTTAATTTTCATTCTGTAGTTTTTAAGAAAAGCAAGTTTGCAATCAAACATTTTTAAGACACCTTCATATGAATTTTCGCAGGTATCGCCCACTGAAATAGAAAGCGTGATAATGGAGCTACCGGAAGTAGCAGATGTAGCTGTTGTCGGTATGCCGGACGCCCTGGCCGGGGAAGTCCCGAAAGCGTTTGTCGCTTTGAAACCAAACAACAAACTTACGGAGAAACAAATTTACGATCTCGTAGCCCAAAAGCTCACTAGATACAAACATCTTGAAGGAGGAGTTGCCTTTTTGGAAACAATTCCGAGAAACGCTGCGGGAAAAATCATGCGAAATGAACTAAAAGTATTAGGTACGAAGAAAATATAGTTTTTAGTAGTTATGATAGTTCTGTAAATAATGGAGCGTGTTGTAAAAATAGATATAAGTATTTATGATGTGTGTAGATGATAGAGGTTATTTTTGGTACCAATTCATGACTAAAAATAAAAGTATATTTCACCATCATCATCATCATAGTCTATAAAAGTCCACTGCTGATCATAGGCCTCCCTCATGGATTGCGCCATAGGAGAAATGTTGCCATAGTTTATTTACTATTTATCAGAAAAATGCCGCCCATCTCCTGATTTGTTGCCCTCTGTCGCCTCTTACGACACCCACGGGATGATATGTGATAGTGGATATTCTTACACCGCCACCACACGGTTATAAAATAAATTTAAGGATAATTTAATTTTCTAGCATCTCATTTAATTACGTCAATTGGCTGCCTACAGTAGAGAACAGGAGAGCCTTGGTAGCTTACGGGCTCAGCGCTCGCTGTATATTTCACAGTAGGCACTCAAGCGACCCGGGTTCAATCCCGAACCAATGAAATTGTTAATTGCAATTTTAATTGCTGATTTAATACGTGACCGGCGGTGAAAGAAAACATCGTGAGGAAACCTGCATGTCTGAGAGAAAGGAAAAGAATATTTCGAAGACATGTGAAGTTCGCCAACAAGCTATGGGACAGGGCGGCGGTCATTTTCAAAAATATGTCGTCAACGACTTATCGTTGGACCTAGCTTCATATTTATAAAAAAAATCATGATTTTGGTTTTTATATGTCTAATCGAGAGCCGTGGATGGTTAACGCTCGTCGTAAATATAGCACAACACGAGTAACCCGGGTTCGATCCCCGCCGGCACCAATGAAATTGTTAATTGCAATTTTAAGTGCTGATTTACCACGTGCTCGGCGGTGAAGGAAAGCATCGTAAAGAAACTTGCATATCTGAGGAAAAAGAAAAAAATATTTCGAATACATGTGAAGTTCGCCAACACGCATTGCTCATTGGGGCAGCGCGGCGGACACTTCCTTGCTCTAAAACCCTCAGAAATGAGGGGTTAAAAGTAGAGAGGGGTAGAAACTAAAGTTACATACTTTACTTTTATGTCTAATCGAAACTTCTCCGAATCGATTTTTTTAAATATCTGGCTGGCTATAAAAGCCGTTTATATTTTGTGTATAATATTTTTAGCTTGTTATCTTTTATTGCGCCCGAAGCAAATATGGGCAACCCTCCGGAAAGCGGGGGAGGGAGGCGGTGAATGCTCATAGCATACCACGCAGCCGGCTGCGTGGTTATGTGGAGACTTTTACCCACTAAACCCCACCTTTTAGGGACTGGCTTAACGGTCTAACTAGAGATCTCTAAGCCGTATACGGAAGCGACCCTCCTTGGCAGAAAGGAGGGCGCTTGTTACCTCAGAACCATGGAGTATCAGGACTATGCTTTATAGTAGAGATGCAATGGATATCCGGTAACTATCCGGTATTCGGTCTACCCGACCTCTAAATTACTATCCGGCCTGATACTGGATTAAAAAAATACAAAATATCAAATTTAGTTAAGTACTTTTTTATTTCACTTAACAAATATAATCAGTAATCATAAAATTTTCATTTTAAAACTTAGAAAATTAGTACTCGTACTTTTGCACTAAGGGCAAATTATAGTGAATAAATACTAATTTCTCTGCATTGAAAGGTAACAAGCGATTTTGCCTGTCTTCATAAATAAGGCCAGTTTCAGAAAAAATACATACTGGTGCAGGGTGCTGAAAGATGTATTTTGGCAAACTTTGATAAATTTGGCTATTGTGTAGTGTTAGCTGCCTACCAAATATAGGGGTAAATGTGCCTTACAAATAGCCACCACGAGAAATTTTAATATAGCATAGTAAACGTACAGCAAGCATAGGATCATCATTGTTTATATCAAATTATTCCCGTAGAGGAGATCTTTTCTTTATCGATATCATTTTTCTCGTTAAATCTGTTAAGAATTATAAAAACGCTTCAAATAACAAAAGCACATATTTTAATAATCGCATACGATCGTGTTTACAATCAATACAACAAGTCAATGAAACATTGCTCATAATTTGAAAGACCCGAAGTTGTCCGAGACCCGCGTGCACTTGATGGGCCACCTACGCAAGTTCGCTTCTTGCGATGCACCAAACGGCAATGTTCGGTAGAATATCCGGCGGCCGGATATCCGGCGATAAGACTGACCGAATATCCGGTATCCGCCCAAACAGCTATCCGTTTCACCTCTACTTTATAGAATCCTTTGAGAGAGGACTACGTTCAGAGTGCATAGGAAGGGCTGCAATGATAATTTGAAGATGTAAAAATTTTGTATCCCCGATCTTCTTTAACTTAATTTTTAATGATTATTTTCTAATGAGTGATCATATTTACTTAAATGTATGAATTGTGATTATATTTTGAATAAATAATTAGCGAAAATCTGTTTGGTTTCCTTTACTGCATAAATTACAATGGCATGCACCTAATAAATACTTCAATATGTTTTAATTAACTTTAATACTGTACCACCTAAATCATTAAAATAAAGTAAATTTAAAAATTATACAATAGCTGACATATACAACACACTACACAACTACACACTGTACAACTACACAACTACTTGTAGGGGGTAATCTGTGTACTTGTACTTGTAGTTAACAAACGCACAGATTGTCAGCAGCGGCGGCCCTATAGGTGCGAGCGAGCAGTGCCACCGCACCGGGTGCTGTCAATGGGGGGGGGGATCAACCGAAACGCTACCACCGGGCACCGGTCACCAATTCACTCACTCTTATCACTAACATTCCGTTTTGTTGACGCTAATTGGGAAGTCAAAGCACGAGTATTTTGTTGCTTACAAGCCAGTGACTCTTCGGAAAAGGGATTTAATGCCCTCTTTTTTTATTTTTACGTGGTAGAGCCATGCTGCAGCTATTTATATTGTATAATTGTAACACGAATGGGTCGGCTCGACCGGGGAAGGACCACGCTCTCACAGGATACCAGCGTCAAATAGTAGCTTAATGCTGATGTGTTTCGTATGGTGAGTGTAGAGAACCGGAGACCCTTTTTACTGGAAACGAGGCATTCCACCTAAGTCCTCACGGAGGACAACGCACCTGCATTTTGATTCGTAATTTAGGATAGATGTAGATGTCTATGGGCCACAGCAACCACTTACCATCAGGTGGACTGTGTGCTCGTTTGTCACCATATCCTATTTAAAAAAATGCAGTTGTACAAGTGTTTGACTTAGACATGAATGATTGTCAAGGTCAAGGGTACAACAATAATGGTGTGAATATAGCAGGAAAATTAAAGGTGCTCAAACCAGAATTTGACTCAATATTCTCGGGCATTTTTCAATCCATGTGCTTGAAGTTATTAGAACTTAATTTGCTCGTATTTGCGTAATAAAATAAAATGATGTGTCTTACCCAATCTGAGGAGCACCTCCCAACCCGCATGCACCATCCCCGTAGCCACCACTCCCAGTACCACCCTACCCAACACCACCATACTAAGGACGAAACACCACCCTCGATAATACGATACGTGTTTCGCCTCTACTGAACTGGCTGAAGGCTAAGTGAGCGGCGAGCCGAAACAGTTACTATTTATACAACTGGCTGATCAACGAGTTGTGTAAATATCAGCGTGTGGAGAGCGGAGAGAGTGCTAGGAGTGGTGGTGATGGGATTAGTGGTGATGAAGATAGTGTCAGCCTCTGCAGAGTCTACTTCATCTGAGGATGTCTAGTGTAGAGGCGAAATACATATCGTATTATCCAAGGGTGGTGTGTCGTTCCCGTTGTGGTGGTGCTGGGAGGGGTGGCGCTGGGAGTGGTGGTGTTGAGAGTGGTTGTGTTAGAAGTGGTGGTTAAGGGGATAGTGCACAGCAAAGTTAGTGTACTCGAAGCTAGTTGGAGACTGCGTGAACCGTCTAAACGCCTTGGGATGTAATAACAGGATCGTTTTAAGATAGGTTCCGTGCCACGCGGGTATTGTATACAATGAACTTGCCGATGAGCTCGCACGGGAGGACATAAAGAGCACATAATTTGGAATCGAAAAAAATCATTCGGAAGTATGAAATAAGCCAAAATCACCGTTACTGGCAGGGTGGTTGGCTACCGCAGTTTTTTTTATTAATAGCAGTTATGTTGACGTGGCAAAGTCAGTATGTTGATTGGCTGCAGCTCTGTATAAGGTTTGCTGTCCGTATTGGTCGGGTCGATTGAGGAGGAATCACGCTCTCTGGAGACCCTTTTTACTAAAAACGAGACGTTCTATCTTAGTCCTCGGGGGTGACAACGCATTTCCATTTTGATTCCTAATCAATTGTAGATTTTTTGGAATCTCAAAAAGCCTAGCCCGATTGACACTTGAAACTCTTCATCACAATAAAACACTTAAGGTTTGGTCTAACACACCAAGCTTATAACATTTTAAAAACTTAACCCAGGCTTTGATCGTAAATTCGTTTCGGAAGCTCTGGAATTAGTTAAAAATAAACTGCGCATTCTGGAAAGAGCCATGACTGGACACGGTTGTCTTAAAAAGCACATGGCCATCTTAGGACTAAGCAACTCAAGGATCATCATCATCATTATTACAGCCCTTCACAAGTCCACTGCTAAAATAGGCCTCCCCCAAGGTATGCCACAAAGCACGGTCCTGAGCCACCTGCATCCATCGACTTCCTGCACGTCTTACCAGGTCGTCACTCCATCTAGTGGGGGGTCACCCTACGCTTCGCCTACCGGTACGAGGGTGCCACTCGAGAACCTTTTTCTCCAACGGTTGTCGGTTCTTCCAGCTATATGGCCGGCCCATTGCCACTTCAGCTTACTAATCCGTTGGGCTATATCGGTCACTCAGGTTCTACTGCGGATATCCTCATTCCTAAGTTTATCACGCAGAGAAACCCCGAGCATAGCCCTCTCCATAGCTCGCTGAGCGACTTTGAGCGTCCTCATACGGCCAACAGTGAAGGACCACGTCTCGCTTCCGTAGGTCATCACTGGCAACACGCACTGCTTGTACAGCTTAGTTTTCAGGTTTTGAGGTATACCTGATGAGAAGATGTGTCGTAATTTGCCGAACGCTGCCCAGCCGAGTAGAATCCGTCGATTGACCTCTCGGTCGAAGTTGGACTTACCTAGTCGGACTATCCAGGTAAACGCACTCGTCAACAACTTCGAGCTTAGTGCTCCCAACAACTACCGGCATAGGTGTGACATGGACATTAAACATGATCTTTGTTTTGTCCATGTTCATCTTAAGACCTATCCGTTGGGAGGCACTATTGAGGTCATTGAGCATAGTGCTTAAGTCCTCCAGCGTTTTTGCCATAAGGACTATATCGTCGGCAAATCGAAGGTGAGTGATATAATCGCTATTGATGTAAATACCGTATCTTTTCCAGTCCAGTAGCTTGAAAACGTCTTCCAATGCAGCGGTTAAGAGTTTCGGGGGAAATAACGTCACCCTGTCTTACACCTCTCTGCAGTTGGATAGGTTTCGTACTCTGGTTCTGTACTCGGATAGCCATCGTAGCCCTACTGTACAAACATTTCAGCACTTCGATATACCGACAGTCAACTTGGCATCGCTGAAGAGACTGTAGCACCGCCCAAATTTCGACGGAATCAAAGTCCACATACGCCAGGCAAAGTGGCAGATTGTACTCTTCGGACTTCTGTACAATTTGCCAAAGAGTATGTATGTGGTCTGTGGTACTGAAGCCTTTTCGGAAACCAGCTTGTTCGGGAGGCTGGAAGTCGTCGAGTCTGCGTGCGAGACGATTCATAATGACTCTCGAAAACAGCACGTAGACGCGGCTCAGCAGGGATATCGGTCTGTAATTCTTCAAGAGGGCGTTGTCACCTTTCTTGAAGAACAAGACCACCGCACTTTGCTTCACGCCTCCGGAGTAGTGCCACCATGGAGGACGGAATTAAAGAGCCTCTGAAGGACTTCAAGCTCCGTTGTAATTCCATCCGCGCCCGGGGACTTGCCGTTTTTAAGGTGCTTGAGAGCCATTCTATTCTCGCTCAGACTGACGTCCGGGATATCATAGGAATAGTGTCGGATAAGACTTGCTCTTGGATCGTTACTCACACTTGCGTGTGGCTCCAACGATGATGTGTACAGCTGCCCATAGAACCTCTCAATCTCACTCAGAATCTCGGGTGTCCCGGAAACGATGCTGCCACACTCAGTCTTCAGCTTTGACAGTTGGCTCTTACTGGCAGACAGATCTCTGGCAAAGACTTTGGAGCCCTGGTTCCGCTCGATCGCTTCTTCAATACGAACAGTATTAAAGTTGCTTAAGTCTCGCCACATGCATTTGGAGATCTGTCTATTCAGTTGCCTGTATGCTGTCAAATCTATTGACGATTGCAGCCTCATCTCCCGTTTAACAGCTATGAGATTAAGAGTGTGATCGGAGAGTTTTTGTGTTCTTCTGCAGCGGGTCTTGCAGAACTTAGCTCCGACCGCATGGACAGTCTCCACGAGCTTGTCATTCATGTCGTCTACTGCATTGCAATTTTCTATGCACTGAAAGCGGTTACGTAACTCGAGCTGAAATGTTTCGGGGTTCTGGATCAGAGCACGAGGGGGACGGAGCGTTGACTTCATTAGACGAGAACTCTCCAACTTAACGTTTAGGTTCAGTGTACCTCTAACCAATCGGTGATCGCTGCCAGTTTTCACCCTTGCGATCACTAAGACATCACTGAACAGTTGGCGTCTGGTCGTCATAATGAAGTCAATCTCAATTTTTGTCGAACCGTCGGGGCTCGACCAGGTCCAGTTCCTGTGAGGCCGCTACTGAAAGAAAGAGTTCATCATAAAGAGTCCCTCTTTCTCCTTAAAGTCGGCCAGCTGCAGGCCCCTACGGTTCAGTTGCCCTACTCCAAATTTCCCTATCTTCAGCTCACCGCTTTTTCTTGTGCTTTTATTGCTTAACGGCAGAAACGCCTCTGCACATCCTGACTGATTGTGGACCTTTAAATGCGCAAACGTAACATATCTGGGAAGGGAACAGTAGAAGTGAAATTGCTCACAGCTAAGCAACTCCCATTCATTGAAGGCTTAGCAGTGAACTAGAGCTATAGCAGCGATCACAATAGAGCTTTTAGGTCGCAGTGATACTGGTTTTTCTACAACTGTATAGCTGCTCGCATTAAAAAAAAAAGCTATGCAGTCTGAATCTATGGATTTACCAAAGATGTCGTATTGTTTGAAAATTTTGTCAGAATTTTGAAACAGTACCGAGCCTTTTCATCTGTTCTAATAACAGATATATCCAATTTTCCGAAGAAAGAAAATATTATTTACGTACGAAGCCGTAGGTGGGACACTAACTGATCGTAAAGAATTGTTTAACGTTTTTAACCTTGTGATTGATACAATTAAAAGTGCATTGGTTACTTGACTTAAACTATCATAATTCTATGACACGTGTTCATTTTTATACAAAATGAAAATAATTCCTGAAAGGTCAAAAAAGCCTGTATTGATTTGCAAATCAGTTGAACAGATGGGCATAATGTGATTTGTCTAGTTGTAAATTGGTTCAGGAAGAGATGGAACCCATTATTTAAAGAGACACATAAAGTTCTCAGTCTTATTAAAAGTAATGAATGGCAGGATATTTTTCTCAAATGTGTAGACAGAACTTCGTATCTTGCTGAATATACCTGTACTATAACTGTCGCTAAATGGAAACGAAGTTTTAGTACATTAAAACATTAAAAATTTGCCTACGTTTCTATTCTACTATGTGTCAAGAAAGACCTGTCATATCTTGGAATCTTTTCCATAGAAAATTCTATTGCCCAGAAGTAAAATTTTGCTGAATTAATAAAAAAAATGCAAGCGCATAAGCCAGAAAGCTGGCCATCTCGGCTTTTCATTAAGTTTGTTGTAACTCTTATTGAAATAAACAGTACAACTAATCACCGCAACAAGTCAAGCATAGTGGCGCTGTAGAGCGCAACAGAGTAGTGCGAGTGGAATAGACATTTCTTTAAGAAGATATTGGCCAAGAGTTTGTGATGGCATCCACATTCCACACGTCGGAAGGTCGTTCAGTTTGCTTCGGTTCAGGCCAAAGTGCGGACGAATTTATTTTATTTTAGACGACGGCTCCGTCGCGCAGCGGCTTAGCAATGAGTGGCTGCGTCGGGGGCCGCGGATTTGAATCCCGCATGGAAAAAGTATTTGTATGTCCTACAAATAATTGTTCCGGGTCCGGAGAGCCGCCGTAATGTCGCCTCTACACGTTGGCCAACACAGTGGCGAATATATTGGCCGAGAGTTGGTAACGGCGTCCACACGTTGGATGGTCGTTCAGTTTACTTCGGTTCGGGCCAATGTGCGGACGGACGACGGCTCCGTGGCGCAGTGGCTTAGCAATGAGTGGCTGTGCCGGGGGCCGCGGGTTTGAATCCCGCACGGAACAAGTATTTGTATGTCCTATAACTAATTGTTTCGGGTCTGGATGTGTGTCCTTGTGCAACTTATGTTTGTAAACTGCCTCCGCGATACAGGAGAAAATTCAAGTGTGGGGATAACCTTTTTATAAAAAAATTATAAAAGAATATTTGATATTAATGGGGCTGTAAATAGATATACGATATACGATTAGCTTTATTTATTCTCTACATGCATCATAAACTGGAATAAATACCATAAATTAGAACTTAACTTATTTTAAAGTTAAAGGAGTTATAATCGATTAATCTATGTTTTAAAATTGGGTTTTGATATTAAAGTTTAGCAAAACATGTACTTGCTTTTCTATCAGACATTTGATGTATATAAAAAAACACCTTATAATTTATTTGGTAATTTAATTATTTTTTGAGAAAGACAAAAACAATAGCAATAAATATAATTAACACTGACTTAGTAATAGGTACTAATTATAACTTAGAACATAAATGAAAAACTCATGACAAGGAAAGTGGCTCAGGACCATGCTTTGCGGCAGTCTGTGGAGGAGGATGTTCAGTAGTGGACTTGTGAACAGCTGTAATGATGATGATGATTCGAAAACTTGCTAAATTATAAGAAATCGACGTTTTTTTAATAGGATAGGGTAACAAACGAGCACACAGTTCACCTAATGGTAAGTGGTTACAGTGGCCTACAGACATCTAAATCTGTCCTCGATTACGAATCAAAATGCAGATGCGTTGTCACCCGTGAGGACTAAGATGAAATGCCTTGTTTCCTTTAAAAAGGGTCTCTGGTTCTCTACACTCACTATACGAAACACAGCATCATTAAGCTACTATTTTACTCTGATATTCTGTGAGAGCGTGGTCCTTCCCCGGTCGAGCCGACCCATTCGTGCTACAACTATACTTCTAATATAACTGCATGGTTCTACCACGTATAAACGACGTCCTTCTTCTTTTTTTTTTCATTTTAAAATTTTTCTCGTAATAATCTGATTGTAAATAAATGTTCGCTTTTTTTTTGATAAATAGCTTATCGATTAAAACAAATGTTTAAAAATAATTAAATCGCGCTAATTAAAGTAGTAGGAATGTTTAAAGTTGAAATTGGCACTAAAAGGCTAGTAATTGGGACATCCACCCTACAAAACTTGAATATAAAATTTAAATCAGATGCGTGTAATCACTCTGGGAGCTTGTAGCAAAGCAAACTAAACGCGAGGCCAACGTGTGGACGCGGCGACCAAACTCTGCCAACAATCCTTTGATCTTTTGTAAAAAACCGACACCACACGGATCTCGCGCCAACTTGCGGGCCATCGTTCCAATACATACCAATGAAGCCCAAACACTCCGTCTACACGTTGGCCATTGCTACTGGCCACTACATTCGCCACTGTGTTGGCCAACGTGTAGAGGCGCCGTAACGCGAATAAGCAGAATAACTGCTATTGCAAGAACGACATACACAACTGTGCTTGCCACAGAGTACCTTTATATATACCTACTGAATGCTTGCCCCCCCCATATACGCCTGTAGATATTTGATACGTTTAATACTATTCAAAATCACGAAAAAGCAACTGCAGGAAAACTAAGGTTTTGTATTTAGAGGGGCGCCACTATAAGATCTCGTACCACCTCAAAATTTTGCTAGGGCCGCCACTGAGTGTGAGCTCGTAAAAGACTATATGTACGTGGTAGCGTCACGTAGCAGTTGTATTATGGTTGTGGCACGTATGGGTCGAATTGACCGGGAAAGGACCACGCTCTCACATAGCAGGTACCAGCGTAAAGTAACAACTTAATGGTGCTGTGTTTCGTATGGTGTGTGTAAAGAAGATCTTAATCTTCGGGGGTGACAACGCATCTGTATTTTGATTCTTAGTCGAGGATAAAAAGTTCTGCACTTGATTATGGTCTTTTACTTTGGGGTACTTACCCAACAGTACACTTGAGGAGGGATATAAAGGCCTTAACAGCATGTTAAGGCCTTTATCTCCCAAAAGAAATGTATTCAAACTATGCATGCTTTGGCAGCAGATACGTACTCGTATGTCATGTAAACCGTATTTTAAAAAATTACACATTTTGACGCTACCATGTATTTATGTACATCTTAAATTTAGTCCGTTATGTTAAAAATAATATTCGTTTGTTCACAAAGTTAAGGCCGAATACGACGCGAATGACCTTGCTCGTTTCGCAGCAAACCACACGCCGCCATTACCTACGTTTTGTTTATTTAGACATGTATAATACCTATAATCAAAGCCGTACGGGCTTTGATTATATTTCACTGAGCTAGCTCAGATGTAGAGTAATGAACAACACAGAGAGCATTGCTTACTTCTTAAATAAATTTTTCTTATTTATAATACTAATTCCTATAGATTATAAATTCTGTACTTTATTCGTTATAAAATATTGTTCGAAAAGTTATTGAATTGATAACGATTTTTTTTCTTAATTGGTGCATCGTACGTAAAGAACCTCATATAACTGAAAATGTTTGTTCTTGTGAGTCTTACAAGATGCCGTAATGCAAATTGCATAAATAATAAAGAAAAAAAACTAAAAAGTCGGTGATTGCCCCATAGTGGGGATAGGTACTGTGTATGTAAATTCTCACAAGACTACTCCGACTGGTCAATCTCTTCACATCCGAAGTATTTCGGTTTTTCTTAATTATATACTTTTACCCCATGCTTTCGGACAATACATTGACTGATATTATTTGCAGTCTCTGTGCTTGCACTACTCTGTACATTCTTTTCCGACTGGGTCTTGATATTTTACATTTTTAGTGTTTCTCACTTGAAACTAGAAAAGTATAAATGATCAGTTTGGCTAGTGACAATGAATAATAAATATTATAATAAATCCTTATTAATATTCCTTACTTCTATTCCTTGATTTTACATAGTTTGTGCTGTTCCGCTTATCCAAGATTGATTCACTTTCACCCTAAGGTTGCCCGGGAGGAGATTGCTTTTTAGCAATAAGGTCGCCTGTTATGCTTTGTATTTTTATTGTGTACGAATCTGTAACACTTTTTATAGTGCAATAAAATGTATAATAAATAAATTAATAATATTATAAATGAGAAAGTGTGTATGTTTATTTCTTTGTCCTTACTTGACGCGTTAACTAAAAATAATATTACATATATTATAAAAAATAAATATTTAAAATATATAAAAATGGCAACAGTATATCACTTATTACTTCACCCCTTGCCAGAACATTTTATTTTGTTTTTATTAATAATCTCATGCAAATCTCAAAAATTTCAAATAAAAAAATATTACGACGCATTATTTTGCACACCGTACATTGACAATTACGTCATCGGCCCAGGTCTCAAGTTAATTCGTACGAGTTATATCTAAATATGGCTTATGGCAGGTATGAACTGTTAGGTTAAATTTAGAATTGGGTTGTGTATTTTTCCGTATAGTAAAAGGTACGTACACCATCAAAAGAACACTGGGACTTAGCACAAAGAGTGGTGACGATGGACAAAATCCATTGGGCCATTCATAGTTTCCAACCCTATAAGGCAGCACAGGACTTTTCGGCTTATTCCCGGCACTTCTGCAGTGGGGGGGGGGGGTAAAGTCCTAACAGTCAGACTTGTTGCCATAATAAGAGCATGTTTGGCTCTTAAATATGTTCCTAGGGGATGGAGGGAAGTGAAAGTCACGTTCATACCCAAACCAGGTAAGAACGACTATACAGACCCTAAATCCTACAGACCCATTAGCCTCACATCCTTTCTCCTAAAGACGATGGAGCGGATGTGTGAACGGAAGTTGAGAGGGTCGGCGCTAATTAACATACCGCTACACGAAAAACACGCCTATAGCTTAGGTAGGGTTCTTTCACCTCTCCTGTGGAATATGGTCATTAATGAACTCATCAGCAAATTAAACGCTAACAATTTCTACACAGTCGGTTATGCAGATGATCTGACAATACTGGTCTCTGGAAAGACAGCAAGCATTGTGTGCGACCTGACCCAAGAGGCTCTCCATATTGTGGAGAGATGGTGCAGGGAATATGACTTAACCGTTAATCCAAACAAAACGGTTATAGTAATGTTCACACAAAAACGAATGCTGAATCACTATCATCTTCCAAGTCTTTTCAGCACAAAACTCCAGCTTTCCTCCGAGGTAAAATACCTAGGTCTTACCTTGGACAGTAAACTTAACTGGAATAAACACATAGAAAACAAAATCAACAAAGCTAGTTTAACTTTCTGGCAATGCAGAAACATGATTGGCAAACAATGGGGTTTGACGCCAAAAATTATACTGTGGCTGTACAAAACTGTAATTCGGCCCATGATCACATATGGCTCTCTGGTATGGTGGACCAAAACCACTGAAGCCACCACTTAACAAAATCTTCAGTGTTACCAGATATCGGCTTGTATGGCTGCCACGGTCTGCATAAGAGCTACACCAACAGCAGCTTTGGAGGCTATGCTGGAGCTAACACTGCTTCATCTACATATACAACAAGAAGCAACTTTAGCTGCTATTAGACTCAAGACCCTAAATCTTTTAAGTAAGAGTCGAGTCCCCCATACAGATATAATTGATAGAATTTACTCAAAAATTCCTATTACAAGCCAAGTATGATAGAATCCCAAAACAATTTGTATTTGATAAGAAGTACAGGATACAATTGAAGGAAACTGACCATCTGGAAGGATTGGGTCAAAGAGAGCTCAGTTTTCATGTATGGTTCTAAGACAAATGAAGGTGTGTGGTCTGGGGCTTTCTCTGAAGATCTTAATATCCACATATGCACACCGCTGGGTACCCACAACACAGTCTTCCGGGCTGAATACATGGGTATCATCCAAGCGGCTATAGCAATAGATGCTAGGAAGGTGAAAGACTTCTTCATCAGAATACTGACCGACAGTATGGCGATACTACAGGCTCTGAGTTGCAAAGTGACGAACTCGGGACTGATATACGAATGCCATCAACGATTGAATGAGGTGTGTAAGCACAACAATGTGACTGCAATGGATCAAGAGACACAGTGGATCTAGAGGCAACGATGCAGCAGATGAACTGGCCAGACGGGGATCAGCTCTGGCAACTACAGGGTCAGAACCAATAATACCGATCTCCTTTGGCTACATTCGTTCACTGGTATGTAGATACTTCAATAATTTACACGCTCAGCTTTGGAAAAATTTAGTAGACTGTAGACAAGCTAGGGAGGCCCTGCTTGAAATAAACAGTCGTCTAACCAAGGTTCTAATGAGACTGAACAAGCTACAGTTCAAGATAGTAACAAGTGCTATCACAGGACATGGCTCTTTTAACAAACATTTGTTCGCCATAGGTGTTACTGATAGTCCCCTGTGCAGGGCATGCATGGGAGAGGAAGAAACGGCGGCTCACGTGTTGCTGACATGTCCAGAAGTCACTTCATACAGGGCTAAACATCTCGGCACGCCGGGATCGCTCCCCGAAGTTGACGCACGCAAAATACGCGCTTAGACGTGGAGTTGCGGAAAACAGCCCGTCGTAAACTAACTAACTAACTAAGAATCCACTACAATAAGTCATTCCACAGGTGTCATATGAGAGGGAACACGGGGAAATAAAACAGTTGAGCAGCAGCATCTTCCAGATAACGAATAATAACCAGCTGTGATTGCCAACCCTGCTAAGCCTGGTAACTGTGACAAATATCTCCACTTTGAAACAATTTACAGGGCAGATCAATTTTCAGCAGTTGACATTAATTTGATATGCTGTTATGATTATGATGATGATTCTTATATATTAATCTATGCATGATTCTAGTAGGCAAGACTGGGATTGTTCCATACACACAATTAAATTAAACATTAGAAATGTAATTGCTCATTATTCAACTGCTTACAAAGAAAAGAATAATTAGAGACAAAAGGTGTTTTAATTTTACTTTAAATTTACTTTTTATACATTTATTTGTAAATTAAATTTATGTTTATATATGCCTGCTTCTTTGTTATAGGTCCTTTATGCAATCCTATACCAATCATCCAATTACGAAACTTTGGTAAGTTGTGTTTGCAAATGTTTCTGACAAAAGAGATATTGCAATGCATGCATGGCATATATAGTACTAGATGATTTTTAAAGATTACGGATCTTCATTAAAAAAAACTGTAGATAAAACGACAAAGAAAATGCATTAAATGAAATTGATTAAAAATTATATATGAGTTTTAACACTTTATTTCATTAATTCATTGAATTTACTAAAAATAAGTATGTTTTTGGGTTATAATATAAATTAAAATCATTAGCCAAATATTAAATAAGCCCTATTGTTCTAGTGTTTCCTTAACTGTGCTTTGTATTTCTGAATCTTCAACTGGTTTACTTTCAATTTTTTCATCTATAACTGTATTTTCTTTGGTGTCCCCTGCTGACTGAGAGGAAATATCTGGTGGTATTTGTTGCAACTCTGAATTGACATCGCTAATTGAGTAATTGTCTGATTGCATTGCAACTTGCAGGGCATTATCAACTGTTGGATTTGTTACAGTTGCTTCATTAATTGGCTCTTGCTCTTTTATGTCTTTTGCTGCTTCTTTACTATTGTTGGCTATAATTGACTGAGCTTGGATGTCAGTCTGCGAATCAGGGTCAGTTTTCGGGGAGTTACTATTACCGTCTGTGTTGTCACTAGATGAACTTTCTTCATTTGAAGTTGAAACTTCAGAAATTATTTTGGGTTCAGCAATATTTTCTTTGCCAATGGAATTTAAACAACTATCTTCATTTATAGCTTGAGGAGAATCTTCTGCAATTTTATGTTCATCACACTCTTTATCACTTGCACTAATATTTGAGTGTGAAACACCTTCATCAGGTTTGTTTTCTTTTTGTTCAGTTATATTTGCTTCATCTACTGTTACTTCTGGTATCATTAAAACATTGGGCACCACTTCTGATTTCATTTCAACATCTTTGTTTTCTGATGATGATGAAGTAATATTTTTTAATATATCACTAGTTTCTTCAGTAACTGGTACAGAATCGGAGACTAACGTTTCACTAGGCTTATTTTCTATTATCTGTGTGTTTGTGCTGATTGTTGATGTGTTTTCTACTGGCGCTTTAGATTCACAGGGAGTGTCAGTTTTCTCAAGAGTATCCATTGGAGTTTCTTCTTTTGATTGAAGTGGTGTTTCACTATTATCGATAGAAATTTGTATATCTGAGGAACTTGGTTGAGGTTCCGTATTTTGCTGATGGTCTGAATTCTCCTTCCAAGACACATCTTCCATTTCAACATCTACATTATATTCAGAATTATTATCTGAGCCATTTACTATTGGTTCAACTGGCTCACCATTCTCAGGTTCTATGTGACGCTGAGTACCGGGTTCCCGAGTGCTGACAACTAAAATATTCTTCTCAATCGCTCTCATAAACTTATCCACACGGTTATACTGTTTACGCGGATACGTTAGAAGTTCGCAAATTCTCTGAACAGTAAAAGGCGCTGATGTAAAAGAATCAAGTCTTTCCAATAAGCTATTTTTCATGATGTCGTAATTGAATGGATCCACATTTGGATATGGTGGAATATCAATACCTGGTGTTGTCTCATAGAAATCAGTAATAACATTCAAGAGCTTTTCTTTAAACAAACTTTTTACAAGAGACCATTGATACACAGGATCGCCGGTTCGCGCTACATACGCTAAATAGTCGTTCAACTCTTGCGGTATTGTTTTAGGCTTACGTTTTGAGAATTCCTCCAAAAAATGAAAAATTTCTTCAGCATTTTCCATTTTCTTAATGCAAGAACAATTATTTGTCGTAATGGAATATATGATACAAACAGACACAACACAGAGCACAGACCATAGATTACTGACACAGAAGAACATGCACAGACACAAAAGAATACAGATAACCACAGATAACAGAGACTACGAAATACAAATCCACAAATCATTTTTTCATTAAATTTTCGGCATGGATGCTTGTTTTTTAAGCCATATTCCATAAAACTTTTTTTTAATAACTAAGATCTTTGCTCCTCCTTTAAATCATGTCTATTTTATTCGGGATCTTGGTTTTTATAGATTTTAACAGATTGCAAAGCTTTTGTGCAGATTTTTACGACAGCTCGACTCAGCTCGATCACAGAATACCTTTGCATAAACAGAAGGTTGACAGGCACTCAAGTTCATAAGACGCGTAGATAGAGAATCTTCATCATCATCATCATCATTACAGCCCTTCACAAGTCCACTGCTGAACATAGGCCTCCTGCAAGTAATGTCACAAAGCACGGTCCTGAGCCGCCTGCATCCATTGACTTCCTCGAGAACTCCGAGACTCGCCACTCGAGAACCTTTCTTCCCATCGGTTATCGGTTCTTCGAGCTATATGGCCAGCCCATTGCCACTTCAGCTTACTAATCCGTTGGGCTATGTCGGTCACTCTGGTTTTACTACGGATATGCTCATTTCTGACTCAATCACGCAGAGAAACTCTGAGCGTAGTCCTCTCTATAGCTTGCTGAGCAACCTTGAGCGTCCTCATACGGCCAGCAGATAGAGAATGCTGTAGACAAATTGATATCTCTTCTCGCAGTCACACAAGAGAGAGAGAGCAACTTACGCCGATATCGTGTTTAGAATTGCAAAAGAACGATGAGGTTTTTTTGTTTCGCTGAGCGTACCACGTTTTTCATGGTTAGCACATTACTTTGCTATACAGAGTTTGACAGCTAACGTGTAGCGAGATATCGCCTTTTGATAAAATACAGTTTTGCGTGCTTTATGTCATGTATTTCGTAAAATATTTTGTTGTGAACAATTTAGACTTAGTATTTCAACCATTTTTTTAAAATTATGGTGCGGTATAATGTTTTAGGGTGTAAAAGTGATAGTGGAACAAAAATGCCAGGGTTGTCGTTTCAATCATAAGTATACAACTCTTTATCTGTTACTACGCATTCTGTAACATTTTATAAAATTCATATATTGTATATAATGGATAAATGAACTACTTTAGACGTAAATTTATCGTTAAAAAAGCACAAAAATAAAAATTGTAAATATTAACCTAAAATCTTTGGTGTTGCCAAATTTTGTATAAACTATTATCCGCTATTATAGGAAATAATACTATGCTATATTAGTATTCTGCAGTGTCTATAAAATAAATATCAGAAAGATTTAATGGCTTGTTGCAGTTTTCCTGAACATGATAATTTACGTCGGAATTGGATTATAGCTCAGGACGAAGAGATTGGACACCAAAACCGTCATCGAGAGTTTGCAGCAAACTTTTTAAGGATAAAATGTTAATAAAAAAGAAGAAACTTACTCTGCTATTAGCTAATGCTGCACCTATTCCGGTAAATATTCAGTAAATTACATATTAAGTTTCAATCCAGATTTTTATGTATGTTTAGTGTTTTTACAACTATTTACCACAGTTACCGGGTTAGACGCAAACATTGTTTTGTGAATTTTATAAACAATAAATGACTGAGACAGGTATCTCTTAGATTCTGAATGCGATTCAAGTTTTAACAATCAATATTAAAACTTGAATCTCGTTCAGAGTTTAAAATATGACATAAATATTACACCCTACATTTAAAACAAGAACTTTAAATTCATTTTTCTGTAAAAAGCAGCTTCCTACACCTATTTTGTATTAATTAACGTTTTAAAGATAATTAAACTTTTTTTTAGGAAACAAAAGCCTGTATTCCATCATCTTCCTACATCAGTTTACACGAAGAAACACTTATGGGAATTAAAAAATATTTTAAGCATTAATGTAAGTAAACAATACTAAATAAAAATTATATTATTTTCCCTCGACCCAATACAGTATTTTGCAGTGTGTTCTACAGTATTAAATTAAATTAGCTCCGTTATAATCTTGGTACATTAATTCATTATCAAGCCGTTTGATCAAGGGATGTTGTCTGATAAATCAAAAGTGTGTTGCGGATTTAACATACAAATTACTTGATTTCAGATTGATCCTGCTGTTTACCTACTGCCGTCAACTAGTGGTCAAAAGCAAGTTGAAATAGTAAGCCCTCCAATTTCTAAACAACTGTCAATAGTATTACAACCAGAAAATATTGTGTCTGTAGTAACAAAGCTAGGGTTATTAAACGGTTTTTTGGGTTTTAGGACTAGATTCCAGAATACACTCCTCAAACGTTGCGAAAGAAATGGAAACACTCGAATAAACTATTATCTGAACGGCTGAAGAAATTAAAGTGTCTTAGAGAAAAAAGTAGGCGTTTATCAAAAAAGTAGCTTAACTAGAAAATATTATTGCAGAACTTAAAGTATTCGATAAGTGAAGAAGATTATTTATTGTTGATTTAGTGGAATCTGTTGACCCTGCCAATAGAGACTTCTTGAAAAAACATCTACCCGTCTCCAGTGGTAGAAAATATTCACCATCTTTACGCAAATTCGCTCTTTGCTTGCAATTTATAAGTCCTCAGGCTTACAAGTACGTACAACAACAATTTAATACTTGTCTGCTTAATTCATCTACACTTACCACATGGTACAAAAGTGTAGATGCAAACCCAGGCAATAACCCAACAGATTGGTTAGAATCTTTGAGTATTCAACCAACTGGAGAGGCCATGCGCGTTAATTCCTAAACAAAAATTCTGTCAACATCAGGGGGGCGCAAGAAAAACACACAACTGTATACTTTACTACAAATGCAAAATTAAATCGCGTCACTATAAACGCACACTACAGCATTTGTGTTTGTGTTCATCGCGTTTACGCACACCACAAATTGTACACGTGTCGATATACTGACGGCGCTGTCTAAATGCGTAAGCAACGTAAGGATTATGTCGATATTTTTATCGATAAACAAATCACCAACGTCCGCATAAGTTTTTATTTGATAATAAGTAATACATAGATAAATAATACCAAGGTGTTATTTGAAATTATTTTCTTTTAAATATTTAAAAATGATCTTCGAAAAAAACTTAGAAATTATTGAAAATAAGTTTATTATTTTGCTATAGGTTTTGCATTATGCAGGATAATCTTTAAAACATTCAACAAACCAAAATAGGAGGTTTAGTTAACTTATTTTGAAAATCAGATTTGTGAAAAAAAGTCATGTCAGTTTATCGTCTCAGATGGTGTTAACCAAGTATTTGTTTTTATTGTAAGGCTTCTATCACAAAACCGCAATTTAAAAAAAAGTTTTTGATTTTCAAGAGTTATTAAATGAACTATTTGGAAAATATTTAATAAATTAGGAAAACAATAAAGTTTTACACTATATAATAGTTGAACAAAGTGAACTTTAAACAGACAGCTGCTTAAAAATAAAACGTGACATCTACCTAGGGCTAAGTATTCCCCAGAAAGATATTTTATTTTAACTTTAAATTACTATTCACCGAAAGCTTAACGATATGTGCGAAATATCAAAAGTTTTGAAATTTGTCTGCCTTCATTACGTTCTATAGTAAAGTGGTATAGTACAATTGATGGCCGACTTCTCTACACTTTTTTGTGTAGAGAGCGTTAACTGTTGTAAAACTTAGACTAGAGAGTAACCCTGACAAGAAATTGTATTGTATATTAGTGATAGATGAAATGAAAATAAAACAATTGACGGAGTACCATGCAAGTTCTAAAAGACATTTTGTTATATAAATAATGCCTTTGGCTGCTAGCATGGTATTCCGTCAATTGCTTAATTTTCATTTCATCCATGACCAAGGTACAATTAAAAAAATTATCAGTGTTACTCTCCGCTCTCAGTTTTAATGCCATCAGCGCTTCTTGAGTAAAGTGAGTCGCCCTGGTAGGCGATCGATGGTAGTGTACCATTTAGTCAATGTCCTTAGTGCAGGCAAACATGTTCCAAAAGTCTTAGTTAGTTTTTTAGATTTTGTTGAGTAATAGTTAATTGTTAGGGCAAAGTATTTCTTGAAAACTTGTGAAGCCTGTTTATGCTATTGCTTTTTATGTCAAGGCATTTTTTCGGTTTACTTTCCCTTGGCCTAAGTGTTGGCTCGTAGTCGCGGTGGGAGTAGGACTAGTTCGGGCTATATAAGGATTTTTTTCGGATTGTAACTTTCGAGACAACGAATGGAATTTTTCCGGAACATCCAGCTTTCTTATTTCGATGTAGACGATATTGTGCAATCACCACAAGCACCCTAAAATAAGTAATTTACTAATTTATTTGCGTAAGTCAGAAGATTCAAATATATATATATATATATATATATATATATATATATATATATATATATATATATATATATATATATATATATGTGTGTGTGTGTGTGTGTGTGTGTGTGTGTGTATAAGTATATAAACTAAATTTGATAGATTATTGCTTTTGTAAACTGAATAAAATATTTTCAAGTAGAATAATATTGGTGTCAAAGGTAATAATAAAAATATTTAATCTAAACATAATTACAGCCAAACATTACTTCCCACAAGTTCAAGGTTGGTACTGCAGTGTCAGCTAACCTTCTTTTATTATTAGCTTGGGGTATGAAATACGATTTTACAAAATGTTCGGAGCAAATGGTGCTAGTCCGTTTAGGTATCCAAGATTCATGGTTTCTACAAGCTACAATCCAAGTTTGCCGCCTAAGAGGATCTCTTGGAAATCTGTAAAAACAAACCAATAATAGTAAAATTTACTACCTTTTATAATACTTTATTGTAGAATCTAAATAAAACCTGCAAACCAGCAGACAAACCCGCATGGTTAATTAACTTATCGATAGCTAAAGTTGTGGCGTTCATCACTATAGTGTAATACTTTCGGTTGCGGTGATACCAGTTTATTTTTAAAAAAATTGCACACTTTTGCTACGTGGTAACAAGTTTAGATTTGATTTATTTGGCCTTTATTTTTTATAATATTTTGATAAATACTAGTTATCGATTATATTTAATTATATAATATCAGTATCGTGTTAAAATTGAGCTGAATATATAAATCATTTAATAAAATCCATTACACATCTATATGTAATGATTATTTATTCTATCACTAACTGATTTCTTATTCATCACAAACTGATTTAGTTATTAGGAAATATATTTTCGTTAATATAAACTTAACTTGAGAAAGTAAATTAAATTTATTTAAAAATAGATATGTTTCACTCTATGAACTATGATGGCCACTGGAGACGAAAATATCAAAACGAAATGACAATATTATTTTAATATTATGTTAAAAATAACTCACAGATGAAAAGTTTCGTTGTTCTTTTGTATATTTGACGTTTTTGATTGTTGTTTTCATGTGAATACATTGCAATTCGGCATGTTGTCGGAGCACGATTTACTGGCACGATCACTTCGGAATGGCGCACGACGCGGAGCAACTAGTTTTATGTAACGGGTATGAGTTGAACTCTCGTACCTTTTACAGAGGGGTATGCCTTGCGATGCCGTCTCTTTCGGTTTAATAGTCAAAGGTTAGAATGCATTAAATTAGTGGCAAAGAACAAAAAAACTGAACTATGTTGTGCAGTAAGCATGGATGAGATGGCTATAAGGATGCACGTCCAATGGGATGGAACAAAATGTGTAGGTCTGGCGAATTATGGGGTAGCTTTGGATGGTTATGGTATACATCACGCAACAGAAGCATTTGAAGCCAAGCAAAAAATTAGAAACTTTCATACGAAGCTTGTTTTGCTTAAAGGATAATAATCAATAAAACTTTATTATTAATAAACGTGTTGTATTATTTACTCACGAAGCTAGAACATTAGAAATGGCAGTTATTTAGAACCACATTATCATTATAAATCCTCACCCTCCTGCACTCATTGCAATCGATTTGAGTTTGACAGCATGTCCTCTTCTCCGCATCGCATGCATGCATATGCATGCATTGCATGGTTATAACTATCGATGATAATCGATAATAGCGGTGTCCCTTTTCAGGCTTTCTTTACGTACTAATTTCTAATTTTATGACCACTTATAGGGTAAATTTTTCCTCACACTTGTAAACCTAAATATAGTGACGTATTTTTCTGTCTATTTTTGGGACACGCTTTGTCGGTGTCTATAGTATTCTCTGTTTACGATAAGACGCCTATAGAACTCTATCAAACTCTTTTATTATCAAGCTAATTTTGACAGCTAGCAACAAAAACTACAGAATATTAAGAAGGGATGAATTTCAAAAAGTTCAAAGAATGAATTTAAACATTACTGGAAAATATTCATGAACCATATAAGATTATAGATAATGCGCCGTACCGTTCCTTACAAAAGGACAAGGTTCCAACATCCAACAGCAAAAAACTGGAGCTTATATAATGACTTCAGCTTATAGCTTATATTTGCAGAGCAAGGGCATAGAAGCCAATGAAAGTGTTCGATTAGTGAAAGAAAACAAAAAAGACAACCTACATTTTGGATGAAATCGCTGAACAACAAGGCCATACGGTGTTTAGATTGCCACTATATCATTGCCGTTACAATGCCATCGAACGGTTTTGGGCTCACATCAAAAGTTTGTTTTTTGTCATTTTACCTAGTACCTACGTTTCTACATATTTAGATACTTAGTTATTTTTTTAAGTCATGTAGCCAAATATAACACATCGCCATTTATGGCTAAGAAAATGCTGACTTTATTGCAAAATTCCTGTAATACTGTTACTGCGGATGACTGGAGAACAGTAGTGAGATGTCTCCTTTAACAAGAAATAATAATCAACATAAGGGACAGTTCCAATAGTGAGCCAGAGGATGATGATAATAATGAACTCGATTTAGGTTGTGCACTATTATTTTAATAATAAATAACTTTAATCTATAATTCCTTATTTTATTTCACACTAAGCCCTTTCGCAAAAATTTTTTCGACTCGCACGTTTTCTACCAAATAGTCTGACTAAATGAATAAAAAAATGCACGAGGCGAAATCGTTATCGTGGGAGGAATTATATTATCGTATTAATAATTTATTATTTTCAATAGATAATAAATTGTTCAAAATTCCAAATCCACACAGCATAAACATGCAACTATCGATTGCAATTTCTATTTGAATAATAATCGAACAGTGAGCTGTCAAAATTATCAAGCTAATTTGATAGGCACATAGGCTATCTATAAACTTGAGTATGGAGTGTAGAAGTAAGGAGTACCAACTCCCATACTAGAATAGTTGAAAAAGTGGCCATCTGTAAGCAGTAAATAACATTTCAAACACTCTCCACAACAGCGCTGGAGTAGCTACTGGGATGAAATGAACTTAGGAGTTTTCGACGGTTTAAGTGTGCTGCTTAGCAATATAGCTCAGTAGCTATAAAATCTAAATAATTTTAACAAATATCCAAATTTTATCTATTTTATCTATTAATAAATTTACTAAAAATCTAAATTTTTAGTAAATATAACCTAGAAAAACTCGTCTATCCCACTAATATTTTTCGGTGCGTTCTTAAAATTTACCCCGTAGTTATAGTGGTGCCACCCTTATTTAACGGTTTTCTATGGACACTTTTTAATACACAGTCTGTACTCCTTACTTCTACACTCCATAAACTTGAGGTTTAGTGCAAAGATATTATAATATACTTCTTATAGAACAAGATTGTGCAATCTGCAGAAGTTGCAAAAGTAAAATATATTCTAAGTATTGACATAAAGTCTACTTTCATAATATAATATTAGGCCCAATGGAAAAATGGGCTGAGCGAGATGCCTCTATTTAAGAATGCGTCCTTGTCTATCGAGTTGCCACAGTGAATTTTTTTTCACGTAGTAGAAATAAATGATATTTTTATTTCTGTTCTTGTTATAATTCTAAATAATTATTAATTAAAATTAAAAAGAAGGCTTCATAAGAAATTATTTATACTGATGCGTAATTTTCAACCGTGTATAAATACTTGCATTGTTTCAGAGTCGTAGTTTTGGCAATTTTTACAAACAATAACTGAGTAACCCTAAGTGTCTTATAATCTTCAATATGGCGTATACTTTGTGTGAATCGATCAAAGATATTTTATTTTACTCTAAAGTTTCATGTTTTATCTTGTCCAAATAATTAAAAATGGATTTGCCTTGTGGCGTGAAAGGATACAAAAGTTAATAATAAAAAGGAAGTGGTGTATCTTTTCATAGGTAAATAACTTTCTACTTGAAGTAGGGTGTCCACATTTATTTTAGTCAAAGATATTTATTTTTTATATAAAATCATAGATTATTATTTCTATGTGAAGTATTTTATTATATCTTTGATTTAAGTCTACTAAAATCTTCTAGCTTTCTATATTACTAAAATGATTTATGTTATGAGTTAATGTTTTGTCTGACAGAATGTAATGTTACGTGGGCGTGTTGGTGTGCTCATTTATCGTCCATACACAACGCATAATGACACATTTGCAAAGCGATAACTACTATCCGTCAAACATTCAACCCGCATCAGATGCGCTGCGGCCGTAAACTGACTTTAATGTCTACAGTCTTTCATTTTTCTCTCTTAACACAGAGTGAGTAGGTAATACAAGTTTTTATATATTAAGCTGGGGTTTTTAGATATATCGCAATTTTCGCTGTGATAGCACCTGTGTAAATAGAGCCACAGAACAGTAGAAACCTTCGTAGTGAACGCTTGCACAGTGTTATTCGTTGTGCACTAGTGCAATTAATTTATCGGGCGTTCAACAGTCAACCCCAGTGCATTTATCGTTGCGCTCCACTCGCCCAAATGCAATGTAGTGCCACCAACCAAAAGGCCCAAGTAAGAGGCGGCGTGCAGACACCCCAAGTAAGTCCTTTCCTATCTTGAGCTGTTTTATTTGTTATTCCTTTTTCCCACAGCAGCTCATGCTCCTGTCATGCCGGTTAATATAGTGAATTAGATTTTCGCAAGTATTGTCCAAAACACGCCACGCGCCACGTCCGCTATTTTGTTTTGGTTACAGTGCACCCAATAATATTGAGACCATAGTTCCCGGGAATCGAACCCGACATCCCTGTAACCTAACCATTTTGTGGTTCCTTCGCTCCGGATTCGAAAGGCAACCTAGTCGCTCCACCATTATGACGATTTAGATCATACATATTTCTTGATAAATGTCATATATATTATTGTCATAGAATACTATAATACACAATAGAATGGCTGTGAACTTTATTTTGTACGAGGATCGGTGTCGCCGGGAGCACACATGCAAGCAATTACTTCGTATTATCACTACTACAAACGCGATTCGCTGTATTGACAGACTTAATGTTTTTGACAAATTAATATTTCTTTATTTTTGTTCCTAATATTTACAAAACAAAAATAGTTTCTACTTACTGGCTGAGGGATATGTCTCCTTTATTTAAATACCATTTCCCGCTGTTTTTACGACACGTAATTATTGCAAAATTTGCCATTTTTTAAATAATTTGAATGCAGCGACGCTTGACATGAAAATTGAAAACGATTGATTGTGTTGACATTTATAGGTGTGAATTGATATGTTAATGGTTACATGGGCTCCGCCCACTCCCCCGTTCTATTATGTATGTATTATATAGTATTATTGTAATCCTTGTTTATTGTTCTTAATAAAATAAATATAGAAGAATCCCTTAGCGTTACATTGTCCTTTTTTCCTTGAAGCAACAAATCGTGTAGTCACCCTAATAGAGTAAGACGCATCCCTAAAAAGCCTCGCTCAGCTCGTTTGTCAGTCGTGAGTGCGCAATCTTTTTAAAATATCTTTGGTTTACTGTCATAAACTCTTCTCTCTCTGTCATGTTCTCTAACCTCCATGGTTTCTACTTTCTAGAAACCATGGAGGTTAGAGAACACCTCCATGGTAGAAACCGGTGACAGAGAAACCAATAGACTAATGATTAGCGTGGGCTCGAGTGAGAAAGGACGATAACGTAGTTTTAGGTTATACAATAACCTTTACGACTTTTAAACATATTTAGATAAAAAATTTAATTGTTATAAGAACTGAACTGAACAAGATTCACCAATCTTAAGCTCACAAAATACTTAAGCCAACCTGTAAATTCCTTAGATCACTAAGAACTGTCAAAGTTGTTTAGCAAAATGTAGTTCGCTAAACAAAAAAACTGGCACGGAGAAAGGGACAAACAATCACACCGCTCTATCTCATTTCTATGCAAGACGTATGCATAAATCTATCTTTTTCGTGTGCGAATGCGAAAGAAGGCGTCAATTTGTCTATAAGTTTCTCTGTCTACGGTAGGAACCAAAGAGTATAATAAATATATTGCGTAAAAACTAGCTTTTAGCACAGAATAAATAATAGTACTACGTACAGAAGTTGCACTCCTTTGATGTCGACCGCTTACCGACGTTTAATAGCCTACATTATTATTATTAATCAGATAAATCGCACACGCAAGCTAAATAAAACTTTATCGCTGCGCGCTAGTGTCCATATTACTTTGCATCTTTTTTGTCACCGCGGACTTTCCGTGGTTATTAAGGGATGTCAATAGAAAGTAAAAAAATACATTGCGAAATGTTAATTATGTTACTTAGGTGAAGTACTAACTAATATTCTGACTATGATTGAACCATACTTTCGCCCACATGTGAGTTCTGCGATGCCTAACGCATGCAAATTGCAAGATCATTCGTCGGGAATCGCTTGGATATATGAAATACGCTTGGGAGAAATAGGTAGATAGTGTAAACAACAAATAAACCGTGATCTATTCTATTTAGTTCAAAATTTTGTTAGTATACAAAGTTTTAATTTCAGTATTTTGTGTTATTATAACTTAAAATATTTTAATTACAAAATAGGTATGTATATGTAAGTAAATGGATGGATAGTGAAGTAAATTTTAACTAATTGTTGTAATGACGTACTTAGGTATTTCTTCTGTAGACCAAATCATTACTTAATTCTTTTTTGCTGTGAGTATCTATCTAACAAAAAAAATTAAATAAATTTTTTAATCTTTCATAACTTCCTTCGAAAATTCTTCGGTAACTTAACGAATGATATAAAGCCTTTTGTTGGTCATTTCATTTAGTATTCATCTAAGCAACATTAGTAGTAGTAGTAGTAATACTTTATTGTACACCACACATATACAACGAATAAATACATTACAGAGAAAACTTAATATATACGTATGTACAATAAGGCGGTCTTATCGCTAAAGAGCGATCTCTTCCAGACAACCTTTGGGCTAAGGAGAAACTGGAATTAAGAACAGTAGGAGGTGGTGCGTTTTATGTTACACTTACATTCTAATATCTAAATAAAATAAACTATATTTGTTAAAATACCACAATAATACATAAAAAAATAAAATAAACATACATATTAATAAATAGGTATATGTAGATATATATATATATATATATATATATATATATATATATATATATATATATATACGCATACATATATATATATACATAGATAATAAATAAATAAATACAAAACAGAGGAAAAAAAAAGAAAAACACAGAATAACTATCTGTTGCCAGAATTGGTTATCAATAACCACAAAATGTTAGGTAATGCTTCTTGATGTCACTTTTGAAACTTTCCAAAGTTTGTGCACGTTGAATTTGGAGTGGAAGTTCATTCCATAACCTTATGGCTTGGCTCGTACAAGAATATTTCATAAATTTTGTTCGAAATGAACATGGTTCTAGAATTAGTTCGCCGGCTGACCGAAGAACTCTATCAGGTCGATCATGACCAAGAAACTTAAAGTTTTCCTTCAAGTAGCTTGGAGTCAAAGGATTGAACAACACACAGTACAAAAGAGATACAGTTTGCAGATTCCGGCGAAAGCGAATGGGTAACCACTTGAGCTGTAAACGATATTCAGATACATGATCATATTTGCGCAAACCAAATATGAACCTAATTGCAATATTTTGAATTCGCTCAAGTTTGTTCAGTTGGTCTTCAGTTAAATCGAGATAACTTGCGTCCGCATAATCGAGAATAGAGAGAAGTAAGGATTGTACTAACATAATCTTAGTGGGAATGGGGAGAAAAGAACGTAAACGACGAAGTGAACCCATAGTAGCAAACACCTTTTTGCTTACTTGTTTTAACTGCTGCGACCACGACAAGGTAGAATCTAGATATATCCCCAGATTTTTTACAGATTTACTGTAGGGTATGACAACGTAACAAAAACGGAAGAATTGAGATAGGACGAAAGTCGGAAAAATGCAAAGCATGGGCTTTTTTAGGGAAAGGCGTTACAAGTGCACTTTTCCAAACATCAGGAAATTTTGAAGAGGAGATGGATTTATTCAAGATATGGGTGAGGATAGGAGTAACAAATTCTAGGATAGGTAAGATCATGTTACGACTAACATTGTCATCACCCACGGCATTGGACGAGATGGACAAAATGCTCTTTTTAACATCACTATCAGTGAAAGGAGAGAAATTAAACGGTGGAAAATCAGGAGTTGGTATTGAAGAAAGAATACTCAGAGTCCGGTCTTTATCTGAGCTATCTAATGTGCTAGAACAGGTGAAATATTTGTTAAGGAATTCAACATCAACATTATGATGAGGAGAATTATTGTACAACAGTGTAGTAGGAACGACGTTTTGCTATTATAATTTATCAAATAGGTAATATACATAATACCTATATAATTTTTAAAATACATTAAAACCTTTACAACTATTTTTACCTGCAATTAAATATACTAAATACTAAACAAAAACTATTTCAACAACTATTTAGGTACATAAAAATATTTACGTAAGCAGAGGAAAAAAACTTTAACATTCGATCGCCACCAACGTGCCAGCCCTGACTGCGTTATTTCGCCCGGGCGCGTTGCGATTTTAGGTAATTATTTCACGTAGGTAGCAAGAGTGATAGAGGCCTGCTATTAGCTAAGGATGATCGATGTTTTCGAAACATCGATGATGACATCGATGTTGGTATCGATAGTTTAACATCGATGTTCGATGTTTATCCCATTCAAAACATCGATGTTGGACATCATCAATGTTGTTGCACATGTACCAATTTAATAGGTTAAAGGGAGACGGGCGAAAGTTCATAGAAAGCTGGGCCTGATGTTACAGTAACGAATACTGCATAATTTTATTTATATAACAATATCATTTTAAAAAAACTAAAAATTTTACGACTGCTTCATGGTAGAAAAAAATATAGGATGTTCTTGGTTTGTATCAAAACAATGTTATTGCTTACGTTATGCTTACAATGTTGTTCTTACACCAAGTTCTCACATTGCACTTTAAGAAAATAATTATTAGACTTTATTGTAAACTAGACTTTACCTACCATAACTTTACGTATTGTAGGACATTCACACATAGAGGATTCGGACGCCGCCGTCCAACTAAATTCTAAAGGTTTGAAAAAAAAACAGAGGGTGTATGAATTAAAAACACTTTCTCTTTTAATGATTTATTAATCGTCCACTTCATCATAAACAAACAAAATATCGTCTAAAAACAGTGCAGGCGCTATTAAATTCTCTTGATGCCTTGCCTAGCTTAGGTACAATATTATGACATTAGATGACAACAACAACCTACAGTTCTTTTTCCTACCAAGCAATTAAAATAATACTGTTTGATGGCCTCCCTACCATTAAGAGAACTGTCAACTAAAATATATGTAAAATATGTTTTTGAGCTGTTTGATTTGAATGTCTCAATTTCATACGACCTCTTAGAATGATTGCATATTTACAGTTCTCTTAGTAGGTAGCTGTCAGTTTCTCAACACACTTCTATTTCATGGGTATGTTCCGAAATACAACCCAGTACACTGTCGAATGCGAATGACGTCATGAATCGGCGCTATACTGGTGATTCGTTCCAAAACATAGGACTGTATATTACGTCATACATTTACGCCATATTGGAAAAGTGTTGGCGATTATTTTGTCATTTTGTGCTCCAAAAATCATTATATCTTCCTAGTGAAGATACCAGCAATTATTCTATAATTTTTTGTACTTGAATAAATAAAACAAATTCTGGCATGCTTCATTCAGCGCACACACAATTAAAAATTGTTTTATTGTGGCCGGATATCCGACGCAATATGGCGGCGGTACGCCAGTATAATATAGTGTCAATTGATGACGTCATTTGCATTTGCCAGTGTACTGAGTTGTATTTCGGAACATACCCCATATCTCCCATTTTGTCGTATGTTTTCTCCATTATGGGACCTAGCCTACTTAATATGATAAATACCTACTTTTATTAAATCGCCATGTGTAGGCTGGGGGAAATCATCAAGAAAAGAAACCGGCGGAATCCTTTATACGTAGACAGTCGTTAAAGATCAGAACATTATTACAGTACACAAAAAGAACAGAAAATATTCAATACCACCGCAAGCTCAGACCCAAACAAACGTAGAAAATGATTTGATGACGTTTTAGTTTTCGAACTAACGTTGACATTCCCGCTTTGTGACCTGTATAAAACATTGATAATCGATTGTGAAATCGATTTATTAATCTATTCAGTCAATTTATTTTTACGACTTTTTTGAAACGTTGAAGTGTCACGAGGAAACCATTATTTAAATAATAACTTACTGTGGCCGGTGAGGAAGGAAAAGGGGAGATCTCCCGCCGGGCAAGGTGTTCTGCCCGGGGAGCGGCTCACACTCCGAGTGATAGTTCGGAGAAGTTCTATATATACTGTCTATGATTCGGAATGTTGATAGCGTGGTTTAAGCTTCGGTGTATTTCGCTTGTGGCGCGACGACAGCGCCGCTACATCACCCCCTGCTCAGACCGGAGGTCGATAGTGCAGCCTCGTTGCCGACGAATGTGCAAGTGCCAGGAGATTGCCTTGTAGTCTGCGGTGAGTCGAGAAGAAGGCAAGTAATCTGCGAGAGTGCCGTGAAACAGAGGCGAGCAGTAAGGCTCAGAGCCGTGCCGAACACTGTATGGCGCAGAGAGTAGCTTGAAGGAACAGGAAGCATTATTATTCCAGTGCTGCGATGAACCTTGTGAAGCTAGATGGCTTGCAGGATATGAAGACTGCAGTTTATATCTGCTCGGGAGCGAATGGGTGGGGTATTCTATGACGATGATGAAGCTTGATGTTTGCGAAGGTTTTTGGTTGCGTTTTCAGATCACGTCGGGGTCACCACTGTGGCCGGTGAGGAAGGAAAAGGGGAGATCTCCCGCCGGGCAAGGTGTTCTGCCCGGGGAGCGGCTCACACTCCGAGTGATAGTTCGGAGAAGTTCTATATATACTGTTTATGATTCGGAATGTTGATAGCGTGATTTAAGCTTCGGTGTATTTCGCTTGTGGCGCGACGACAGCGCCGCTACACTTACATAAAGATGAAAATAATCAATCACTTTTTATTGTTTTTTTTCTATTTTTTTATTAAAATCGATTAACTAACCTATTTCATCTGGCAGCATTGTTTAAAAATGAAAATAACTGAAGTCAGTATTATTTTTATTAAATATTTAATTTCTTTTGCCATGGTAAAACTGCTTAATATTTCATTATTAACTACAAAAAAACTGTAAAAAAATATTGATGAATATTTCACTTGTGTAACGTTAGGCTCAAATTCGCCCGTCTCCTTAGGTGAATAAAAATGTGTAGTGTTGTTTATGATTTATTGTTAATGAAATAAAAGAAATCATTAAAAAATGTAGAGTCAAACAGTCATTAAGAAAATAGGAAAAGTTAACATATATCTAGTTCATTTGTTATATTTTTGCCGATGATGATGAATGTTATTATTTTGATTTTTAAATATTCCTATACACTCATAAATCCGGTATGAAAAAAAACATGCTTGCAGCTCACACGCCACAGTAGTGAAACTTTCGAATGTAATGAAATATAAAATAAAAATACTTGAAATGATTTATTTAATATTATAATTTAAACAACAAGTTCAGCATAAAATATAAGAAAATATAATTTTATTTTTATTAGACAGATATTATATTACTCTTTTCGATATACCTTATATAGTACTCACTAATTACAAAAACATTTATATCAATTTTACTTATTACAAAGATGAGGTTTGGCCGTTCTTCACTACTTGTTAAATCCAATCAAAACGCTTAAGCGACGCCGTTTTGGCGGCGTTTCTCGTGAACATTGAGCTATAATCTATAATACTTCCTATCTCATTTTCTCCCACCTTAAATCTTATGAATTTATGTGTCTGCCTCTTTTTACTGTCGCTTTTTCGTTTCATCCAGTTTTAAATCACAACGATGCTAAAGAAGTTTTCACTTCAAAAACTCTATGGGATCTAATTTCCGATTTAGACGTAGGTTTTATATTGACTAGTCCTATCGCGAAATAAAAAATATGATTGAGAACAAAAATTAACAAACTTTACAAAAGCAAATTTATAGACTTTTCCGACACCTTTAATCACAATTTTTAATCAGGCAGCCCAAGCAGTAAGTATCCACAGCCATTTTTAAAATGCACTGTCGAATGCACTAAGCAGTGAAATTGTCTATGTTCACGATCCCCCAGTGATATATTTTCATAAACTTCATACAAACAATAAACTCGTTATACCAAGCTCAAAAAAGCAGCTATATATATAATTGAATTGTGTAGATACATATTGTTTCAAAATTATGTGGGTGTAGACAGGTAGAAGGGTAAAGAGAATTAATTTGAATATCTATTTATGTAGAATAGTTATAACCGTGCGTTTGCACTGACGCGATTTTCACGAAAAAACATGTTTTAAACACTGTTTTCTGTCAATGTACCAAAAAGCGTTTGCATAGTCAAGGAACATATTGTAGTTAAATATGTTTGACAGTTTATTGTACATTACGCAACAACCGACAACACTACAGAATAACAAAGTAAAAGCAGTGACAACTGTGACATTACAGTTCACACTTGACAGTGACTTTGACACACCATAATGATATTTTTTTAGGTTATTGATGCGTTTATGAATCCTGAATTATTCAAAATTTTAAACCTTTAATAGGGGATGAAATATTTAGTTGATATTGATTTCGCTTCTTCGAATTGTTCACAAGTTCTTATTAATCGATTAATGGTTCAGTGACATCGATGTTTCGATGTTTGACATGTGGCATCATCGATGTTAAAACATCGATGTTTTAACTTTTAACATCGATGATCATCGAAAATCGAAGATCATCGTACATCCCTACTTTAAGCCTTTTAGCTTCATCCAGAGAGTACCTTTGTATAAATAAACTGAAAGATCTCCAAGATCTTCTCGATCTTCTATTCAGAGCTTCAGGATTCAGATTTCAGATCTAGATTGGATTAGCACAGATTACTTTTTATATACCTGATCCTGAAATAGATTAGTCTGTCTGTAACGTATTTCTTCATAATTATAAAATTTATATTTTTAGGTTGGTATAGTGAATCAAAGTGCTAATAGTTATATTTTTCAATCAACAACTAATTTTGAATACTCAGTTTCACATTAAAATGAATACATTGTTTAGAAGAAGTTTTTTACCAGCGTTTAGTACATTTCGTGGATCATGCCGCTCATTTGCGGATGCAACTATAAATGAGAAAATTGACAAAATTGTGAAGAATAATAAGGTTGTAGTATTTATGAAGGGTGTCCCTGACGCTCCTAGATGTGGATTTAGTAACGCTGTAGTTCAAATAATGAGAATGCATGCAGTTCCATATGTCAGTCACGATGTTCTTTCAGACGAAAATCTTCGACAAGGTATTTTGGGGTTTTACGCATTCTTATATAATTATGAAAAATTACAAACCTACCACTATTTAGCTTAACAATAATGTTTTGATATTGCTTTTTTAAATTAAGCGTTTGTTTTAATTTTGATTTATTGGTAATTTATAACTATATAACGTCTTTTTCCAAGTAATGTTAACTTTCTGTTAGAAGTTGTAATTAGTGTTTTATTTAATAGAATAGGGTGTCAAACGAACACGCAGTCCACCTGATGGTAAGTGGATGCTGTGTCCCACAAACTCTAGATTTCACCTTGATTACAAATCAAAATGCAGATGAATTTTTACGCCTGAGGACTAAGATGGAATGCCTTACACTTATCATACGAAACACAGCAGCATTAAGCTGGTATTATGTGAGAGTGTGGTCCTTCCCAGGTCGAGCCGACATATTCATGCTACAACCATTATATTGCTGTAGCGTGACTACTATGAGTATCTAGGTTTTCTTTTCATTTCACATATCTTATGAAAAAATGAGGATATAATCTCTAAACAAACATAAATTATACATAAAAATTAAATAGCTGATTGCATAATATTTCGTTTTCATTCAAATAAATTCAGGGATTTTTTTAAAAAAATATTTTACAATTTATTATTACAATTAATTAATAATTGAAAATTGATAGTGAGGATAGACCAAGTCCCCATCCATACTTACTTTTTAAATAAAGGTCATAAATTTTTAGTTTTCAATTTGTTTATAGGTATTAAAGACTACTCCAATTGGCCAACAATACCTCAAGTGTTCATAAATGGTGAGTTTGTTGGAGGATGTGATATTATGCTTCAAATGCATCAGTCAGGTGAATTAGTTGAGGAACTTAAAAAAATTGGAATTAAAAGTGCCTTGTTAACGGCTGAAGAAACAAAGAAAGAAAAAGAGAACAAGTAACAGTGCTTTAGTTCCAACAAACTAAAAATTTATTGACTTCATATGTATGTAGTATGTCTTATTATGTTGCTGATAATATATTTAATTCTCAATATTTGCATTAACTAAATAAACAAACATGGTTAATAGTTTTATCAGTGTACTCAGTTCAATATAAGTAAGAAATTTTAAAAAATTACTAACTTTTATTTATTGGTAGTATTTTTCTATGTATTAAAATAATGTAAGATCTTTGTTATCTAGTAACTAGAACCTAACTTTATAACCAGAATTTTATGATTGTGAAATTGTTGAAGAATTAATGATTATTATGAATATTTTTACATTTAGGTTTGTTAGTTTTGGTTAATCTTTATTAGATGTTACAAGTTTGAGGAAAGGAAATAAATAAAATTATCTGATGTTTAAGAGCTCTTTATTAAATTAGCTGTACATTCGAGTTAGTATACTTTTTGGGCACATAATTCATTCTTAATCTACATCCACTGTTTCCTCATATAAATTATAGGTTTTAACAACACAGTCAATATTAAAAGACAAAAATATGGCAGATCATTTATTTTGAGTACTCATTCCAAAATACTCTCACAAACGATATACATATATATAAAAATGATAGTGAGTGATAAATAAATAGATGCAGGCAAGGTATGGCAATCTATAATATAAATAATTTATGTGACACTTCCCTGCAACATTTATTAATTTTGGCAACTCAAAAATAATAATGGTTACCTACCACAATAATTACTAATGGCAGTAATTAAAATTTGAACTTTTATAAATAATGTATGCTTAAAAATAAAAAAAATATATAATATGTATATAACAAAAACACCCTCACATTTTCCATGAGTCTTATTTTGGTGTTACACATTAGTGAAGCCTAACATTAGCACCAAGTTTTACTTACAAATAAATGTTTTGTGACTTTCCTGACAATTTCATACAAAAGATAAAAATACCTAATTCTAATATAAATAGTATGTTTTAGACATAAGTAGATGATTTCTCTTATTTGAGCCAAACCATTAGGAGAAGAAATTTTTCTTGATAAGAAAGTTAATGGCATTTTTGGTTTTAACATTGCACTTATTTGATACAGAACTGTTTTATAAGACTAATGATATCACAAAAATTGTTTGCTTTATGTTAACACTTGATTAGGACAATATGTCAGAATTTTGTCAACATAAGGGAAATAATTTATGTGTTGTTACGCCGATACCACATTATCTTGGGCCAAGGTTGTTAGTAGTGATGAGTGCGGCGACTGGACTCCGAGCAAGTTCTTGTAATGTACTCCATAACCTCCCAGGTAGAAACGACTTCTGATGCTAAGACCTGTATCTAAACAATTTATTGTTTTAGGTAGGTATAGTATTTTTTTGTATAAACACAATTTTTTATCTTTGGTAATATTATTTTGTTAGTCTATAAATTTAAAATTCTAGGTTTCTAGGCATTATATATTGTTATAGTTTTGACAATTTCAATTTTTTTAAAGAAAATTTTTTCTTAGGAACAAATAAATTGCTTTTAAAATAGACCATTTAAAAAGGCACAACATTATGGGAATTAGATCAATGGAGATGAATTTTGAGGACAGATTGTGGGAATGGTGGGAATGTAGTAATTAATCTACTTATTTACTGATTTTTGTTTTAACTCTACAACATATTTGAAATTAGTGTAGCAATACAAAGTGAGAATATTGTTTTGACAGACTTTTTTTTTGTAATGCATAGTAGAAGAAATCTTATGGACGCCACACACGCTCAGTTCAACTGATCATTCCAACTAATCAGTTCAAACTAAAACTGTTGATATTTTTTTAAATAGTGGATTTTCGATATATCGATCATTATAAATATATTAATATCGGAGTTTTATATATAAGTTTATTTAACTTTAACTGACCGTGTGTGGTGGCCACAGTTCTTTCATTAGTGGTAGAGCTCTGCTACAGTTGTATTATGGCTGGAGTGGGAATGGGTCGGCTCACTGAGAATGGACTATACTTATTTAATAGTGTGGAATAGTAGCATAATACTTGTTTAGTTAGCATAAAGTTGTGTTTTGTAGGGTGAGGACCTGGACCCTTTTCCTGAACCTGGATTCTTAATCAAGGATAAACGTGGATATGGGTCACAGTATCTACTTACCATTGGGTGGGCTGTGTGCTCTTTGTCACCCTTATTCTATAAAAAATTGATGGCTGTAGATGATAGGACATAGTTCAATTACACAATTCGGTTGACTGTATGGTTGTTAGTCTCGTTTTTCTTTAAAAAAGTTGTGTGTGTGTGTGTGTGTGTCTGTGTCTGTATGTCTCTCTGTGTCTGTGTGTGTATGTCTCTCTCTCTCTCTCTGTGTGTGTGTCTGTGTGTGTATCTCTCTCTCTCTCTCTCTCTCTCTCTCTCTCGGCTCTCTCTCTCTCTCTCTCTCTCTGTGTGTGTGTGTGTGTGTGTGTGTGTGTGTATGTCTCTCTGTGTCTGTGTGTGTGTGTGTCTGTGTCTGTATGTCTCTCTGTGTCTGTGTGTGTATGTTTCTCTCTCTCTCTCTCTCTCTCTCTCTCTGTGTGTGTGTGTGTCTGTGTGTGTATGTCTCTCTCTCTGTGTGTGTGTGTGTGTGTGTGTGTGTGTGTGTGTGTGTGTGTGTGTGTGTGTATATATACCTAAAGGTCGGTCTCGCCGTAGAGCGCGGTGGAGAAGGCCATGTAGTCGAGCGCGCCGGGCGGCGCGCCGTGGCCGCGGTAGGGCGGCATGCGCGCCACGCAGTACTCCGCCTGGTCGGGTGGCAGCTCGCGCCGCAGCTCCTCCGCCGTGATGTATGGCTGCATCACAACATATTATGTTAAGAGGAACGCACATTTGTCCACACCGTACGCAATTGCCAACAACTTTTTTCAATGACTGGCGTAAAACGGTACAGTGACATTGATCGCTCATTTGCTATGGAAAAAATTGTTATAATAGCCTTTTTATTGGCAGAGAAAACAGAAAATAAAATTCGAAGAAAAGAAGGTTCTAAATTCATGATATTAATTTAAAAAGGTAGTTGTTATGGGGAATATTATACTTTATTTAATGACTTAATTAGATGATGATGAACAATTTTTAAGATGTTTACATTTGTCTGCAAACTCCCAAACAGATTTTTGTTGTCAGTTTTTTCTTGCGTCTACAAATGAAAAATATGTGAAAATATAGAATTTGAAAACCTGAGCAAATTTTTCTTCAGTCATACTACTGCAGGAAGTCAGGAAACATATTTCAATTTGAACAAAATTCACATCAGGCTAGGCTGTATGGTATAATAATTTTGCCTGTCATAATTGGTGAACGAGAATCGTAACTATAATATTATATTATATTATAGTCAATTTAGTATAGATTCTATTCTGCTTTTTTGACGTTACTAGATCTTTTTCCATACTTCGATGGGCCATAAGCTTGATTAGATAATACATAGTAAATTATTTTAATGATATCTGTAATGGTGACATAAGTAGACGCTTAATAATTCCATCATCATTTTTACGCCATTGTCCATTGCACTTGTTTTTAAGCTAACTTTACTATGAACTAGAACACTACGTATTTTTGAATGTTTTACTCTTTTCTTATTATTTCTTACTTAAAGAAAAGATACATACATAAACATCTCATAAAGTTGTGAAGAAATTTCAAAAATATAAAATCTGGCCTTTTACATACATAAATTTAAAGATATTTTCCTATACTCAGATGATCTGAGTTCCTATAAAACATCTTTTAAATTGCATATGAATAACCATCCATATAAATACTTCATAGGATTGGGAATAGAACTGGAGCTAGTAACACCACACCACTACCAATATCACTGCATGACTGATCTGTAAACAAACTGTATTTTGTATAGGTTAATGATGAAGGGATAGAAGAACATTATACTGATTCTCACTGAAATATAGTGGTGGGTATTAAGTTATTGATAAAATAATGAAGAAAATAGGTGTCCCGGTTTACCTTGTCACCAGCTAAGATCCTGAAGCTGTCAATGACCTGTTCAGCGGTGTCTGTATCAGTGGATTCCCTTGTCATGAAGTCCAAGAATGCGTCGAATGAGACGTAACCTGATACAATATTTAATACGATTAAATCACTTGATTTTCTACATATTGGCACTTGCTAATATATTAAAACTGCTACATTATCGCGTGAAAATCAATTTGTAATTAAACAAGGATAGAGTAAAAGTTACAGCAAACAGCACAAATAATAGATTATCACACTTCTAGTTTTATTACAGAAATGAGTACTTAAGTTACATTTATTATTTAATTAAATGTATTATTATTGTGATATTTATAATTTTTCAGACACTAAACATTACGCGAGTGTCAGCTGTGCTGTTACTAAATAGCAACACTCCTTAAGCTATCTTTATTTTAATTGTTTATTCTCTACTTAAACTTTAAAGATGACAATGAAATAAGTATATAGTACAAACCTGTGTTGTTGGGGTCTACAACGGCGAGTATGCGCTGGAAGTCGAGTTCTCCTTGCCTGTCCTTTCCAATGCTGTAGCCGAGAGACACGAGGCACGACTTTAGCTCTTCCGGAGCGAGGCGGCCTGAACACATAGAGGATACAAATACATAGAGCTTTTAATTTATCCTATCAAAATTCATTCATTATTGTTAGCCTATCAAAAGTCCACTATAGTAGTAAGTAGTAATAGAGGAGATATTTGCAAAACTCTCCACGCTCGACAGGCATATTTTTTATTAAGTTGTCATCAAGAAAATGCTGCTAACCATCTTCTGTCTCATTTTAGTTCACTCTTATGACATCCAAGGGATGATATGGAGTAGCGAATTCTCTTACGCCGCCACAAAATCATTTAAACTTCAAAAAATTATTACTGTATTGCGCAAATAATTAATTTTATTTTACTTTTAGTAGTGTTATATGGGATTTAATTAATTTAATTTTGCTCACAAGTTTTTGATTAAAGTAGTGAGGATGTCAAGAGGCATTTTCAAAGACATTACAAAGGAGCATTACCTGTGCGGTTCTTGTCGAAGTGGTTGAAGGAGGCACGGAATTCGTTGAGCTGTTCGTGTGTGATGCCCTTGGAATCGCGAGTTAAAATCTGATTCTCCACTTCGTTGATGGTTCGGTTGATGGACGTTAGTAGTTGTTCCCAGCCGACACGGAGTGTCTCCATTGTGTATTGCGAATATCTGTGCAGGACAAAAATAGGTTTATACGTGGTAGAGCCATGCTGCAGTTATATTAGTAGTATAGTTGTAGCACGAATGGGTCGGCTCGACCGGGAAAGGACCACGCTATCACAGAACACCAGCGTGAAATAGTAGCTTAATGCTGCTGTATTTCGTATGGTGAGTGTAGAGAACCGGAGACCCTTTTTATTGGAAAAGAGGCATTCCATCTTAGTCCTCACGCGTGACAACACATCTGCATTTTGATTCGTAATCGAGGATAGATGTAGATGTATATGGGCCACAGCAACCACTTACCATCAGATGGACTGTGTGCTCGTTTGTCACCCTATCCTATAAAAAAAAAAAATATAAATTGTATAAATCAATAACATACCTACGTACTTGGATGGGGAGCGGTAATGGTAACAAAGAGATTGCTCGGGGCGTAAGCGAATACAAGAACTTTTTTCTAAATGCACATCATTTGCACTCGGTGAAAGGATTTCTTTCCTGCCTAGGATTCCGTCTGGGTAAGAACCGCCTCCTTACCTATTTCTGCCGCATAATTCAGAACGCCTTGAAATAGTGGGTGTGTTAAGCAGAAAAAAGCGCTAGGAATCGCTTGTAAGCAAAATGGCAAAACTACAGTTTTCGGCCAAGACACGTTTGCTAACTTCAGTAGCGCTGACACAATCCGCCATTTTGCTTATTTAATTTGAAGTGGAGTTTATAAGTTGTTTTGTGCAACTAGTTTCAAGTTATATAATATATTACTTGATTAAGTAACATGAATAAATATTATACATGTTATTAAAAATTCATGATTGATAAGTTTTTAATATGAATAGTGAATACTTTACAAACATATTTAAATTAGGCTATGTTCCCCGGTTAAAGCTAACTTAGTGTCCTAGAGGAAAATAGCTATTTACCATTTGACAGCGCTTACCGCGTCGCTTACGATCGAAATTTTGCTTACAAACGCTTCTTAGCGCTTTTTCTGCCAAACACAGCCAGTGCAAAACAACTTCCTACGATGCATGCATATTAAACATTTTCATAGTAAATTGTCTTACTCAAAATTGTTACAACATAAATCATTTAATCTAAAAACTAGAAGGTTACAATTACAGGTTAAGCTATTATACGACTTTTGCAATAAGAAGTACTATTGTATTGATATAGCAGATAAGTTATGTTATAAAGTACCAGTTATGTTACAAAGAACATGCCGTACATATATAAACTGTTTGCTACACAGTCTTGAACGAATGCTGGGAAACGTTCACCATTGACTCAAATGACTGAAGCGTATAACAGCTGCTTCACTACCCTAGATATATTTGCATCAAATGTTATTTCCTTTAGAAAATCAGTTTTTAATCTGTTGCGTGAAGTCAACACCACGCAATAAATCACATTTGATTGAATTAAATCCATAGCCAGGTTACTTAATAGAAATACTAATTTTTAGCAAACACACGCAATTTTTTATGCAATAATTTGTGGTTACGGTGTTAGTTTCACAATTATTTCGTTATGATGTGTATGTATATTATTTGTAAAATAAGTTTGTTGACCCAATAAATTAAAAAAATATACTAATTGCTTGCTGCAACTTGTACTGCCGTGTTCTGGAATGAAGAGTATAGCAAACCAGTATAAACAAGCTGTGAGGCATTTCATCGTAGTCCTTACCTTATTTTACATATAAATATTTTAATTTCTAAATACCAATGAAATTCTATGATACTGTTACGTAACATAAACGCTTAGGTCGCTTTTTTATAAGCCCCATATATATATACAACTAAGTCTAGAATCCTGTAAATAAAATCCTTGTTAATATTTGAGCGCTAAAAGTAAATTATTCCTTTTGACAATGTATGCAAGTTTAACATTAATCATAAAAGCGTTAATATTTAAATACGGATAGGTTATGACAAGTGCACTTTAATATGATACCATCTATAACTTTGATGGTGCTAAAGGCACATTATCCTCACCTGTTCTCGAAGATCATGCCCTCTTGCACAGCCTGGTGGATGCGTTCCAGTTCTTCGATGTGCGGCTTGTACGCGTATACGCCCGCTTCGTATTCCTTTAGTCTTCGGAGCTGATCTTCCAACGAGCCCTGCCCAATAATTAAAAATATTAAATTATTCGTGTAGTCAATATTTTTTACGAGATGGGCACAAGGGTGTACAGGTCTTGTCTTTTTATAACATACAGTATATTTTTTCTTCGTGTAGAAGTTTTTTTTGTACTATACTTTCTGTGGGAGGTAATGTCATCCTAGCAACACCAAATTATATTCATTGCTATAATTTAGTAAAAGAACGACTTCATAAAATCACTAACATACAGATGTATATTATATTATCATCATCACTAAGATGGTGTTTAGCTCCTGTATCTTGCAATAATAGAAAGCACTTGTTGTTGTTGGTCCTGCGGCTGATCCTTCTCATTTCAGCTGTTTTATCTTGTCCCATCGGGATATGAGAGTGGGGGAATAGAGAACACCTAAGCTTGCGCATACACTTGGGCACTTTAATTTCTTTCTGCGTAGATAGCTAGTCTCTGTTGCGTCTGGCCGTGATGACTGGAACCGGACGGGGGACATTATTATTAACTATAATAATCATTATCATCATTAAAGCCTATCATATTGCTGAACATATTATCATTATTATTTATATAATTTCAAATATCCAGGACTCATTTTTATTTACATTACATTAAATTAAAAAAAAATTAAAATCAAATAATCTAACAAAATATGGTGAGACAAATATATAAAAACTATTAATTATTACTAAATGCTGTAATGCACATAAACAGCAGTCAAATTACCTGCTGCGCAATGCAGTCTACAACAATGTTGCAGATAGGGACAGTTCACTCTGTCACCTATCATTTTAAGAATGCCATTGGGGCTGGCCCTTACCCTACGCACCAGCGATGCAGCTCTTTTACGCAAAGTTGCGTAAAAACAATCTACATGTGCTTGAGCAAACATCGCTGATGCGCTGCAGCGTCGGGACAGCCCCATCAGCACCCGGAACGCGTTGTTATATTGGATCCGGAGAGCTCCATAGGCCCGTTGCGTGTAGTCCCTCCACAGGCTGCACGTGTAAAGAGATGTACAAAACGCTCTAAATAAAGTGAGTTTAACCTCCCTTGAACATCTCGCGAACCTACGAGCAATCATATTTGCACGAACCAACAGAGCCCTACGTTCCTTTTCCATGTCAGTAGTATCCTTGAGGTCGGACGTAACCATATGACCCAAATATTTGAAAGAGTCAATCCAACTAGTTTCAAAATGGGTCTTGTGTGCCATTCAATTTAGTAGGAGGCACATTACGCGTACGATGCCTCATGCTTCCCCCATACATTGTCTTTTAGGCGGGATTTTGTATTTTGTCACCGTGACCACGCTTGGCAAGCGATTTTACTTTCAGTTGATCTCGGGAAGATGCTGCTGCCCAAATCCTGTTTCATTGAATTGGTATCGATTGTATGGTGAGCAGTGGTTACCTGCAGGCCCATGCCGATGGCGGTGACGGCGTCCATCTGGCGCTCGATCCAGGGCCCGACGGCGTTAGCCTTCTCGGCGAACTGGCGGCGCAGCGTCTCGTTGTTCTGCTGCTTGCGCAGCTCGGCGGCCAGCGTGCCGTCGCGCTGCGGCACCAGCTGTCGTACATCCGACCACTTGCCCATCAGCTCCTGCAACAACGCCAACACCTCTCACTCATCTTATTACTGATTACGCGCCGTTACAATGTTAAATAAATAGCATAAAATTTAAAATAAACACGCATTGATCTTGAGCTCAATATTTCAAGATCAATTAATTATATTTCATTTTATCTTATGATCCTGATCAGGAGAGAAAGATAAAGTATTTAAATTATTATACTATTATCGCTCCTTGAAGTGCAGATTTTAAAGTCAATCGGCCGTCTACAACTTGATGAAAATTACTTTAAAAGATTCCGTTACATAAATAAATAGATATACGCGAAGCGAATAAGAAATGAATTTATTTCAGACTTTTGGTCCATACGAAGTGTTAGTACAAAAGAACTTACGTAGTAAACTTACTTAGTAAACAGAATGAAACTACACTAGGAAATTAATTTAAATATTTTCCGGGCCAGTTTGTGGCGCTTGGTACACTTTAAAAGCATGTTAAAAATCACGACATTTACATTTAGGTTTACTACTACGTATAGAGACGACAACGCCTTGCATGCTTTTGCGCATCGCTTTGCGGTACGTTTTTTATTTATTTATTTGCTTTTTAAGAGAAACATACAGTACAATAAAAATACATTTTAAAACATATAAAAGTAATCCTAATACCAATGAAGTTTCCACAGATATCTAATACATATTAAAAGCTTGCAACCAAAATATGTTTAAAGATTTAAAAACAAAAAAACTAAATGGTATTTATAATTAAACATTAAGTACCGCAGTTAAAAGTAATACAATACACACAACCTACAGTGAAGCTACCAATTATAAATTAAATTTTATAATATTTTTTTTATATAACTACTATATTTAAGGTAAAAATATCTCGTTCACAATATTTTAAGTTAAAATTTTTACATGTACGAGATACAAAATTATTTGAAGCATAATTCGTTTTTTACGTTGTACCGCAATTGTTTAGTGAGTGTCCAGGTGATGCTTTAACACTCGTCGGTAAGTATATATTAAAACGTTTAAAACTCTTAGATTTAAAGTTTTACTATATTACGCTAGTAATATAGTTAGATGGATATTTTCGGTATAAGTCCTTTACCAAACTGGAAACGGCGAATACGTTTAGGTGTACTAGAACTACCATACTAGAGTTACGTCAAAAATGATAAATTTGTTATTCGACATTCCATATTTTAAAATCTATCAAGCCATTTAGGCTTCAGCCAAAGAAATAGACAATCATACATATTATATACACTCAAAGACATACTCTACTTCAATCTCAGTAATTTTGGCAATTTCGACGCTCACTTGACAGAATCCGTAATAAAAATATAAGTATTATAGGTGTAAGAAAAGTTAAAAATTTAGAAAAAAATCGTTCGTGTTTACAGAAACGAATATTTATTTAAGTATAAATCGATACGGAATTTTAAAAGTGAACTGAATACTTACGTGTGCGGTAAGTGTAGTGTAGGGATTCTCTAAACCTCCAGGGATCTGGTGTTGCTTCACGATAGATTCTACTTGGTGCACAAGGTTTACTATCGCCTGCAATATAAAAATAAATATAATAATTAACAAAATTCTAAATTTTGTAGTACAATAAATTCTTATATAAACCCGACGTATTATTTAGAATAATCACCTGGTACTCCTTGTCAGCTTCACCAAGAGTCGCCTTGAAGCGAGCGTGTGCGTCCATGAGGCCGGAGATTTCTTCAATGGTGTGTACGATAAACATGTCCACGAGATCTTCGCGAGTTCCGTCCAACCTAAAAATTTAGTTATTATAATTATTTATGTTTGTGTACAACAGGATACAGATTAAATACGTCGTTATTTAAAGTTTTGAGGCAGATGATTGATTCATAGCAGATTAATGATATTTACAGTTATATCTCCTGCATTTTCTGTAACACGAAAATATTTATTCTCCTGATCGTATAACATATCTTAACATATTAAACTGTACTCAAAAACTCAAAAAATATTATTAAGATAATATAACTTCGTCTTATAAAATCAATCAGAACCATAGTTATAATTTAGTTTGTATAATAGTGAAACAGGCTGTATATAGTTAAGTAGTTTGCGCTGCCTAATAGAACCGGTTCATCGAACTGTCCCATGAGAATTGCAAATGGGTGTAAGTGGTAACTTACACAATAAAAAAGGTATATTTATATTGTTACGAGCTTGAGGTTCGTGACAATAAAAATTGCCGATAGAATTACCAAAATTAACTCTTTAATTCACTTTACACTAATTAAAACTTAGAACACTAATAATTAATCACACTGATTCACTTTATTTCGCTCCGAAGCTTCGCTTGTCTCGCAAAATTCAATACTTCCTCGATCGCATCTTGCAGCGCCTTTAAATTCACATTATCACCGAAACATCCAGAATATTCAAGTAAATACGCGCGCCAATCGACCAGGCGTCGAAAGTTCGAGTGTCGGGCTTCTAGGAGCTTAGTTCTTCGTTTCGACACTAGATGGCGCTGTCGGTTGATAGATTAGTGTTGCTATTTTCTGGAAAGCTGCCCTCGCTCTCGTCCCCGACACTAGATGGCGCTAGTGCCGGGTACATGACGTCAACTTAGGCGTGCAACACTGCCCCCTCCTAAGACATGCTCGTCCCGAGCATTATCGGCCCCATAATAACGCGCCAAGCGATCCACATGGACGATCTTAGGAGTCCCTCTTGCGCCTTTCTGTATCCGGTAGGTTACATCGTTGATCCTGGTTACAATCCGGTTCGGGCCGTCCCTAGGCCGTCACTAGATGGCGCTAGTGTCGGGTACATGACGTCAACTTAGGCGCGCAACAATATGTATATACATTTTTTGGTAACTTTTAGTAAATTAATTAAATATTTATTAAAAGCAGTGCGTTAGTTGTGAATGTGAGTACCAATAATGGTTTGTAAGAATACTTTTGATAAATAAATATGAAGAAATAAAACGTATCGATGATTGACTTAACACATGAACGAATGATCCAATATACTCGCGCCACCATTATTTATTTATAGTTTTTTCAGTCTAGAAGTATGTCTGAGTTACTCCTCAAAATGCACTTGCTCGAGTAATGTTAGTGTGAGCATGCTCTAGTGAGTGTATGGTGATGCACTCGCGATCGCAATGTGCTGTTGTGTGTGTGTGTGTGTGTGTGTGTGTGTGTGTGTGTGTGTGTGTGTGTGTGTGTGTGCGTGTGCGTGTGTGTGCGTGTGCGCGTGTGCGTGTGTGTGTGTGTGTGGTGATGGAGTGGCTGAAGGGCACCGACCAGTTGTTGAAGGGCGCGGCGCGCTTGGCGAACTCGAGGTGCAGCAGGTCGAACTGCTCGAGCACGCGCTCGCAATGAGCTAGTGTGTGTGTGCGTGCGTGAGTGTGTGAGTGTGTGTGTGTGTGTGTGTATGTGCGTGCGTGCGTGTGTAGGTGTGCGTGTATGCGCGAGCGTGCGCGTGCGCGCGCGCGCGTGTGTGTGTTGATGCAATGGCGGAAGGGCACCGACCAGTTGTTGAAGGACGCGGCGCCTTTGGCGAACTCGAGGTGCAGCAGGTCGACTGCTCGAGCACGCGCTCGCAATGTGCTAGTGTGTGTGTGCGCGCGTGAGCGCGTGCGTGTGTGTGTGTGTGTGTGTGTGTGTGTGTGTGTGTGTGCGCGCGTGCGTGTGTAGGTGTGCGTGTGTAGGTGTTCGTGTGTGCGCGTGCGCGCGCGTATTTGTGTGTGTTGATGCAGTAGCGGAAGGGCACCGACCAGTTGTTGAAGGGCGCGGCGCGCTTGGCGAACTCGAGATGCAGCAGGTCGATCTGCTCGAGCACACGCTCTGCGTCGTCCAGCGCCAGGCGGCGACGCTGTGTGAGCGCGCCCAGCCGGTCCCACTGCGAGCAGATGCGCTGGCAGCGCGCGTTTACCGCGCCCACCTCGTGGTACTCCAGCGTGCTGCACGAATGTACTAGATACAATAACACTGCCTCACAATGCCATATAGTGACGGTGTAGGAATATCCAGTACCCCATAACATCCCGTGGGTGTTGTAAAAGGCGACAGAAATAAATAAATCAGGAGATGTGCACCAGCGTCTTCCTATTTTTTTTTTTTTTTTTTTTATAGGATAGGGTGACAAACGAGCACACAGTCCACCTGATGGTAAGTGGTTGCTGCGGCCCATAGACATCTACATCTATCTTCCATTACAAATCAAAATGCAGATGCGTTGTCACCCGTGAGGACTGAGATGGAATGCCTCATTTCCAGTAAAAAGGGTCTCCGGTTCTCTACACTCACCATACGAAATACAGCAGCATTAAGCTACTATTTCACGCTGGTATTCTGTGAGAGCGTGGTCCTTCCCCGGTCGAGCCGACCCATTCGTGCTACAACTATACTACTAATAGCATGGCTCTACCACGTATAAATCCTAATAACGATTAAAAATAAAATAAAAACTGTGCTTGTCAAGCGTAGCAACTATCCCGCATATATGCAGCCCTATGTTTAGCAGTGAACATAAAAAAGTGCGTACCATCGGTTCTGACGATACGCATAACCGATCGTCAGTTTGTAGCGTTCAGTGCTCTCCTGAGCAACGAAATTGGCCGAACTGGTACAGTCGCAAACACGTACACGAATTGGACGCATTTACAAATTGTTTAATTGCTGCTTACTATGTTCGTAAACGTATAAGGAACAGAAGACGTAGATATCAGGTACACCCAATCGTCGCCCAAAGAGTACTTCAAAGAGTATTTACTACTTTATATTCATTATTTATTATTCGAAGATGAAGAATTTTTTTAATTACTTTAGAATGTCGATCAATAATTTTGATCATTATCAGTGAAATCACTAACACTGCTTAATAAAATCATACAATATTATTGAAGTTTAGGTTCGATTTTGTTGACGATGATACACGCATCCGTATGGTCGGTCGGTCCACCGAACGGTGTAGCACTGAACGCGTTAATATGTTTCCATAGTGCGTCGGTCGACCGACAGTACGAATGCGGACGCGCTTGACCGACGGTCCTCGTACGCAGTGCGTAGCGATATACGCGTGCGTACGGTCGGTCGAGCACTGTCACGACTTGTGAATTTTCATACAAATGGCAAGAGCGACCGATGTACGCACTGACGGTCGGTCCGTGCCTCGTTTCCAGTAAAAAGGTTCTCTGGTTCTCTACACTCACTATACGAAACACAGCAGGGTTGAGCTCCTATTTTACGCTGGTATTCTGTGAGAGCGTGGTTCTTTCCCGGTCGAGACGACGCATTCGTGCTCCAACTGTACTACTAATATAGCTGCAGCATGGCTCTACCACATACAAGAGTATGAACTAATGAGTCATTAATATAAATCTACGTACTTGAGCTCTTGAGCAATGGCGGCAATTTGTTCGACGCGGTCCTGATGTGCGGCCAGGTCGGACTCGAACGCCTCGTGCTTCTTCTTTAGCGCTTTGATGTCGTACAGCTTGCATTGACGGAAGTCTTGCGATTGCAGCATCTCTTCCTTGCCTGAAATGGTTATCATTTTATGAATAAATACTGTTTATATGACTTATAAACGGTTCGAACTTAATACAAGGTTGTAGCAGTTGTTGTATGTTTTTGTATATGTAGAATATTCAAAAGGGTTAATATTTCAGAATGTAATAATAAATCAAAGGCACAAGTTTATATAATTAGAATGTGTTAACCCACAAAATACGTACTTCATAAAGTATTATGTAGTAGATAATGTTAACATCAAAAAATTTATATAGAGAGAAAAAGCGAATGGGTGAATGGAACATAAGGGATTTGGCAAAGCAATAATCGCCTTTCATAATAGATAATGTATGAGTTAATAGATGTTTAAATGTCTTTCACCTCTAGTCCAGTCCTCATGGATGTCAGCCTTGTGCTTGAACTTCTGCGCGAGGTACTCCAAGCGTTCGAGTCTCATCATCTCGCTAAGTAACCATTCTTCGAACGCCTTCTCGGCGATCTCCAGACCCTTCCACGCTTGGGCAATGTCCTGAAAGTAATGCGAACGTAGAAAATATAATAAAGTAAAACTGACAAAATTTCATAAAGTTTACTGATCAGTAAAACGTTATTTGCTCTGGGAAGAACTGGCACGATATCCATGTTCTTGTACTTTATTTCTTAAAAATTATAAATGATAGACAATTATATAATATACAAAAAAGAAGCAGATAAGACGTTAGAGCGCCCATAGTTAAAACTGAAAAACGTCCTAAATTGTTGATCGAAGCCTAATTGGAACGTTTTGTCTTTAGTCCGCGTCACGCAGAGCGACGAGAAAGATGTTGTATATAAAATAATAAAAACCGGCCAAGAGCGTGTCGGGCCACGCTCAGTGTAGGGTTCCGTAGTTTCCCGTCCGTCACAATAAGTATTCCCACTTATGAGTTTAAAGGTGGGTACCCATTATGTTCGCGCTCCAGCAGCGCTCTGCGCTCCTGCAACTGCTCCCGGTAGTGGTACGTGCGCAAACATGGAGCGTGCAACATTGCACGCTCCGCGGCAGGCGCTCCGACTTTCCATCCAAGTTCAAAATTATTTTCCTAGAAAGTCCTTATAAAGTTCTACTTTTCAGATTTTTTTCATATTTTCTAAACTTATGGTTCAAAAGTTAGAGGGGACGAGAAACACACGAGGGGACGGGGAAAGAGAGAGGGGACGACACATTGTTTTTTACTTTTGGAGCGATTATTTCCGAAATTATTGACATTATCAAAAAATGATTTTAGTATACCCCTATTCATTTTTAAATACCTTTCCAACAATATATCACACGTTAGGGTTGAAATTAAAGAAAAAATCACTTCCCACTTTACATATAGGGGGCTACCCTAATAAAACATTTTTTCCAATTTTTATTTTACCACTTTGTCAAATTTCAGCTTTCTAGTGCTAACGGTCACAGAGATTAAGCGAGGACGGACAGACGGACAGACAGACATGACGAAACTATAAGGGTTCCTAGTTGACTACGGAACCCTAAAAATGCCATTGTCTGTATTTACAAAGTGTACCAATTATAATTTCAAAGTTAACAAAACACAAGGAATCTCATACTTATCACATGTAAGTATGCAATATACTTCGATTTATTAGTATATTTCAAATATTTTCCTAATATATATAATAATAATAATAATGATGACTGAAAAATCAGCGACAAACAACATTAAAATTTTCGGTCGCAAATTTGCCAGCGAATATGAGGGTAAAACTCTCTTAATGCTCGAAACTATTACTGTAAATAATTATAAGTGTGGAAGTGGAAGTAATGTATTACGGAATATTGAGAATAATGAATATTTAGAAAAAATATATTCAAATGTTTTTAATATTCGACATATTAAAAACACTTGTATATATTTTTCTATTGCTACTAGAATTAGAACTATTACTGAAGACACGCAAAAAAATTAAATGTTTTTAACGATGGTACAAGTATAAATGATAGACTTTAAATCATATAATTTTTACTCGTATAGGAAACCAGTATAAAATGAATAAATGTGCCGTTATTGTATTTGGAACACTTTTTTTTTTGGTGATTCTATGAGCTTACAATATAGTATGTAACATCATTGATGCTAAAATAAATTGTACGGTTTGAGAAAAATTTTAAATACTTACAGAGACCATCTTGCCTTCAGTGGGCATATAAGCAGGTCGGTTGCTCAGACGTAGTTTGGTCTGCAGAGTATTGAAGTTTGTTTCTAGCTTGGCTTTCTGTTCAACACGTGGTGGCTTGTGCTTACGCCTGAAAGGAACAATTTTTTATAATTTTACTCAAAATTTTGCTATACGTTATAATATCTATTAGATTTTTTTGAGCACATAAATATAAAAAGTATTCTAAAATCTAATACAAAGATAAACATTGGGTGCGTTTGGCAGAAAAAAGCGCTAGCAAGCGCTTGTAAGTAAAATGGCGATCGTAAGCGGTAAGCGCTGTCAAATCGTAAGTAGCTATTTTCCTCTAGGACACGAAGTTAGTTTTAACCAGGGAACCTAACCTAATTTAAATATATGTTTGTAAATTATTCATATTAAAAACTTACTTATTCATGTCATTATATTACTTGAAACTAATTGCACAAAATAACTTATAAACTCTACTTCAAAACAAACAAATTAAATAAGGAAAATAGTGGATTGTGTCAGCGCTACTCAAGTTAGCAAACGTGTCCTGGTCGCAAACTGTTTAGTTTCGCCATTTTGCTTACAAACGCTTGCTAGCGCTTTTTTCTGCCAAACGCACCCACAAAAACAACTTACCTGTAAGTGCGATAGTCCTCCAGCTTTTTCTGGCACCCAGCAAGTGAGTTATCGGTTTGACGGCTGTTCAGCCAAGGCATGGTTCGCCGGATCCATTCCAATAGCTGCGAGAATTTTATAATTAAAACATTATTAGCATGTATGATTTTTATGTTTAAATTATGCAAAGTTAGAATAATTCTTTTAGTTATACATATAATTTGGTATACAATTGAGCAAAAGTTTGTTTGTCAATTCACTAAACTTCATCATCATCATCATCATTACAGCCCTTCACAAGTCCACTGCTGAACATAGGCCTCCCCCAAGTAATGCCACAAAGCGCGGTCCTGAGCCACCTGCATCCACCGACTTCCTGATGTCTTACCAGGTCGTCACTCCATCTAGTGGGGGGTCGCCCTACACTACGCCTACCGGTACGAGGCTGCCACTCGAGAACCTTTCTTCCTCATCGGTTATCGGTTCTTCGAGCTATATGGCCGGCCCATTGCCACTTCAGCTTACTAATCCGTTGGGCTATGTCGGTCACTCTGGTTTTACTGCGGATATCCTCATTTCTGAGTCTATCACGCAGAGAAACTCCGAGCATAGCCCTCTCCATAGCTCGCTGAACGACCTTGAGCGTCCTCATACGGCCAGCGGTGAAGGACCACGTCTCAGATCCGTAAGTCATCACTGGCAACACGCACTGGTTGTACACTTTAGTTTTCAGAGATAGAGGTATACCTGACGAGAAGATGTGTCGTAATTTCCCGAACGCTGCCAAGCCGAGTTGAATCCGTCGATTGACCTCTCGGTCGAAGTTGGACTTACCTAGTCGGACTATTTGTCCCAGGTAAACGTACTCGTCAACAACTTCGAGCATAGTGCTCCCAACAACTACCGGCACAGGTGTGACATGGACATTAAACATGATCTTTGTTTTGTCCATGTTCATCTTAAGACCTATCCGTTGGGAGGCACTATTGAGGTCATTGAGTATAGTGCTAAGGTCCTCCAGCGATTCTGCCATAAGGACTATATCGTCGGCAAATCGAAGGTGAGTGATGTACTCGCCATTGATGTTAATACCGTATACTTTCCAGTCCAGTAGCTTGAAACGCAGCGGTGAAGAGTTTCGGGGAAATAACGTCAACCTGTCTCTTACACCTCTTTGCAGTTGGATAGGTTTCGAACTCTGGTTCTGTACTCGGATAGCCATCGTAGCCCTACTGTACAAACACTTCAGCACTTCGATATACCGACAGTCAACTTGGCATCGCTGAAGAGACTGTAGCACCGCCCAAATTTCGACGGAATCAAAGGCTTTCTCATAGTCCACATACGCCAGGCAAAATGGCAGATTGTACTCTTCGGTCTTCTGTACAATCTGCTGCAGGGTATGTATGTGGTCTATGGTACTGAAGCCTTTTCGGAAACCGGCTTGTTCGGGAGGATGGAAGTCGTCGAGTCTGCGTGCGAGACGATTCGTAATGACTCTCGAAAACAGCACGTAGACGCGGCCCAGAAGGAAATCGGTCTGTAGTTCTTCAAGAGAGCGTTGTCGCCTTTATTAAAGAACAAGACCACCGCACTTCTGCTCCACGCCTCCGGAGTAGTGCCACCATGGAGGACGGAATTGTAGAGCTTCTGAAGGACTTCAAGTACTGGTGTTCCACCCGCTTTCAGAAGCTCCGCATTAATTCTGCTGCTGGAGAGCCATTCTGATCTCGCTCAGACTGACGTTCGGGATATCATCGGAATAGTGTCGGGTAAGACTTGCTCTTGGATCGTTACTCACACTTGCGAAATGAAGCTGCCCATAGAACCTCTCAATCTCACTCAAAATTTCAGGTGTCCCGGAAACGATGCTGCCACACTCAGTTTTCAGCTTTGACAGTTGGCTCTTTCTGGCAGACAGATCTCTGGCAAAGACTTTGGAGCCCTGGTTCCGTTCGATCGCTTCTTTAATACGAGCAGTATTAAAGTTGGGTAAGTCTCGCCGCATGCATTTAGAGATCTGTCTGTTCAGTTGCCTGTATGCTGTCAAATCTGTTGACGATTGCAGCCTCATCAACCGTCTAACAGCCATGAGATTAAGAGTGTGATCGGAGAGTTTTTGTGTTCTTCTGCGGCGGGTCATGCAGAACTTAGCTCCGACCGCATGGACAGTTTCCACGAGCTTGTCATTCATATCGTCCACTGCATTGCAATCTTCTAGGCACTGGAAGCGGTTACGTAACTCGAGCTGAAAAGTCTCGGGATTCTGGATTAGAGCACGAGGGGGTTTAACTTAACGTTTAGGTTCAGTGTGCCTCTAACCATTCGGTGATCGCTGCCGGTTTTCACCCTTGCGATCACTGAGTTACTAAACTTGGTGGGTACCAAATCATTACCAAACCGAAAAATATGCAAATGAAGCTACGGCTTTATTTTGCTTACGGCTTTTTTGATCCCAGGCTTCCTACCCTTTTTGGGAGGATTATAGAGTAATTAGTCCGTCTTAGTCGTGAGGCACCAGGGCGTGTTGGTGAATTTTAGAAATCCCGCCGAAAATCAAAAACGTCACGTTGTCACGATGTTTTCCTACACTGAAGCTGCGGGTAATATTGCTAAAGAATAAGTGAGTGAAAGACAGCTCTATTCCTGTTGGATATAAGTGGATCGATCCAATTAGTAGTTACACGATTGTCATTATGTCTACTAAGCAGTTTGGTATTATACATTATTGGATTTTCAGGTATTTTTTATACAGTAAGGTGGTAGTGATTTTAAGTGGATACTGTGGCTCATAGACATTTATTTTCAATTTAGAATTAAAATGCTACTTGTTGGTTGGTAATTGGAATGCCTTGTTTCCAGTAAAAAAGAGAAGATTAACTTGTGGGGGGATAATGCCTGTCTGATGAAGGCACAAAATACGACAATTTTTGTTCAAAGTAAAGCCTTTTAAGATTTCCTCGAAAACTACTTACTACTAACTACTAAATAGTACTAACTTTGGTCAAATAGTTTGGTTGCATGATAAAATGGACGTCTATCGTATACTTACGTCGCTGGCGAGACGCTCGTACTCTTCCATGAGGCGTTCATTCTCCTGGTTGACTTTGAGAACCTTGCAGATACGGTTCGCGGCCGTTTCAGCCTATTAGTATAAAAGATAAGAAATCAGTTTAGTTTTGTTGTAGGTATTCGAAAACATTATTTTTTTAGCGTGTTCATTTAATTATATTGAAGCAACAGTGGTTGATAGTTAATTTAAGCATTTTCAAAACGTTTTTACCATGAAGGTAAAATGCATTAAGGTTATTTGACTGTTATCCATAATACCGTTTCAAATTAAAAATGTAAGTACACTCTATAATCAAATTCAGAAAATAATCCTTAAAAGTATTTTGCTGTGACTTTCGTTCATCATGATTTCGTACAACTTGGGAAGAACTAATTTATATTTGCGATTTTTTTATACCTTATATAAGTACTTTTACTCACTTGCTCGCTTGCTGCTCTAGCTTCATTAAATACGAATGGAACGTCATTTATATCACATTCTTTTTTAAATTCTCTTTTGTTGTAATAAGGCGTGTTATATTAAGGCGATTTCATAATATCGACAACTGTTTTAACGGAATTGCATATTGTTTATCTTTTAGTGTCCAAAATATATTATATTTAGTATATCTTTTCACTATCACTACAAGTTCACTGCTGAACATAGGCCTGTCCCATAGATTGCCACAAATTACGTTCCTGAGATATTTGCAACTATTGACTGCCTGCAAGTTACATCACGTCGTCTCACCATTTAGTATTTAATTTTGAACGCGTCGCTCAATATTATATCACCTTTACGAGAGTTATAAATACCTTACCTACCGTATCTTTTAATCGTATGAAATTTTAATTTGATATTAGTTAAATAACTCTTCTCGCATAACCAAAATCGCCTAAACATAACTAATAATAATAATAATGTCTTCCAGACCGAATTTCGGCCACGGCGGCCTGCCTCAACGGAGGCTAGTCATCGGCGCAGGACAGGATTATAGTGCCCAAGTGTATGCGCAAGCACAGGTGCACTCTCTATTCCTTCACTCTCATAATTCGATGGGACGGTAAACCGACATGGCCGGGAGAGAGACCAGGCGCAGGACCAACGGCTTTACGTGCTTTCCGAGGCACGGGGGTGAGAAACCGTCAACTCCCTGACTCCGGGCAGCTACTGAGAATTTCTTGACAGAAAAACTTAATAATTAATTTTTTGGCCCGACCCGGGATTCGAACCCAGGACCTCATGATCAGCAGTCGCACTAATAGACCAACGAGGCAGTCATAGTCATAGCAGTCATCAACATTACTACAAGAGTGTCGGATATTATGTAACAGTCAAACAGCCTTTTATGATGTTTGTAATACAAACCTTCTGTGCGCCTGAGAAGCAATGGTAGTAGGAGGACACGTAGGTCATGACGGCGCGTTCGTCTGGCATCGCCGTGTTCTGCAGATCTAGCGATTGGCACGCGAGCGACAACGGGTTAGTTTACATGCGAACTTATTGTATTCGATAACGAACAGAATGCTTCAATATGAAAATAAAAATACACGAACTGAGTTATGCAAGTCAAATTAATTGTGGGATACAAAGTACACAGCACTTTCTATTGTTGTGCCGTTCGAATTATTATAGAGGCTGTTTGTCAAGTAATAAATACATAAATGCATCAGTAGTAGACTTGTATGTAGGTAATAGTATATATTAAACGCTCATGCAGGTAACGTGAGTTAACGATTAGACGGCCCGTGTCCTTGCTATCGATGTACCGGCTCATTATGCTGTGAGCCACGTCATGCGTGGCTTTTTAGTTTTTGGATACAGCGTGTGTTATTGATATTTTAGAGTATCTCACATTGCTTTCGAATTCAATAGTCCTTTTAATTGTATTCAGCGATTGCTCAGTTACGAATGTAACAAAGATTATGTAATAAATAAACTGGCCACGTGCCTCTCCCGTAGTAGGAATTTGCCATAATTATAAGGGTAATTATATCATTTAATAAGTGAGGCTGTTTGTGTGTATATGTGATTGTAACATGAGAACAAGCGAAATGTAAATATTTCTTGAAAGGGTTTTCTTGTATTGGAAAATAGCTGTAAGTTTAGAAGGCTGCAAGCATTCTGTTTGTGATCTTAATTATAACACAAAGTTATTAACGAAAAGCTAAAACATTAAAGTATTTTTAGCGTAACTATGTTTTAGCAAACATAGCATAGCTTTAAAGATGATGTATGAGTCCAAATATTTCTATAACAGATTTTTTTATTTAAAAAATGAAATGATGGCTTCTTCGAAAATCAAGGAGGTTTTAATTCTAAAAATACACTCGGATCATGCTATAAGTGACACACATGGCCTGGCGTTCAGGGATCGGTATCATTGGGGGTTGGCGTTAGCGGCAGCCATTTTCATTTTTTTCTATACCTGTTGTGCACCTTGGAACGCGTGGTAGTAACATGACACATAGGTCATAATGGCACGTTCGTCCGGCTTTGGCGTGTTTATGAGGTCTGCAATATTCAGTCATGCCCAATGTAAATAATCAATGTGTAGGTAAAAATTAAATAACATATCTTACGATTTGATAAGCCTAATGAATTTTCTCACCGTAATCTTATTGCAGCTGAAAGAACTATAACTTTGAAGAAACGATTATTAAAGTTATTTCTAAATTTCTTATTCTTTCACAATGACTATAAAACTATCAATGAAATGATATTATACAAATGTTATCTGATGTTGCAACTTTATATAGTTTTATTATACCCAACATGTAGATACCTTATCTTTGTGAAAATTTCATTAGTTCCGGCAATATAATAGAGAAGTTGCATTAATTTTGTTATGCTACTTATATATAAATGATAGAATAATTAATTTAAAGTATATTTAATTTTTTTATTAACAATTCTATTTTTTTATTAATTATTATTAAAAAAGTAGTAAAATTTTTGAATGAAAAGAAAAAAACGACTTTTGATGAGGTGGACGTCATTATATCCATTGAGGTTGTGAGCCAATTGCAATCATGCTATACTTTAGTATTTTCTATATTATTAAAACATTTAAAACATATACATATGTATAATGCAATGATTTTTTTTAATTTTCTCAACGTGAACGTAGTGTTTTATTATTTCACCATGTGGTGACATTATTAAAGCGATATAATGACATCACTGGCGTTTGAATTTACATTTTAGAAAAACAAATTGTTAATTTTTTTGTTTTCTTAATATTTTTTGGTAAACTAAAAAATAATTAAAAACATGCAAATTCTCTATAACTTAGTACGAATTTAAAAGTTTAAACTGTAATGATAATTTTGTGCAGATAACCTTATTTAAAACTTTTGTAATATGTATGTAATCCATCTAATTGAAGCAATTTAAGATTATTTATTTCTAATAAGCGCTATGAATAAATGAAATAATATGCAAAATAACAAAGCTTACCGTCGGGGTCCAACATGCGGGGAATGTCGAGATACTTCTCGGCCACATCGAATGCTGTGTTCAAGTTTTCTAGTGGATTGTCCTTGGACAGTTTGCTGTAGTCGATCAGGTCGGGCCTGTGTCTGTGGATAAGGGCACAGAAGGCCAGACCATCTTTGAACGACAAGTGGAAGTTCTGCACGTTGACGTTCTTGTAAGGTGCCGTCTTGCGTTGACACCAAAGCAGTAGACCTTCCTGCAATTGCACGAAAGAGAAATATGAACATTGTACATATTTTTGCGATTATTTCGAATTCCGTTTCTTTTTGTTTTTTTATTTTTTATTTTAACTAATTCATAAAGAAAATAATACTTCCTTTTTTATTTCGACTTCTTTATAGATAATGAAAGGTTTTATTTGGTATTTAAAGTTACAGCCTATATACATCCCACTCTTGGGCACAGGCCTTCTCTCATTTCTGATAGGGTTTTAGGGCAAGGAATAGTCCACCGTGCTGCCCCAATGCGTGTTAGTGAACTTCACATGTCTTCGAAACATTTTTTTTCTTATTTCTCAGACATGCAGGTTTCCTCACGATGTTTTCCTTCACCGCACGCGGTAAATCAGCACTTAAAATTGCAATTACCAATTTAATTGGTGCCGGCGGGGATCGAACCCGGTTTACTCGCATATTGTGAAATTTACAGCGAACGCTAACCATCTGAGCTAAAAAACATTATCAATGAACAACTACTAATCAAATTAGTAGTGGTTTCAGAGAATCGTCTATCCCGTTGCAAATGTCAATCAAGAGAATTGTGAAGAAATCCTTATAGTCTTACAGATTGCGAGGTAAACATTAAAAAATGCCAAATCTAATTTCATACAATAAGGGTGATAAACGAGCACACAGTCTACCTGAAGGCAAGTGGATGCTGTGGCTATACCTATATTTCCTCGATTAAGAATCAAAATGCCTCGTTTCCAGTGAAAAAGGTCACCGATTTTCTACACATACCATATGAAACAAAGCAGCTGATATATTACGCAGGTATTCTGTAAGAACGTGGTCCTTTTCCGGTCGAGATAACCCATTCGTGCTACAACCATAATATACCTGCAAACGTAGCTCTACAACGTGAAAATATATACTCGTATATTCTAAACCAGTGACGAAGAGCGAGGAATTTGGTACACAATTATGGTAAATCGTACCAGTTTAATAGGGTCCTTTTAGGGAACATCATATATATGATGTTATATTGCAGTTTATTCCAATCACCTTTGTCAACAAATCTTATAACTACAACATACTTTAGCAATAAAACTACAACGTTTTTATGGACGTCCAAATTTATTGGTATTTAAAAGTGATCATATCGATATTAATTTATTAGTGTTGATCGATCATTGATCGAAGAGTCGGATAATACCTATCCGACTTTGCGAGGAAAGTCCAATGACCTCAATAATGTTCTTGGTCTCGATTATATAGGTATGTAGTTTAAGGAGCCAAATTTAGCTTTTATAGGTTCATAGTAAATCTTAGCTTTGAGGCCCATAAAAGTACAGCCGGACATGGGCTTCTCCCATTATTATAAGGATATTTGCTTGAATAATCACAATCGACAGCCAGTTTGACGAGAATCCAGTTGCAGTACCATCTCGCACCTTGAAAGTACCTCTCCGTTGCCGGCCTGGATATTTTATATATGTTGTCAACCATCTGACAACATATATAAAATATCCTAATATATAATAATGAAGCGCTAACTATCTGAGCCGCGGTAGCTCAGATGGTTAGCGCTCGCTGTAAATTTCACAGGACGCGGGCAAACCGGGTTCGATCCCCGCCGGCACCAATGAAATTGTTTATTGCAATTTTAAGTGCTGATTTACCACGTGCTCGGCGGTTAAGGAAAATATCGTGAGGAAACCTGCATGTCTAAGAAATAGGAAAAAAATAATAATTCGAAGACATCATGTGAAGTTCGCCAACGCGCATTGGGGCAGCGCGGCGGACACTTCCTTGCCCTAATACCCTCTCAGAAATGAGAGGAGGCCTGTGCCCAGCAGTGGGACATATATAGGCTATAATTTTACTTTACTTTACTTTGTCTACGAGATGATAACACCGTCATCGTAAGCCACGACATTATTCTGATGTCGTGGCTTACGATGACGGTGAACGACTGGTTGAAATAGGTTTACATACATCCTATACCTTTAAACGAGCAATTCTTATATATATATATATATATATATATATATATATATATATATATATATATATATATATATATATATAAGAATTGCTCGTTTAAAGGTATAGGATATATATAATCGGAATCTCGGAAACGGCTCCAACGATTTTCATGAAATTTAGTGTCCAGGGAGTTTCGGGGGCAATAAATCGATCTAGCTAGGATTTTTTTTAGAAAATGTTTTTTTGTCACTGTGTTAATGATCGTAATAGCTCAAGTGGATAGCGAGCGGTCGCAAAATCGTAATGCCTTGGTTCGCGTCCCGTCTTAGGTCCGACTTTTTTTTTTCAAGTTCCCTTCTTTTGTGAGAAAATCTATTATTTCCAGCACTTTTTTTAGTATTTTATAAAAATACAAAATTTTTAATTAAACTGATTGGACTCATGATTTTTATTCATATAACCAGTTCAGTTTTTTCTATTATTTCAATAAGATCAAAAAATATTATTCATCATTATGTTATTTGTATCTAAATGTAATTTCAAAACAAAAAAAAAAACCGAGCAAAGCTCCGTCATTCGGGTACTGTTAGTAAATGGTTGATATACAAATAAATCAGAATATACCTTTGCGGTCATTTCTTCCACGGAGATGTCCTGGATGGCGAACCTGAGAATGATGGTCCAGATCATACCCAGGGTCATTTTGAGATTACCGTCAACGATTTCTTCGGCACCGATCGATACCAATTTTACGCCTGTAAACAGAAAATGTTATTTTTTAATATTGTTTTAGTTCCATTACATTCTATTCCTTAAAAATATTTGTTTGTTGCTATAAATTAGTATTAGTAATAATACGAATTTAAAGAATTGGATAAATATATTGAATGAAAAAATAAATCGTAGAGGTGGCAATTATTACTTTCTATGCCATCTATGAAATAAATTAACTTCTAACCCCTTAAATTTAGTTTAATTTTTCACTTCTTTCAATGACGGACAATTGACTACATTAAGATGGATTGATGAGATAGTACGGGCCAATTTGTTATTATTCTCAATAAGCCTTATTGGTATTATTTGTGTTTATACAAAATACAAAAGGAGAACAACCATTATCAATTCATACGTATTGTTGAAATAATAATAATATATAAGTGTTAATATTGTATCCCTAATTTTTAACAAATTTTAAATGTAAAATAAAATCGGGCCTGTACTAACCAAATGCAATTTAATTTATAAGGTAAGTATATTTAAGATCCAGTTTTGCTTTTTATATGTGAAACTGTTATCGATATGTGAAACTGTGACTAACATAAAAAAAATAACAATTTTTTAATTCATTTGTCTCTTAAAAACACCAGTATACATAAGTCCATATCTAGATTTCACAGTTGATAGTCTGACTAATTTTTAAACTGAGGATATAATTATGACTTATTTTGGAAAAATTCGCTTTAGGAGACAATTAAAGATAGCTTGGAAACTAGAAGACTAAACTAAACTAAAATATTGGACATTAGAAGCTGCTAATTATTAAATAGACGATACCATAGTGCTACAAATCACAAATACACTTAATTTATGGAATAAAACTAAATTATTAAATTATTAATTAAGTTCGCGTAAATTTAAGAAATCATTACACTTAATTTACTATAAAAAAATAAGTGATGCTTATGCTGTAAGATCGGAGGTAGACTATGATGCAGCTAGGATAATAGGGGCACAGAGACAATTACAACACTCCTGCTGCGCAATTTTGTAATTTAAGTTTTGATACAATAATTTGGAACCTAAAATTAGATATAATTACTATAATACCTAAGTATAATAAAGCTTATAAAACTAAAACTAACTATCATCAGGTGATGAAATTATCATATCAGCGGTTCTTAGTACGTCTGCAAAATTTACGATTGTTCAGATGCCCAGAAGTGGGTAAAAACTGAATTTAAAAAATCCTCACATACACATAGATCAACCTAGTGAAAGCGTGGTAAAATTTCTTTTTATCAATACTGATATTTACAAACTATGATACTCCGAAGAAGAAAACGAATCTGACTCGCATTCCGAAACCGATCAACCTGTTTAGGTGACAAAAGGTCATATCACTCGGGAACAGGAATTATGCCGCGTAGTGGCAGTGTAAGAATATAATAATATAATTTAATATATATAATATAATAATATAATATAATACACTATCACATATCATCCCGTGGGTGTCGTAGAAGACGACAGAGGGAAAACAAATCAGGAGATGGGCAGCAGGGTCTTCCTAATAACGACTAAAAGTTAAAAAAAACTGCGGTTGCCAACCGGCTTGCCAAACGTGATAACTATGGCAATATCCTATATATAATAATATATATAAGGTAGTCTATGGGGGAGGCCTATGTTCAGCAGTAAAGCTTAAAAACAGTTTTCATTTAAGCCTTATTGCTTAAGTAAAGACAAATTCCAGTGTCTTTATGTATTAAGAGGTTAGAGTAAGTCAGCTCAAATTCTAATTTCGCCCCCACTTCCCCTCGCGTCGTATGCTATGTACCGAAATATTTGTAATCACTAATACTGTAAGTAGAAAGGTCGTTAGACACTTATTTCATTAGGTTTATCATATTTATGCCTGTTTCTTAAAGCCAAGCCAGCCGCTTCTTATTTTTATCATGGTTATTTCCCACTTTAATTTTACGTCGTACTGTTGCGTACAACAACACCCACAACTTCTCCCTTCAAAAGCCTAAGCGATACTAACGGAACGACAGGAATCAAGCTCAAGACGCCGATAGTTTAGGTAATTTCTTTTTACAGTGAAAATAATGGTATTTAAAAAAAAGTAAATAACATAAGCACTGCTTTATAGTTAGTTCAGTTAGTATGCAAAGTTTCATGATCTTATTTAAAGTATTTTATGAATAACAGCGGTTTATTGTTTATTTTGGAGGTAACTTTGGATTTTTTTTCTATCGAGAAAATTTTACGAAATCGTGTTTTCGTCTAACATAATCACTAACATTAATCCTCAACTTTACCATATATTTATTTCAAAATTAATGCTGCAATATTTTCGGCATAACGAAGAATCTTGCTAAGCCATTTGACATTATATTTCCCCTTAAGGATTAATAGCGGGTTTATCGGTGAGCCAAAGCGTCTCAAGGAAACCTGCATTCTCGATGATGTTTGCACACAAAAATGTCATATACTCGCAATGCGGAAAAATATCCAATGCATTGAGTGATATATAAAAAAATAGTTTTATTCCTTTTTATTCACTGTAAGTATATGGAGTTACAGAAGCACTTTAATAGCGTATGAAACGATAGTTTGATTAGATATTACCATTTCGACTTACGAAAAAAACGTCTTATTGTCTGCTTTTGTCTACTGTTTCATTTTAAAAGTATCGTCTATGTAAGCCCAGGTTGCTCCAAACAAGGTTTACTCAAGGGTTACTTTTTTCGTATGGTAAGCGACGAGAATTTTTTACTGGTCACGAGGCATTACATCTTATTCCTCAGGGGTGACCACGCATCTGCATTTTGATTCCTAGAATGGTCACAGTAGCTAGGTGGACTGTGTGCCCGTTTGTCGCTCATATCAAAAAACTAAAAGCAATGTTTTCTGCCCGTGGTAATTTAGACAGTCCATCATAGAAAATAATATAGGGTTACTTTGATAAAAAAGCAGACAGTAATGTAGCTCGTGTTAATTATTCTATCTAAAATTTTGTTCTTTTAGGTCTTCTGTTATCACGAAACATGCAAAGGCATGTAGAATGCCTTGGCCTGGTTCGAATACTTAATGTTTTACACACACAAATGAAATACTGATATTGTCTTAGCAATCGAATAATCAGCTTTAAACATTTTAAATAGACTGTAAACTTAATAAGCGATTTTAATTTATTGTATGACCTTTTTATTTTAGTGTCGATCTTAAAAAAATGTAAAACTTTAAGTCTCTTAACATGTTTAAGTACGTATTCGTATTCATTGTAATACATGGAAATATTTTATGATGAGTAATAACAGATGCGGCTCCAGTCTAAATGATGATAGGTGTCTACCGCGTTTACAATTCTGATGATGAAAATTTGTTTTCAGTACAAATTGATTTCAGCGAATGCTCGTGCTGTGTTTAATCATCTAGCTATGAAATTAGAAAACAAAAATCGTTAAATAGGAAATTTGAGGATGTGTATTATAGTTAGATTCTTAAGGGTTCTCGAACACTACAGGTTTAAATTTGTAAAATGAAATTTGTATCAGAATAATTATAAGACATTTACATCATAGTTATCTGTTACGACTCTTACCTTTAGATGCGATGAAGTCCAAGGCTTTGTTGACATTTGCGATCTTGTGGAAGCGCATCTTGCCACGATCAGGTTTGGGCAGAGTTTCTCCGGAGATGACCTCCAGCAATAACATCAGCTTCAATCCATTCCTGAAATCTTCATCGATGTTTTCAATGCCAGTGCCGGCCTTTCTCAAGTGGCTGTTGCACCATGCTGTGAATGTCTGTGAAAACATATGCTGCATTAGATGCAGGTAAAATATACGCAAAAAATATTGTTTTTCAGATCCAATTGACGTTCATACTTAAATCCAGCTGCAAGGGATAGGCAGACAATAATAATAATTTTTTTGTTATTGTATAGGTAATAAATAAAAAAAGAAGAATCTGATTTCAACTGGTCTACATAAACCATTATATTACTTTATTATTTGTTTTTGTCTATGGATTTATTCAATCTATCCGAATATGGAAATGGTGACATTTTTACGTTACTGTGTGTATAAAAATTATCTACTTTGTAGGAATAGAGTGAAGTGTCTATTATCGGCGTTTACAAACCATCCGGTTCGCAGAAATATTAAACGCCATACTTATTCACAGTTTTTAATTGGAATTCATGCAGAAAAGCTCTTACGTTTCAAATAAATTGTAGTCTATTATCATTAGGAAAATCGTAGATTATATACAGAGGATAATGTTCTAAATTTAAAATTTAGTAATTTGCATTTAAAAAGTCAAAAATTCAGAATTTATTTATATTTTTCTCGTTTGTTTATTATTTCTGTATCGTGGGCTTTATTTGAAGAAACTTATTATACTTGAAACTTACATCTATAAAAGGTAGTAAGAAAGTTTATGTAATAATAAGTTACCGTTATCAGAACACCAAGAATGTTTTGAATTTTTAATCACTGTAGGAAGTTATAAATAATTCTTATTCAATATAAACCAACTCGATCGAGCTTAACGATATAATAAAAATTACAATGACATTAACAGGCAACCGTAAATTTTGTTGTCGCGTTTGTGTGGAATTTTTATTGGTCTCAGATTTGAGATCTGCGTTGAGAAATTCCTTATAAGGGTACGTATGTTGTGTATAGATTACTAGTTACTCTTTGTTTTTTATTCGAGTATATGATTGGAGTCCATGTAATTTATTTTAATTCGTTATGTGTATAATGAATATAAGACTAATTTGCCTTCTGAAATATAATTTTAATTTGTACTATCCTTGTCCACAAAAATTAACAAGGAACAAGAGCATCAAATTTCAGACCTTACCGTCGGGTATTAAAAATAAAATAAATAAAACGCGATAAAATCCGTAAAAGTAGTTTTAATCAATGTGTAGTGTTCGCGTAAATATAAGAAATCATTATTCAGAACTATAAAATCCATGTTTTACGGCCCATTTAACGACGACATATTCCGTATACTAATGCAAATCAAGAGCAGCGCATGCTACGTCCTGCTGTAGTCTTAACTTAAACCACCAGTCTAACATAACACTTATCTGAAAAGATCTAGCGAAAAGGGCTTAGGAATTAGGATAAGACAAACTTGGTGCTGCTTTGGTCCTATGCCACAGACTCTTATAAATCAGCAGTGTCTAACAGCGCTTTTGTGAGACGTTCTGTGTAAAGGCTTAGGAGACAACGCATAGGCTATTATTGTCTTAACCTAAACTACCAGTATGAAACATAACACTTATGTGGAAAAGATCTCGTATAAAAGGTTTAGGCTAAGGCATCATTGACGAGCGTTCGTTGAGGCGGTGCATTCGGTTTGCATAATACACATTAAACACACGCTCTTGTATTAGAGTAATTGTAGTCGCTCAAAATGTATGTCAAATGTCCGCAAAGCCGCATGTTCGGATACACTGACGTATGCTTTTTACTGAGGCCTTTTTTAATTTATACAAGATTGAAATTTAGTATCAAAGAAATAGACACTAACAATGTTACGGTTGTTGGTCAAGAAATAGACTCATTTAAAACGTTAGACTTAATAAAGAGTGCTATTCTAATAGATAATATCATATAATACAAGGAAACTGAGGATATTACTATCGGTACTTTTCAGTTTAAGCAAGGAGCGTATGCGCCTTTTTTGACCCTTAAATTTATTTTAGAAGTACCCCAAAATAATACGCCAGTAATTTCACATAGACATTATTGATAATAATACGCGTTGAGAATATTTTGTGATTTCCAATTAATTTTTTCATCAATGTGGCAAAATATAATTTAAAAGGTTTTCCTTTTTAGTAATTATTATTATGCTCACTAAGTAAGATGTACATGTACAAGTGTGATGCTTGTATCCCAGTTAAGAATCGAATATAAAAAAATATTTTGTTTAGGTGACAAATATTACAAAACTAAATCTAAGTTGGATTACAATTACGTAGAACAGGTAGGTTAAGTTCTTTAGTAAACAAATAACAATAGAGCCGGTTGCAATGGCGTTGGGAATCACCAATTGCATTTGAGCAAATCAATACTGCAGCGTGCATCAGGTAGGGGAGCGACAGACGGGGGTCCGACCCTCGGCCAAATTTGCGAGGGGCTATTAGCACTCGCTACGAGTATATGTAACCTTCCAATGGATAACTTTGTAACGCAAGAATATTCAATTAACACAACCAATTTTAATTTGAGATCTGTTATAATATACCTTCTGTATTAAAAAAAATTATTACTTAAAATGATTGTCCACTTAAAACGTGAAACAAATAACTAAGAGTTCGCTATGCGCGTGTGCACGATTTAATAAATCACAATTATTTTTACTAAAGAAACTCTGTCTAGTAGAACTTCGTATAGTCTTTTTCAATGTTGATCGAATTGATGTTAATCTTGTAATAATTGCGAGACGTAAAAATTATTTATAAGTAGAAAACGAATTTCTTAATTGACATACATCCGATATTTCATTACAAGCTAATTCTAAGACAATGTAAATAAATTATTGAAGTATGGGCCGGTGTGTTTTAACATTCGCCGATACTCGCATATTTTAGTGCTATGAGTCAGTTCACGAGATATGTTTTGAAGGTAGTTTGTGATATTTTCGGTAGTCCAGCTTCTTTTACGTCATTTGTATAGTTTAATCCAAACAGCTAAGCCGTCAATGCGGCTGAGATCATTAATGGCGTCATGCATCTTAAGACACTTTCCTTGTCTTGTACAAATAATTTCAAGGTCACTGTTGCCTGTGGCTACTGACGCCTGAAATTTAGGTACTGGTTTACGTGCTAGGTGGTGGACGAAAACATCGTGAGAAAGCCTGCATGTCATGTCTGCTTGTTTTGCTAGATGGTACACCATTTATGTCTAGTTATTCGTCCGCCTAGATACCACGCTTCTACCTATTTCAGCCATTAAATAGTAGTGTTTTGGACTGATGTGTTTTGAAGGGTAAAAGAGCCAGTATAATTACAGACTGTGAGGAATATTTTATAGGATAGGGTGACAAACGAGCACACAGCGCACCTGATGGTAACCCGGTGGTTGCTGTGGCCCATAGACATCTACATCTATCCTCGATTACAAATCAAAATGCAGAATAGAATAGAATAGAATAATTTTTATTCAGTATAGATTACAAGTAATTCTTATTGAAAGTCAATATTTTACGTTACCAGTGGTTCGAAAAAAAACCTCTGTCCTGGGAAGCACCAGCAAGAAACCCAGCGGGACTTTTAAAAAAAAATTTACAATGTCAAGGGTCACAAAATATTTACAAATTTTATTTTAGAAACAGCTTGGAAGCGACCACCTCATTCCCAGGGGTTATTATCAACCATGTGTTCATTTATATCATAATAACCTTACCTACCTTGGTAATAGAGAGACCTTGTATATTTTCTGGGAATTTGTTGTAATAGCGTATACATTGCCCCAAGAACGAATTCCTGACTCTGTGGAGTCAATCAAGACAATAAACAGATGCGTTGTCACCCGTGAGGACTAAGATAGAATGCCTCGTTTCCAGTAAAAAGAGTCTCCGGTTCTCTACACTCTCCATACGAAACCCAGCAACATTAAGCTAATATTTGACGCTTGTATTCTGTGAGAGCGTGATCCTTCCCCGGCCGAGCCGACCCATTCGTGCCACAACTGTACTACTAATATAACTGCAGCATGGCTCTATCACGTAAACATTTTTTAGATGTCCCATGTTAGTCCTCAGATGAGACAACGTATCTGTAGCTTGCTTTGGTAAAACGTGGCTGCAGATGTCCACTGTCCATGTACTGCAGTCAGTAGCTACTTACCATAGAATACTATAATACATACATAATAGAACGGGGGAGTGAGCGGAGCCCGTGTAGCCACTAACATGTCACTAACACGTCAATTCACACCCATAAATGTCAACACAATCAATCGTTTCCAATTTTCGTCTCAAGCGTCGCTGCATGCAAATTATTTAAAAAATGGCAACTTGTGCAATAATTGCGTGTCGAAAGAACAGCGGGAAATGGAATTTAAATAAAGGAGACATATTCTACACCCAGTAAGTCGAAACTATTTATATTTTGTGAATATTAGAAACAAAAATAAAGAAACATTTACGTGTCAAAAACATTAATCAAAAGTCTAAAATGTGTTTGTAGTAGTGATAACTGATAATACGACGTAATTGCTTGTATGTGTGCTCCCGGCGACGCCAATCCTCCTACAAAGTAAGGTTGACAGCCATTCTATTGCGTACTAATAGTATACAATGCTACTTACCATCAGGTTGACTGGAAGTAGGTACGTTTGTCACTCCACTTTTATAAAAAAATCTGTTCTTTTCATTGACTTTATTCGACTAACGCATGAATCTTTCTCATTTTGTTCGCATGCTATGTGTAGCAGCCAATCATTTCGCAATATTATGTAAGAAATTGCAACGTAGTAAAGTATAACTAGTACACAATTTGTAGGAGACATTTTTATACTAACTGCAAAAGTTTAGTGTACAAAGTAGACCTCGTTAGTAAAAGCATTGTCTGGAAACATATTTGTATAGAATAAGAAATAATAAAAAGTTTTTTTTAGATTTTGTAACTTAGACCTTACGAGTAGACTATTAATACCAAAAGGCCTATTGTTTCAAAAGTAAGTCTATTCAAAAGTCAATTAATGTCTGAGAAGCCAATATTTTCTCTTTAAATAAATACGTTATTAAAAACGTCTAAAAACACTAAAATTTGTATGAATTATAAAAAAATATAAAACTGAGGTAGTGACAGTATCACGTAATGAATGTTTTTTCGCAAGATTTAACAGATTCAACTCTAATCACTATATAATAATAATAATAATCATCAGACCACTACTGCATCATTCACAAGACCACTATTGCACTTATGCCTTAAGGAATGCTAGAAAACATGGGACTGAGCAACATGCATCCACAACAGCAACTTTCTGCATCCATATCAGGTCGTCACTCTATCTAGTGAGAGACCACCCTACATTTCGTTTTCGCCATTACAGCATACTGATTATGTTGGGCTGTGGTGATTTCTCTGGTTCTACTGCGAATATCCCTAATTACAGTCTAGCGCGCAAGGAAACCAGTAAGCTGTGAAGGACTGTCTCAGATCCATATGCTATCACTGACGCGCCGGTATAAAATCACTCTTATTTCTGTTTAGTTTTGAAGTATACGCGAAGGCAAGGTATGTCGTATTCTCTCGGATGCTCAGCGAAGTTGGATTCGTTGATTGACTTTTCTATCGATATAGTATTGACATCTCGGTCGAAGTTCGACTTACCAAGTCAGACAATTTGTCCTCGATATTCATACTCATCAACAACTTGGAGCGTGGTGCTCCTAACAACTACCGGTATTGGTGTGCAACGGTCGTGATGGATATAATAATGCGGGTTGTAAATCAAATATACAATGTTTCACCAGTAGCTTTGTATCCGCACTTAAGTGTAGTCGTTTGTACGGTTGATGACAAGGTAATGGAAAATTTAACGCTATCTTGTCCTGTTGGTGTCGCGTAAAAGGCGTTTAGATAGAAATCAGCAATTGTTTAAGTTTTACAATGTAGCTGTAGACTCTTATATCAAGATTGACAAGTATGGGGAATTGGGCAAGGTGACCGCGTGGCTTCGTGGTTAGAGTACATGGCTTGTTGACTGCCTCGTTCGTCCAGTGGTTGTAGTAGTGCGACTGCTGATCATGAGGTTCTGGGTTCGAATCCCGGGTCGGCCCAAAAAATCAATTATTGTGTTTTTCCGTCAAGAAATTCTCAGTAGGTGCCTCACCCCCGTGCCTCGGAAAGCACGTAAAGCCGTTGGTCCTGCGCCTGATCTCTCTCCGGTCGTGTCGATTTACCGTCCCATCGGATTATGAGAGTGAGGGAATAGAAAGTGCACCTGTGCTTGCACATACTCTTGGGCACTATAATTTTGTCCTGCGCTGACGGCTGACCGAAATTCGGTCTGGAGGACATTATTATTACATGCCTTGTTGCGTTACGATTCCTGCATTCTTAGACGAAATAAATATTAGTGCAGAAAAATTGTATAATTGTTGGTTTCGACTTTTGACATCTGTAATTTATTACTACATATTGATATGGATGTTGTTGACGTGATCAAAAACTAATTTAAAGAACATTACTACATCACATATATAAAATGCATTGAATAACTATGTTTTTTTTTTTAAATTTAATTGCTAAAGATCGTATGTAGCAATACTTCCCAAACTTAAAATACCTGTTATTATGCCCGTTCCATGTTTTGCTGCACCATAGTTTATATATTAGGTACACCATTCCAGTTCTTTATTTTACCTGTAATAATTTTAAGAATTTCTGTCGTTTTCTTACCAATTTGGAGAACACGAAGTCGTGAGTGAAGTTACCTCTAAAAAGGCAAACCTTCCATTGTCTACTATTTCCGAAAGATCGTTTGACTAACGTGGTTAATGCCTTAAACTTGCTTGTTTCGTTAATTTGTTTTATGACATGACTGTTCTAAATTGCTAAAAGAGAATGGAATTTGCTTTGAAATTCCTATTTGGTTCGTTTATATCCAATATTTATGTGTACAGCAAAAGTTGTGTCAAAACGAGAAAGTTTAAATGCAACATATTATATCTATGAGAGTGATAACGAGTTCGTCTTATCGGGATTGTTACTTTTACATTATTGCAACATTTGTGGTGAATAGAATCACGTACAAAGGCGTTAGGCGTGCCGTGTACGTATTCAATGCAGTAAATCACTTATATGTCCATTGCTAATAACACTCCTATAAAATTCTATATTCTAATTTATATATAAATTATGAAATTCTTATTTGGTTCGTTTATATTCAAGATTAATTTACACAGCAAGTTGTGTCAAAAGAAGAAAGTTTAAATGCAACATATTATATCTATGAGAGTGATAACGAGTTTGTCTTATCGGGATTGTTACTTTTACATTATTGCAACATTTGTGGTGAAAAGAATCACGTACAAAGGCGTTAGGCGTGCCGTGTACGTATTCAATGCAGTAAATCACTTATATGTCCATTGCTAATAACACTCCTATAAAATTCAAGCGCAATTGGTTCCAGAGCAGACTTCAAGGTCTCTGATAAATAGACTATGGTTCATTCAATAAAACTGCGCCGTAGTCATGCTTTTTGCTATTGATGTTGACAATTCAAAGGGCCGCGCCGCCAACCGCAAATGTTATTCCGTTAATTGATTTAAGCGATTTCATATACTCGATTTTGAGCCGTGGTAGCTGAGATGGTTAACGCTCGCTGTAAATATATTAGAACGCGAGTAACCCGGGTTCGATCCCCGCCGGCACCAATGAAATTGTTAATTTCAATTTTAAGTGCTGATTTAGCACGTGCTCGGCGGTGAAGGAAAACTTCGTGAGGAAACCGGCATGTCTGAGGAATGAGAAAAAATATTTCGAAGACATGTGAAGTTCGCCAACACGCATTGGGGCAGCGCGGCGGACACTTCCTTGCCCTAAAACCCTCTCAGAAATGAGGGAGGCCTGTGCCCAGCAGTGGGTCGTATATAGGCTCTAATTTTATATACTCGATTTTATCTATCAAACTTTATTAAGTATAGATGCTTCCAGCCAAGCCACACGATAGTGTTATTAATAATTAATTCACGTTAATAACAAATGCGGGTAGTAACGCCTCTACATACGAGTGTACACTTTGAGTGTTGTATCCCTTCTAGATTGTCCTGATGAAATTTAAATTTTACGGAATTGAAAACTGGCAGATTTGTTAACACTCAATAAAAATAATGACTAAGTACATATTGGTAAGTAGGTAAACGTTCATTATCAAAATTCTTACGACTAATATTCACCCATGAGGAATTCACTGGGCAGGCCTATGTTCAGCAGTGGAGTTTGATAGCTTGTAATGGTGATGATGATGACTGGTAATTAGTTCCTTTTTAAATTAGACTTAAGTAAATGCAACTCGTCAAACATAAAAATAGGATAATTGTAAGCAAAGAGGTTGCTTTCAGGCATGTGATTAAAATTATCATGTACGCGATGATAGATATAGAAAAGTATTGTAAAAATGCCATAACCCAAAACATTAAAACTGGCCGAACCGCATTCTGAGATGGTAGTTTAAAATGACTCACAGGTGAAGCTCGTTTCTTGGCGCAGGACAGTGAATAATAATAATAGTTATTAAAGCACGACCTACTGTATTATTTGTGTTGTATGACATACGATTAACGGTGTCTTAAACTATAGTTATTCTTTTTATTGCGCATCTGGGTGGTTGATCACAAAACCTCATCGAACTGAGGATAATATAATTATATAATAGCAATACATAGGATATATAAAAATTTAAATATTCATTTAATTACTTTATTTTATTAGACAGATAGATTTAAGGAAATTAAGATATTAACTTTGGCCTCTCAATACATTTATGAAAATGTAATGTGCGTAAACAAAAATAAAGGTAGATTTACAAAAAATAAGTGATATTAATTCTGTAGATACTAGGAACAGACACAAACTAGTAGTACCAGCATATTATTTATTCTATGGTACCAGTAATTAATTCTTGGGGCGATGTATACGCTTTTACAACAAAATCCCAGAAAATATACAAAATTTGACATACACAAAGTTCAAAAACTTTATTAAACTAAGTTTGTATAAAAAGGCTTATTGTAATATTAAGAAGTTTATGGATGATAATAACCCCTGGGAAGGGTTATCTACCAAGATATTTCTAATTTGGGTTGTGTTGTTAATTGTAACACGCATGATTGTAAGCTATTATTTAAAAAAAATAGTCCCATAGTCCATAGATTCTTCCCAAGATGAGGTTTTTTTTGCGAACCAGTGGTAAATGAAAAAAAAGTGACTCTCAATAAGTATTATTTTATAATCCATTTTGAATAAAAAAGTTTCTGTTTCTATTTCTATCTTATACAAATTTGTGTTTTAACTTAATGAGTAGAATGCACAGTTCGTTCATAATTATAAATCCATTTAATATCAGTATTAGCAAAATAAAATGTTTACACGTAGGTTGATAATGAGGAACTGGTGGCGATAATGGAGGCGAATCCATCATAAACTACAACTGAGCAGGCATCAGTTGATATAAGTGTAAAAACAATATAAGATCATTTGCAACAAATCCGTAAAATAAAGAAGTTTGACAAATGGGTACCCAACAACTGAGTGACACAAAGTTGTTGACCGTTTAAGTCTTTCTTGTGCATTATTTTCTCCAGACTTTCCCCAAAAGAATTCCACTTTATTCCAAGCAAATATTTGATTAACTTTTTTGTTGTTAAAACTAAAAACATCTTATTTCAATTATCCCATACAAAAGGCAAATAGGTAAAGACAGTTAATGTATAATTTTGTTATGAATTTAACTTATTTTTTTTTTTCAATTTATAAAGCTTATACACATGCTTGCGTGGAGTGACAAAGAAACATTGTCGGCATTCTGGTTATAGCTGCCTAGTGTTAAGATTTGTACCACGCCTGCTATGTGCAACGTGTATTTTTCCCTATCGTTTCTAATGTCATTGGAAAGTCAACATTGCCCATGCTTAAAGCGAACAGGAGAATTGTTGGATACGACTCACCGTGTCAGTAGAATTAGATAGAACCTCCGCCTCTATAACGTTTTGCTGGAGAGTCGGTTGAGACGGTGCATATTTATGGCGGCCTCAAGTTTCTCGATAGTGTTATAGTATTCGTGCTAGAGGAAGCACAGCCCTAGCACCTATCAAATCGTCTTTTAAGATAAATTTGTGCAGACCCAGGGAAAAAAAAAAAACACCAAAAAAAAATTGGAGATCGGGCGCAGACAAAAAGAATGACTATAGGCAACCGTAAGTAATACCTCGAAAATTTGGTGGTTTTTCTATTTAACATATTTTAGTTTTATAGATTACAAACAAAAAATTTTGGTATATGTTTATATGACTATATGATTTTGGATTGCATAAAAGGAAAACACGATATCATGTAATTTTCTCGATAGAAAAAAAAATTGCAAACTAGACTAATTATTTACATTTCTCGATGACACCACAATATTCTTACGAATAATTTCATGGGACTATTTTTAAGGCATAGTAAATAATGATATCTAAGTTCTCATAAACCAGTTTTTTAATACATAACGAAGTTAGTTAAGAAATAAATAAAAATGTTGTTTGGCGCTTACTTAGTTTTTTTGCGAGCGCTTGCTCGGTGTGGCTATCTCATAATTTGCGTACTATGAAGTCATTGCATCACTTTAATTTTGACACTCCCGCAGTCGTCCGTTAGCTTCACCGACAAAGGAATAAGCCACGACCCCAAAACTTCGATTCATTTTCAAGGTATCCTCCATAAAGACGTCTGTTTTCTTGCATTGTCAAGCGTCTGCTTTCAGCTGAAAACTATTGTAACCGTAGAACGGTTACAATACTCTTTGCGTCTGCTTTTAGCTCTGCTGCGTGCAGACTCACCAGAAAGTACGTATTTATAGGTAAAGCTGTTGGTACTGCTCCTGAACTCTTTAAGATTGTGTCGGATTGACACTATATCGGACATAATATGACATCGGTCTATGAGAGTGAGGGAATTGAGAGTGCCCCTATGCTTGCGCACACACTCGTTCAGTATAATACATTACATTACATACATACATTACATACATTATTATCAACTGCTATTCTCAGATTTTTAGCAGCAGTAGTGAAGTATAACGAATCAAGAAAAGCTATTCTTGATAACAGGTTATTCTTGGTAAATATTTACATAACATAACACAAATAATCATAGTGCATCATTAGAAAAAGGACACTTCAGTGACTGTCCTTACATAAATATGTGATGAATGATTAATCAAAGTACATTTACATAATCCTTAGCCAAAAATCTATATTTAGCCCAGTCGTAGTCAGGGCGTGCCGTTAGTTATCAATAAAACAGATCGTAGATGACACATAACTAAAATATGGAGTAATAATTCAACGGAATTTACCGTCCCATTTAGAACGTCCTACAGTCAAACAAATATTCGAAGATGACCTCGAAAAATGTCCCTGAGACAAAACGCACGTGACCTAGAATGTGAAAATATCTAGGATTACCTTGCATCCGCGGCCGGCGGATGTTCTAAAATAAGTACGCAGGTGGGATATAGAATTGTGCTATTTAGAACACTAGATCGTCTACAGAATCGTTGCGATATGTTATCTAAACAGTCGCGGCGAAGGGTAACTTTTCAAGGCTATTTGTGTCAAGGTGGACATTTGCATTGGAACGTCTAAATTACTTAAAACGTTATAATAAATTTATAGTTCCACGACAATAAATATATGTAGGAAAACGTAAAACAATAGGTATAAATGGTTCATGAGACTTAATCATTATTTCCAGGCTATAAGAGGAAGTTATTGAACTCATTGAAATTAGTTGAACAGTCATTCAGTTAACAAAAACCATAAATAGGAACGTTAGCTGAACTTTTTATTGTATGATTTATTTCAGTATTTTGATATCAACATCACCAATATTAAGTGACAAACGGGTAAACAGTCCACATGATAGTAAGAGGATGCTCTGGCTTATACCGTTATTTCACGTTAAAAAGGGGAGAGTGAGATTTTACGTTGATGCCAGTCTTTTTCAATATGGTTATCAATAACGATTTTAATCGAAAATAACAAATATCTGTATAATAAAACTATAAACAGATTTTTTTTGTTTCTATGCGTTTGTGCACGCTAATCTCCACAATGGCTGAACCAATTTGAATTTGGGTGTATACCTTATTTGAGTAACAAATGAAGGTGTTTTAAGATAAGGGAAAACACCAAAAACCCATTTCAAAGCGACACCTTTTTAAATAGTTGTTTAATACACATTTTTATCTTTTGCATGGGGCGCTTCAACTTCAACTCAGTTCTAAGAACGGATGTTTTTTTAATGTAACGCCTGTTTCTATTAATATCATAGAAGCATTTGTTTTTATCAGTCGTTAACAAGTCTTCAACTATTTCTATTGGCAATATTACAGTTTACAGTTATCTTCTGGCAAGGAATAATTTTGGCACGCAGCGCTTCGTAAGATCTATTTGACTTTCGATCATCAACTGAGTTATGATTGAGGTTTTAAATTATACATACCTTGCCTATTAAAATTATAAGAATAATCGCCTTTCAGCGCTTTTGGCACAAGGATTCTTAAATAAATTTCAATTTATTAGTCCGAAGAAAACTACGTAAGAATAAACACGGCATGACTCACTTGCATGCAAGTAATTCATTAATTTTATTCAGAAAGTGATATTTTTATCCACGTATGTCATTTCAAAGGTCCCATAACAGCTGCATTTGTGATAGAACAACACCGGATCTAAGCAGCAACGCGTAGAATATTGATGAAAGTGACTCAATAACTCGTTTAGAAAGCAAGAAAGTGATAACATATTTTAAACTCATTAAAATATCCGAAATAAATATTCGATGTAAACTAGATAGACCTTGGATAAGGTACGATATTCAATGAATAATTTAACAGAGAAACGTTTCTCGATATTGTATGGTACTTATTAAGTATTTTATAACTTTAGACGGATCAACTACTTTCTGGCGCGCGTTAAAAGAAAAATCTGAAAAATCCATAGGGCGCTGTTTCAAATCTTTCTCGAAGTACGGTAACGTAAGTTAGTTTCAATGTTGGAATCGCCACTTTTTCGTTTTCGGTGATTGGTAAATGACATTTGAAATAGAAATCCCTACAATAAATTTGGAAAACTTTTAGTCTTAACTTCAGTGTGTTACAAAGTAAAATTCAATAGCTGTTGCCAGAGGCAAACTAAAATTATCCTTGTCGGGATGCTAACAATTACCCTAAGAAAGAAATTATCGGTAAATATCAATTTAATTGGATTCCATTGCAATAATGTAGGTTCTATTTTTGACAAATTAATTTTATCTTATAAATTTTTGTACTTTTTTTTAACAAAATACAGTGAAGTGTAAATATGGCTATGCTTGTAAGTACATGTGTCATACTTGCGAACACAATATGCTGCTTGTCTTCTTGGGTTTGTTACGCACTTATGAGCTTATTTGTGTTTCTAGTATTGAAACACGCTTTGAATACTATAGTCTATTGTACTGTATTTACCGTTAATAATTAATAAATGATAACATCAGCAAGAAACATTTTAAACGATAAAAAATTACATTTGACAGTAAAATATTTAATTTCCTACATTATCTATCCGGGAGGGGCTTTTGTTCAGGAGCGAAAGAGGTTTAAAAAGTAATTAAGAATCAAATACGCTAGAACACCACACTCTATCTTCTTTGAATTAAATACCTTAAAACCTATGGAAAAGTAAAAAGTATGCAATAGCACTGACTGAACCAAAAGTACGAATCGACTGACACAACAAAGCTTTGATAAAAAATATTATTGAAATATAATAAGTGACAGGACAATTGGTGGTTGATAGTAAAGTGCTACTGGTTAATACGATAAACAATTTAACGGTTTGAAGTCATCAATTTGCATGAATTCAATTAAATGTGTCAATGTGTCTGCGCTGAAAGAAGATCGAAAGTTATTGAAGTATTTCTCTTCTCAGAATATCTTATAACAAAATTAACTGGAATTTGTTTCGAATTAAATTATAATTATTACAATTTATTTAATAATTTTAATGAACAATAACATTTATGAAATTTTATTTGTCCTTTTTTGGGTAAAACGTGAAATTGTAATTATATATATATATATATATATATATATATATATATATATATATATATATATATATATATATATATAGTGCGTTGGGGTAATACCGGACGGATTTTCGACTAGTTAAAAGAGTCTGGCAAAAACTTTATTTTCTCGACATCCATATACGTCAGATTTCTGAAACATGGCGCAAATCGTTAATGGTTACACGTAATTTAGCTATAAGAAGCTTTTACTTTTCAAAACTCCACAGTTTCTGCTTGAAACGTGTGCGAAGACACGGCATAATTTGATGAAGAATTGGCTATCAAGGGGAAGACCGGACGTCGCTAAAAATCGCAAATATAAGTAATAGGGAAAGACCGGACAGACGAAAAAATTCAAAAATTACCTTGTTTTATAAAATACTGCGCAGCACACGCCCTACTTTTCGGAGCGACTGGCTGAAACTTGGGGTAGGGCAGAATAAAATGGAGTCTTGTACCATATTGCTAGATTTCAAAAATATAGCATAATTCACCGGAAATTTAAATTTTACGGTCTTACCCCATCACCGATTTTACCCCAATGCAATATATATATATATATATATATATATATATATATATATATATATATATATATATATATATATATATGTATATGACGTTATCGTAGAGAGTTGTTCACAAATTCATCTCGTTTTTCTCCTAATACTATTATAAGAAGATGGAATTACAGCAAAGCTTCTAAAACCGGTAAATGAACTCCTTCAGAAGCTCTTCACAGCAAAAAATATGTGTTAACTTTATTGCTGAAATTTTATGATCATTATAATATGGTATGGTTTCATGATATACCTACTTAATGTATTTTTACAATGAATTTTTTTAATTATTTTTATTTTATAATTACAATAAGACAGCGTGGACTACAATCCCTGATCGAATTCATGATCGTAATGCAAGAATTAGTATTTCAATTTCAGACGGTTGTGAAGGTGTATGTAAATATTATTGCGACAATCGGAGTGCTGCATTTCCAATGTAAATTATTCGAAACTGTCGAGCAAACAAACTTAAGAAGGCTAATAGGTATATTCAAAGAGCGTATAATCGTTTATATATATACTTAAAGTGAATGAACTTAATCAGAATTGTTAATTATAAGCGTTATCTACGTATTTAAACATCTTTAATAACGAATTAATTCCGGATAATTTATTATTTTATCTTCTTACTGGCTAATTTCTAAGTCGTAATTTCTTTTCCTATTATATAAATATTACTCCATAAATAGTACTCCACTTATAATATAACTCCATGTTTTTTTTATTTAATTATAATAATATATTGAAACTAGCTGTTCCCCGCGATTTCGTCCGCGTGGAATTTACAACGATTGGATGTCATGGGTTTTAATTTTTTTGCACGAAACCCTAAATTATTTTTCTAAAACAAAAGTAGCCTATGTTACTCCTCATAACATCAGCTACTTGCTATGTGAGAAAGTCCTCTGAACATCGGTGCAGTAATTTCAGAGATTATCCGGAACAAACAGACAGATAGAAACACAGACGTACAGACAGATAAAAATTTTAAAATTTGGCTTTTTAATGAATAAAACTATATTTATTTTAAACTCCTTAAAATATCCAAAATAAATATTCGATGTAAACTAGATAGACCTTGGATAAGGTACGATATTCAATGAATAATTTAACAGAGAAACGTTTCTCGATATTGTATGGTACTTATTAAGTATTTTATAACTTTAGACGGATCAATTACTTTCTGGTGCGCGTCAAAAGAAAAATCTGACTCAAGTTGGACCAAACTGCACACGGTGTGCAAATTTGATTAAATCAGTTTAGTAGTTTACGAGTCCATCGCGGACAAACAACGTGACACGTAATTTATATGTATTAAGATAATCAAATTATATATAAATAAAAATAGCAAAACCAAAACTCATGGATAATATGATTATACATGGCAACCATAGATACATTTTTATTATGGGAATAATTGTAATACCTTTGTAGTTTTAATAAGTATCGGGAAAATGTTTTATATCTATCGGGAACATGTTTAATTATATATTTGTATGTGTGCCGGCTTGATAATTCGTTGTTAAGCAAATGGAGAGACTATATATTTTTTTTTATAGGATAGGGTGACAAACGAGCACACAGTCCACCTGATGGTAAGTGGTTGCTGTGGCCCATAGACATCTACATCTATCCTCGATTACGAATCAAAATGCAGATGCGTTGTCACCCGTGAGGACTAAGATGGAATGCATCGTTTCCAGTAAAAAGGGTCTCCGGTTCTCTACACTCACCATACGAAATACAGCAGCATTAAGCTACTATTTCACGCTGGTATTCTGTGAGAGCGTGGTCCTTCCCCGGTCGAGCCGACCCATTCGTGCTACAACTATACTACTAATATAACCGCAGCATGGCTCTACCACGTATAACTATATATTTAATTAAAAATAAGCATTGCAGATTGATTTCAATGGATATTTTATTAGAGTGTGGGTGACACCTGCGAAGGTGATTCAACTTGGATCACCGCCAATGTTACTATCATTGTGATAAACAATAACGCGATCGTTCAACAGCATTATTTTGTCGTGCGTTCTGTAAACATAAGTAACTCCATGTTGTTTACTATAAACCTAATTATATATGTATAGATTTTCTCAAGCGTTTAAAAATATACTTTGTAAAATTCAATATTTGTTTGACGTTTGTTTTTTACATTTTACGAAATACTTTGATAAAAAATTTATATCTTATATCCCCATACCTAATAGAATTACCGTTGAAAATTTTTAAAATTTTATTCCGAACAAAAATAAACCCAAAGAAATCATTTCTGTGGAGTAGACAACGCCTCGTCTTCACTTATAAGGTTATAAGCAGTTATTTTATGCAGACATTGGCGTTTCCACAAGTTTATTTATTTATTTAATAGTCTTTATTGCACACCATACAAAAGTCAACAGATTATGTTTTATCTTTCAAAGTAAACCCAGAAATGATATAAAAAGGAATTTATCTCGAAAACCGATAAGGCAACAGGATCGTTGACCCAAAATATTGGTATGACAACAGCGTTAAATATCAGTGGTATGTACACTATATTTACATTATATTGCAGGTACATTATATTTTTAAACGAAACTTTTTATAAACAAATTGGAAATTAACGTTAGTTAACGATACCTGAAAAGTAACACACACATTCTCGTAAGATGTGTCAGATTACTGTGGTGTTAGTTCTGTATTTGTTGTGTGGCTCGCTGTTTCAATACCTGAAAATAATATATTAAGAAACTTAGTAAATATGTTTGATTATTTTTATTTTGTGAAATCTTCCGAACAACTTAAAGGTTCTCTTTAATAAATGATGTAAGATTCAAAATCTAAATTACATTAGCTGATATTTCATTATTTAATGGTAAAATCTATCCTTAAAATATTTATTACAATAAAACAAACTAAAAACAATATATACAATATCAAGCAGTCCCACCAATAAAAAATTTTTGTACTGTATAACTGAGGTAAGAATTTTTTATTTTAATGGTTCATGCAATAAAATAAAATTAGTTAAGGCATACAAATGCTACATAATTCTCTTCTTAGAGAAATAACCGGAGGTATATAAGAAGACAAATAATGTGTAAAATTGTGTTGCGAAATCCTCAGAATTTTTAATGTATGACGGAAATCTAGGGATATTCGAATGAAACTTGTTTATGAACACACGGTAAAATTAATATGACGAACAAGCATTCGACTGGCTGTGTAGAATTTCATTGTGTGGGCGTGTGAATCCGTAGACTGAGATATTTTCATTTCTCGAAGGCTATTAGCTAAAGAGAAACATTCGTAGACTGTTACTATGAACATTCCAGAAAAAACGAAACGTCTTTAAATAAAACAATGACTGATAAACACCGTAAATTGTTAAACTATTTCTCTCATTAGCTAATCCTTGAATGTTTCGTAACCTGTCGATATTGTTATAGTAAAATTGGAATCTTATACCTATTATTTTAAACCGGTGACTTAACCTGTTTATAGTGTGTTTGCAATAAACCTATATAATCATGTATCTCGATTTAGCCTTAGTTCCGTATAAATGAAGTAGGTAGAGATACGTATAAATCTTTCGAAACACCGCAATATTGAAATCTGCGTACGTATTTCCTTAAATAAACAATGATGTAAAAGCGGACGCACTGTAAATATTATTGGACTAATTTTAATTAACATGTACCAAATTGGACTTTTATATTACCGAATGTATTATAGAAATAAACACTCTTTTGAATTTTGCAGTCTTAGTATTACAATAAGTAGTTAATAATTACTCTCACGTTTACAAACAAATCTAATTTTTTTAAATTATTATTATATATTTTAAAATAAATTTAAAACACAAATTTCGCGAAATGTAAGACGCCGTGGTTGACAGGTTTTGTTTTAGTGACAAATACACCTTAAAACCCATAAAACACGTTTTATAATAAGTCCGATAAAGTAACTAACATTGACGCAAAGTTTTCTTTATTTTTTTATTGTTTAAGTATTATACGTTGATATTGTTAAGCTATTAATACTAAAAAGAACTTAAATTTGAATTGCGTTTCTGAGTTTTCCGAAAAATAGACATTGAAAATCAAAAACCATGGCACATTTTTTTAAACTAATCCGAAATCTGATTAGTCGTCTTATTAAAAGTAATAAGCAATGAATTTTGCACAAAGCTGGGTCTATCTATTAGAAAATGTATGTCTTTGCATATTACTGCTTTAATTTTTACTACCTACTTTTTGAATTACTACGTATGAATCAGTAATATGAATTTCCTTCTGTTAGAAATTAAACACGCTCGGTTGACCGCGTTGTGAGTTTGTTATATTTAGATCCGTGGTATTTACTATTTAGCATGATATTAAATTACACTTTAGTTTTTAGTTAAATATTCTGCATCATATTAAGTTTTAGCGTTCTCGGCACAAAAATTTATTGTGCGTTTTGATAATAATAAATATTTAATTGTAAAGTTGAGATGTGTAACTAACTAACGTAGCGGCCGACACACAATGAGTCTTGGAAGATTTTTTGCAATTTCTTTCGAAGGGTAGAATAAGTAAATTATAGTTCTTGTTTTATCAATAAAACCTTAATCAACTGCCTCCTTTCTCTAGTGGCAATAACTGCGACTGTTGATTTTAAGGTTCCGAGTTCGCATCCCAAGTAATGCGAAAATTAGTTTTTCTGTTTTTCTGTCAAAAAATTATCAGAAGCAGTCCGAAGTCAGCCCGTTTTTATTTTGTTTCACCCCTATGCCGCGGAAAGCACGTAAAGCCGTAGATCTGCGGTCCTTATGTCTCACCGGTCACGTCGGATCGCCTTTACATCAGACTAATGAAGGAATAGGGAGTGCATGCACCTGTGCTTGCGCACACTCTTGTGCACAAATATCGGCTCTGGTGACTGACTGGTGGAAAAAGAATGATTAGGACAATATTTCTTCGTAGTAGTCAGTTTGGGAAGGTATAATACTCTTGCTCATTTTTGCCGTCAAATAACAGTGCGTGCCCTGCGGTGTGCCGTTTTGAAGGGAATAGAGAGTTATTTGGTTCCATCTTCGTCCTCAGAGGTGAAAACGCATCTGTAGCCTGTTATTTGAAGTTGATTGCAATATGGACTGCATTATTTGGAATGTAAGATTGTTTGCTTATTGTAAAAATCAGTCAATGAATGCAGAACCGAATGCCCACAGATTGGTGATGGTGATAGCATTGCCAGTGTGTCCTTTTGCTTCTGAGCCCGCCTTCTTAGAGCGGTAAGTATAGGCGAGTATATTCTAATGTGACAGTAGGCACATTCTTCAAAATGCATATGTCCACATCTAGATTCTATAACGCTCTTGAATAATAAATTGTACTAAAAGTTCGACAAAACATAAATTCACAGATTTGTAGATACCCTGCCGCCAATTTTGAATATATAGCTAGTAACATTGATATACTTTTTTCTATATCAACGCCTAGAAATGTTTAACTATAATCAAAATTTTCAGAAGTGATAATCGAATGGTTAGCGCTCGCTGTAAATTTCACAATATTTACTCAAGCAATCCGGGATTGATCCACGCCGACACCAATGAAATTGTTAACTGCAATTTTAAGTGTTGATTTACCATGTGCTCGGCGGTGAAGAAAAACATAATGGGGAAAACTGTATCTGAGAAATGAGAAAAAAAAATATTTCGAAAACATGTGAAGTTTGCCAACACGAATAGGGGTAGCGCGGCGGACAATTCCTTGCCCAGAAACCCTCTCAGAAATGAGAGGAAGTATGTGCCCTAGATGTGGGACGTGTATACAGGCTGTAACTTTAAAGCTAACTTTTTAATAGTCACGTCAATAAAACTGCGCAGATTTTAATTTGAACTAATGTAAGCAATTACGTTACGGCTAGAATTACAAGTATATTTTCTTAGCTTATTTTTTTAAACCATTATTTGTTGAAATGGAATAGGTATTATTTCATTATTAAAAGGAAACCAATAAATGTCTTTGTTTGCTGTGCTTTTAATCTTAAAAGTTGTGTGATATTATCACTTGAAGTTAGTAGTAGAAGGTATAGCAGGGCATTGAACTTTAAAAATAAAAGTGTGAGTCCGACTAATTGCCTTTGCGATGTTTGATGGCCTTGTATGAACAAACGAATTTTGTTTTCACTTTTAAACGTAAACCTATAGTAGCTCAGCGGCTACGCGCTCGCTGTAAATTTCACAGTTTACTAGAGCAAATCGGATTTGATCCTCGCCTGGCTCAACGAAATTGTTAAAGGTAATTTTAAGTGCTGATTTACCACGTGCTCGGCGGTGAAGGAAACCTCATGATACTACTTGCTCGGACGTGGTATCATGAAGATTAAGAAACCTCGTGGGGAAGCTTGCATGTGTGAGGAATACAGAATATATATATATATAATATTTCGAAGACACGTATAGGACCCATGAAGAAATGAGAGGATATCTAGTCTAGATGATGTCAGTGGGATTTACTTTTTTTAAAGGAATATACATTCAAAAGGATAGGATACGTAATTACGTTTACATTGAATACTCAAGTATCTACGTGTTCACCGTACGGGAATAGTAGAGTTGTTCTGGGTTCAAACATCGGCGGAAGACAATATGTTTAAACAAAAAAATATAATTAATTACTTTCATGTGAAGCTGTATGGTACGTCTCTGACACTGCATCAAAACGTTTTTTCGATCTTTTCGCATAATTTTAATTTTGTATCCAGGAATCAAATCAAATTAAAATATTTCTCAATGGCAATTATTGTCCATAAGATTCATAATATTATAAAAAACATATTTTAATAATCAGACGCATTAAGACTGTTTCTAACTTGAAACAAATTCGCAAATTGCTTTCTTCACATTATTGTGGCAGTAATTAATTCTGTTTGACACATCTCATTTCGGAATTTCACAAACACTGATAGTATTTCTTTGTGTGTGCAAAAAAGTGAGGATTATTCGACCATTTTGTTGATGACAAAAAATCTCCGCAGGTAATTAAAACCTTTTATTGTCATTTTCGTATTGGCCAATCACACAGTAAGATTATAAACAATTTAAAACTAAGTTAACTGAAGCATGTTCTTTAAGAAAACTATACACAAAAGTTAAAGCTCATAATGTGCGTCGTAGTCCTGAGTTGATGAATTTGAAGGAATAGACCAGCCCCTGCAGCACCTGTTCGAGTAAGACGCCCGAAGCAGATATTGGTATCGATCCTCACGGCCATATCGCACTAAGACGAAGAAAATTACAAAAGTATAGGATGTAAATCTAATTTATATCAATTCGAACATTATTGGCTACTATGTATATTGCATTGTTTTACTTAAAAAAAGTCAAACATTAACTACACTACAATTTCACCTGGTGAAAGCCTTACATGATGGTAAAACAGCCCTCCTCTCTTTGCGAAACAAAATTCTATTCACTCTATCCTTGAAGACAACGAGATTGTAATCAGATGGGAAGACGTCACCATATTTTCCAATTCTCTGCTGTACATATTACAAAAGACGTAGCAAAAGCATTGAATGAACCTTCGAATTCTATGCACAAAAAATCATTTATTGGTAATGGTGGAGGGGGCAAAGGTACGTTCCGCTCCAAGAGCAACAATGAAAAATATTATTATCGATGCTCGGTCCGCCCACGAACTTATCATGGTCTGCCTATAAAGCACTACAACTATGCCTATACTCATAAGTTATGTGTACGTGTAATTGATAAATGGCACAAAATTCTACGGACAAGATGCACACACATAGGAGCAAAGGGCTCGACCGGAGAAGGACCACGCTCTCACAGAATACCAGCCTAAAATAGCAACTTAACGCGGCTGTGTTTCGTATGGTGAGTGTAGAGATCCTCTTACATGAAGACATTCTCTTACATGAAATTTCGTATTCATTGAAAGCAATTTTGGGCAGAGGCGGCCTTATTAAAATTACTGGTAAAGCATTATTAAATTAAATTATATAACTTAACTTAAAATTACTTTAAATTTTCATAATAAATAAAAGGGCCAAGTATTATAACACGTATTTAGATCCAAAAAAGACCCTTTTTACCGGAAACGAGGCATTCCAACTTAGTCCCACGGGTGACAATGCATCTATATTTTGATTCGTAGTCGAGGAAAGCTGTAGATATCTATGGGCAACAGTAACCACTTATCTTATATATCGTTCGTTTCACACCCTTATCCTATAAAAAAAGGATGGTACTATAAGTATACAGAATACTTTTTCCTGGTAACGTGACATTCCATTTAGCTCTCACTAATTATGCAGCTGTATTTGATTTTTAATCAAAAATAGATTTCTATGGGTCACAACACCACTAACCTTCAGATAGTTAAAGTGCTCCTTTGTCACTTTTTACTACCATACAAATTATGTGCAAAATACTACTTTATAAATAATGTAAAATATAGGTATATTAATATCTATAACAAAATAAAATACTCAAAATGTTACAACCATAATATAATTAAAACTAGACATGCCTTATGTAAGGTTTTCCTTTTGCTTTAAAAAAACAAACGGTGGAGAGTATTGATTCTTCCGTTTTATAAGCACAAAATCAAAAGCCACTTGGTGATATGATGAATTTTACGAGTGGCCGCAAGTTTGTAAAAGTGGTACAGAGAGGGTCAGCGACTCCGCAACCTTCGGGAAGCCGATGAAATGCCAAAGAGTCATCAGTTTAATAACAAGATGCATTAACCTGTAATTTCTCTTACATGAAATTTCGTATTCATTGAAAGCAATTTTGGGCAGAGGGGGCCTTATAAAAATTACTGGTAAAGCATTATTAAATTAAATTATATAACTTTTATTTTAAATTTTCTAAATAAATAGAAGGGCCAAGTATTATAACACGTATTTAGATCCAAAAAAGAAAGTACTAACTATAATACATAAATAATTTATCTTGTTATTATTTAAATAATGCTTTATTATTATATAATATAGGTAATGGGATATTAATTAAAAATCAATTAAGCTTTAAGATGTTTTGTATCAAATGATTCTTATAATTTATCTCTTGAATGGATTTGTTGTCTAACAAAATATGGCTTCAAATTGGGTAAATAATTAAAAAATTCGATTTAATACAAACTGACAATTACTGTCAAACTATTTATCAATTTCGATTAGTAAAAGTAAATAATATGTAAGTTCCTATGAAAAAGTCCCTAAAATTTTATTTATTTAATGCCCAAACATTTTAATGCGAAAACAAATTAAAAAGGAATTAAAATTAAAGAAAGTAATTAATTTGTTTTAGCGCATGGGTACTTCCGGTCAGATATTACTAAATCATAAAATTGCAAATTTATAATATACGTTACTTAAAACTGCGTAGTGGCGGTGTAAGAATATCCACGTAAGACAAAGGGAACTAAACCAGGAGATGGGCTGCAGCATATTCCTGATAACATCTGTACAGACCAGTTATGGAAAATGCCTCTCCCCTGTGAACCAATCTATGTTCATCAGAGGACTTACGATAGACGAGATAACGTAACGCTAATAGTGATGGTGATTTAAAATTAGTAATATTTTTAGGTACTATAAAATATAATTTACCTCTTTTTTTACACCAATGATTCTATTGTATGTATATAACGAATCCATATTTCCTTAAGTATATCTATAATTAAAAAGCCCGTAAATATGGATTCAATAAATATTCAAGTAAAATAAAAATGTAGAAAATAATTTCAACTTTTTAAATAACTGACGTAACTGAACTTCAGTATGATACAGTAGTCATAAAACAACAATATTTACGTAGTATGTAGGTACATTATATGTATATCAAACAGATGTACCTTTGAACCTTTGCGAACAATGTGACATTTTGAATAAAGGATACAAAAGGTAGCGGGGCTATTCGAGTAGCATTAACAATGGGGTCGGTATACTATATTAGGGCACGTTTCGTCACTCGACACCAACGTTAAGTTCACGAAATTAGAATCCAGCTGGTCCATATTTATGTATACAAAGTTTCTCCAAGACGAAAGTCTCCTGCGGGTCTAACCAGTACTCGACTGGTGGAAATCTCCAGAAGTGTTCATTAAAAACGACAGGTAGTGACGAGGCAAACTTGAAAAGCTAAGTCGTGTCATAAAAAGTCCAGAAGGCAAAAAGGCTACTCGCGTCTTTTGTTTTTTTTTCAAATCTCTTTTTAACAATACATTAGTAGAGGACTTCATTAATAATATTTTATTATCACACTGACAAGACTTAGGAATCATTTTGGATATTAGGTATTTACTGCATAAGAGTAATGAAGCTTATGGCTACAGTATGAATTGGTCGGCTTGTCCGGTAATGGACCAGGCTCGTACAGATTATCAGCGTGAAGAAGCAGCAATTGTTGCTGAGTTTCGTATGGTTAACGACTAGACCAGAACACTGACCCTTTTACTGAAAATGAGGCATTCCGTCTTAGTCGTTAAGGGTGACAACGCATCTGCATTTTGATACTCAGTAGATGTAAGTGTCTACGGGTCACAGCAAAAGAATCAGGTGGACAGTATGCTCCTTGTAACACTTCTACTAAAAAAAAAAAATATCAAATTGCACAATTATTACAAGCGTCACTCAACCGTGTATATCCATGATCGATATAACGCTTAATTATGATGAGATCTAGGTTAGAATGTAGTGTGAGAAACAGGCAATCATAGCATTCGTATATCTAGTATTGAAAACTAACAGTTTAGTCAACCAGCGTATTGAGTTACATTATAACAGATTATGAGATTCTAGTCAGATAGCCTTGTTGTAATTAACCGGTTCTCCGGTTTTCGTCACTTATCCTACGCAACAAAGGTGTTTTATTCTACAAGTGTGTCCTTTATCCTTTCAGCTTATATTGAGCTTATACCAGTATTTATTTGCAGTATGCTTTAACCGCATAGCAATCTTGTGCTGTTATGTTAAACAAAAATTTTGTGTTATATTTTTAATTTATGTAATTGGACATAAATACAAGTGAGATTAAATGATAAATGACAACTCTTTAACATAAAATCATTGCTAAATATATTTAAAATATCAGTATCCTCCAAGACAAGTTCTCAAATATAAAAGATAAGGTAGATCAATATAAAAGAATAAAATTACCCCAAAGTATTTTTTAAGCTGCGATCACTGATCAGTGATCACGTAATTAGTTTTAAAAAACATTACTAATGTATTACTAATTAGTGAAAATTTAGTGACATTACAAGGTAAACAGGCTTACTGGCCAAGCTTCTACACCCACGTACAGAAAGACAGCCGGCCGTTTGGAAGTCGGCCACTGCATTCAAATGATCTATTGTTGGACATTGTTACGTCGAAATCCCGATATAGATACGGCTTTAACCTCACGATTGGCTCACAAAAGCAATATCATATACATTTTTATGGCAAAATTCTTATCTATGATAAATATAATTCTTTCTATGTTCTTCTAAACATTTTATTTTTATTCTTTATGTTCACTGCATTCCCAGTTGTTTTGTAAAATGTGGAGAAGGAATGCATAAATTAAAAGTATATTTTGTGCCCAGGTTGGGCAGGATTAGTGATTGTACAAACAATCAGATTGTAAAGCATATATGTACCTGCACGAGTATTGTTCATTATTACAAGTTCGAAGGCTTTATGTTTTTACTTTTTTTAGTGCCTTGTTCAGCCGATATCAGGGTGTAGTTGATTTGAATATGTTAAACTTTTCTTATACTTTTATATTTTTTTTAGTGCCTTGTTCAGCCGATATCAGGGTGTAGTTGATGGTAACATTTGGGAATATGTTCCAACACTCTTTCTTATACTTTTTATATTTTTTTTTAGTTCAAAGAAAACTTAATGTTTATTTTTAAAGGAGACTTTATATTATTATAGTATTGTATTTATCATAGTTATTTTATTATTTACTTACACTAACATTTTACTCGTGAACACACATTACGACTGTACCGTCACAACTCACAATGCGTAGGAGAATCATTTGATCGATTTTGCCCCGTGGGTGTCGTAAAATCGACCAACGGAAACATTTTATGGCTTCAAACAGAAGTCACGTACGCAGATCAAACTTTAGAATTAAAAAAAAAATCTGAAATAATTTTAACTTTAGAATTTTAAGAAAACCCTCAAGGAGGTCTTTATTCAGTTGTGGATTACAATGAATAAATTGATGAGAAATTCGTGCGATATTAGCCTTAAGTTTACCTGTGAAGAAACCAATCAAGGTTTCTTTTCTTTCTGTCTCTTGCCTATTTCTGCCGTTGAGAAATAGTGCAATCACTGCTCTGTCCCGGATTGAAATGTAAGAGTCCTTGTGTAATTATAGGCTGTGAGGCATTAACGACTCTGCCTTTCATCGTTTGAATTTCGTCTAAGATTTTCAATGGCTGTACTGTAGGCACTAGCAATCGATATCATCAATAGTTATAATATTAACTGATTTTCACACTAATATCCTAAAAATTTGGAGCCTTTTTTCCTGTGAAAAACTTAAACTAAACAATAAAAGTGATTTGTCAATGAACGATAATTAGCAGTACAGACACCTATTTCGAACGTAGAGCACAAATATTATTCGAGATAGCGCGATAAGGCACGTAAGTATATATTGCGAAGGTTGTTTAAAGCACTTTCAAATTCTTTTTAAAAAAAGAACAGCTGTGAGTAAGTGTACATTATTGTCGCGGAAGTATTCTCATGATCCAAACATCCAGTGAACCATAATAATCAAATAGCAATTGTGGCTACATTGTCATCTATATTTATTGTAATTCAATGAATTCTATATAGTCATCTACTTGCATACTTACCGTCTTAGGAAATGAAATGAGATATGCTTGTTTATTCATTGACTTGTTGATCTTTTAAACATAAACCAAGTACCACATATATCTATTAAACATTATTTTTCAAACATTAAAGCCTAGTCTGCTAGTTGCTAAGTTTTAGCACGCTAGCAAACTGATTCGATTCACAATGGCACCAAAGAAATTATTAATTGCAATTTTAAGTGCTGATTTACCATGTGCACAGCGGTGAAATAAATTATTGTGAGGAAACCTACAAGCACAGATTAATAAATAGTTGCTACAAGTTCGAAAAATGAGGACGTGTGAAGTCGGTGAATATGCACTGGAGCGACACGGCGAACTAACTGCATAACCCCCTCAGAAATGAGAGAAGGTACTTGTGTCTGGATCCAACAGTATGAGGTATATATGCTTTAACTTATTAGTTTACTTTTAATTTTTTATTTTATGTTTCAATCCTTTAAATAATACAATAAAAAGTTTTTTATCTAATACCGTTGCATACACACAAAAAATCTTTGATTTTAATTGAAACAAGAATAAAAGCGTACAAACTTGCGGATCAGATATGCGAAAAGAAAAGCGTACAAAAATTCTGACATTTGTGTCTGTGGTAAAAAAATGAGGTCATTCCGTGTAATGTATGTACTAGCAAAAACCCACGGAATGAAACACATAAAGCTTTAAAGATTAATGTAAATTCTCGAGAAAGTTTATGATATATTTCGCCTCAATACATTATAAAACAAGCTATCAGCCGACGAAAATTTGAAAGCGTTTGACTGGTTATAAAATTTAATGATTAGATTAAAAAATTAAGCTTTTTATAAAAAGTAACGGCTCACCTTAAAGAAATAAAGAGAACAAAATAACTTCCACGTAATACCTTCTGTAGTCGGTTCTGAGATAAAGTGTATAAACAGTTAAATCGCAGACTATGCTGAGGAAATTAATAATTATTTTATTAAAAGGGTCAAAAAATTCAATTTTAGTAACTTTCGATTTCAAAGAACGGTCGCTTTAACTTTTTATTAAAATTTTATCTTTTTGACCTTTTTGAGTGGACTAAAGAGCATCACAAGTCAAGGTATCAACTAGCGCCTAAATAATCTGATCGTCGGTTTAAAATTTATATGGACCACCTCTGCTGCTATAACTATGTAGTAAAAAGGAATCATTATGATCGGTTCAAAATTGTCACAGATATCGCGACATGCATAAACAACACAGTCGAATTTCAGAACCTTATTTGAAGTCAGCTAAAAATTATTTGATTGTTTATATTTGTTTCCATTTCCACCATTAGATACAACATGTATGAAATTAGTATGTTTTGTTCTACGCAGAGTTTGTTACTGGCATAGATACCGAGGATCTCACTAGATCACTAGAGCGTTAGCAAATTTGCTAGAAAAGTTTCAGATGCAGAGTGATGGCGGATTTATTCTTAATCGTTCCCATGATTTTATTTTTTTTTAAATTTAAAAGCACAGCAATTATATTCTAGAAAATTATCCTGGAACTGAAATCTGTTAAAACATAACACGAATATTTTCATGGAAACGTAATTTACTATAACTTTAAGTCAAATCCTCATCCTGGATGATCTAATTCCAATGCAATTAATGATTAGTGATTACCAATTTTTTTTACCGTAAAATGTTGTTGACAATATTACTGTATTGTATGATTTATGGTACCTTTAATAGCTTAAAATTATGTATTTAATGTGCTTCCTTTAAAGAACATTCGTCATTTATTATATCTGTTTAAAATGTTGTTGCTTTTTTCGACGGAAGCGTCCTACGCAATTATGTAAGTAGATATCTGTCTGTTTACTGACACGGGAAAGCGACATTGTGTCGTTTTAGTGAGACTAGTCTGGTGTACGTAGCTCTTAACATGTTTCTAATTCGAAGCCAATTAATTTTTAAAGCCTGTCATTAAAACTATTGTTATTAGTAAACTAAATAGCTGCTGATAACATAAATTTATTATAATAATAGCCGGTGTTGTAAGAGCTGATGGATTTGGGAATTGTTCATTATATACAATAACATCTGCTATATGAGGATAGCGTTAGTCTAGAACATAACCTAATTAGGTACATCCCGTAGTGTCGTTGTTATTGTAAAATTAAAATAAGTGAAATGTCTGAAAATTCAAGAAGTATTCAATCAGACATCTTATTCTGTTTGTTGTAAAACTTTATCAGTGATTGAGACCAACGTGCAACGCCTTGTACTACAGTCAAAAATTCAGCTATCAAGTGTAGAAATTACGGATATTCTTACGGTTTTTCTCTAATGATAGTAAGTTTTGAAATGCGTAAAAATATAGTCGTCGAACGTACGTTGTAAACTGTCCGACATGTGCAACTAACATTATTCAAGGACCGTAGCCGCACAATAATAAAACGAGTACAAGCACGCTGTCCCCCTCGTTCAATCCGCACCAACAGCTGAGGGATTTATCTCGAGCGATAATCCGCGAACGTAACCGCTACCGCTCCAGTGATAAGGATACGCGTAATAGATATGGCGAGGAAATAAATATAATGTTTATTGTAATGAAATGGCTACTGTGAGAGGTAAATTTCAATATTCATGCAATAGGAAGCATAAAACAACGGGGATCTAGATCTAGGCTTCCCCCATAGATCACCTCTTAGATCGGGAATTTGCTATAGATGCCACGCTTGGCAGGCGAGAAAAATTGCAGTTGCCAATTCTTTATTATTGTGATTTGTTATCAGAAAGATGTTGTTGCCCATCTCCCGTTTCATAATACCTATTTTATACCTGTTTTATACGTGGTTGGCTCTACCGCAGCAGCTATACTATGATTGTAGCACGAATGGGTCGGCTCGACCGGGGAAAGACCACGTTCTCACAGAATACCAGCGTAAATAGCCACTTAATACTGCTGTGTTTCATATGGTGTGTGTAGAGGTCCGAAGACCATATTTTACTGGAAACAAGGCATTCCATTTTAATCCTCAGGGGTGACAACGCATCTGCGTTTTGGTTCTTAATCGAGGATAAATGTAGATTTCTATTGGCCCCAGCATCCACTTACCATCAGGCGGATTGTGTGCTCGTTTGTCACCCTTATTCTATAAAAAAAGATTCTCTGTGTCACCTCTAAAGCCCCATTTACATTCAGCCACTGCCACTGCTCCTCGCGCTGCCGGCAATACTTCCCCTAAATACTGCCGTAGCAGGATCGCGGGAAGTGTGTATTCACACTCTGCCCTACCACTCACATCGCTTTCGGCTTTCGACTATGGCGGACGTCGAAATAATTACAGCGTCCGCGCTGTGTCTTCTTGCAATACAAAATTATGTTAATAATTTAAAAAGATATCAAGTTCAAAAGAAGATAGATAGATAGATAGAAAATTTATTTGCTTAAAAACATGGTACATAAGATGATCAATGACGTGGAACGACATGTTTTGCCATAATTGGCATGGAAAAATGATATGAAATACAGCTAATTACACAAACCCGATGTTGCTTAAAAGTTAGGTACACACATTCTTTTTGAATTCAAATATTATGTACAATTAAATACTTATACAGATTCACTCTATTTGAATTCTTATACAGTAAATTGTTCATAAATTATTAATTGAATTATTATATTATTGTTACATAAATAATATTAAATATTATATGAGATTAGTTAAGCTATTATTATTTTATTAATTACACTTCAGTATAAACTAATTCGTAATTTTAATTACAATAAAATTATAATTTAAAAATCTCAGGCTATTATGCAAATATTACCTTTTAACTTATTTTACATTTTAATTAATAAATAATCAATATGAGTTACTAATCGTTTTTAGAAATAAAATGTCAATGTTCATTAATTCCTTAAACTAAATTTTATATTAATATAATAAATATTGACGAATTTATAATTAATTATGTACATAGGTACTATGTTAACTCAAAAAAGAAAATTCGTATTCGTAGAAGATGATGAATTGTGGTTTTTATCGTTGAAATCCCATATAGTTTTTTCTGATTCCAGCAGTTCTAAAAACTTTATTGTATTTTCATTAATCCACTCGAAAGGCATTTTGGTAGATCGTATTTATTTAATAACAGGACGGCACGCACGTCCGTTCATCCAGGCGCACGGCGCGAAGTGAGCGATGGAGCTGAATGTGAACACACACTGCCGCTCGCGCTGCCCGTCCTTTGACTTCCGCACGAAAAACCGACATTTCGGGCAGTGTCAGCGGCAGCGGCAGTGTCAGCGCGAGTAGCCTGTTTACATACTGCCCTGCCCACTGCCCTGCTCACTTCCCTGCCCAAACGGGCTGAATGTAAATGGGGCATAACGCCACTCATTGGACTATATGGGGTGGTGTATATTCTTAAACCGACATCACACAGTTATATAGGTATTTATATTATTAATTTAATAGTTTACTATCTGGGATTTCATCACCACAAAATACAAATACAAAAAAGCATTCGTTCATCGCTGAGGTATATCAGTTACGAACTGGTGATGAAATATAAATATTTATACTATTTTAAAAATATAGGACGTATTTATCTTGATACAATTTCCGGGATGATAAATTAACACTCGTGCATAGAGAGTAAATTTAGTAGATACCAACTATTTTCTAATTATATATTAATAGCAAGTGAGTGTAAGCAATTTGCGTGGGCGTGAGGATAGAGCCGAAAATAACCACCGTTTGGCAGCGGCGTGCCTGCTGTATTTCCTCGAGGCAGCTATGATACGCGGCTGCCAGTCTGAGCCAGTCAAAAGTGGCCGGTCGTCACTTTTTTTAAAATAATTTTGTACTAATTTCTTTTAAGTAGGTTTATTTATATATTGACGATTGCTTCTGATCATTTTCTCATTTGATGATATATGATGATGATATTATGTCGAACGCCCTGCCTCGCTGAACGTTTGTCACTGAGTTTCTACAGTTAACATAAGACCTGGGTCGAGAGAGCGCATAGATTTGTAGTATGATGTTACACAACACGTAGAAGCAAAGAAATAATCTAAGTACTTAATCATTAACATTTTTATGAGCTGTATAGTGGTGGGTGGTGGATCAGCGTAACCAGTGACGAGTGAACAGCGGGCCAGAGCGTTCGGCGTGTGCGACACAAACATTGTCTTAAGTCTTGTATAGAATTTTTATACGTAGCTAAAAATGTTTGTGCTGGGAATGTTAACAGTGGTATACGTGGTCTTCCTACTCTCCGCGGCCCAAACCTGGTTAGCGGTGGAGGGCTAGATCCGCCATTGAGGCTGGAAGGTCCATTGCGCAGGTGGAAATAGAGGCCGTGTATTGCGGCGGGCCTTGTGTTACGGAGCGTCTTGCCTGACGAAGAAGAGGGGAAGGTATTCTTTTCTTCCGATAAGGGGGGACCACATTATGGATCGACTGGCGCTGGTAGGCCCGCGGATGTATGCGACGAACGTGGAAAACCATCGGGTTTTAGTTGATGCAAGTCCGACAATATCAATTTTTGTCGCCACGAGGCGTGTAGACGTAGGCATTTGTCCTTATATTTATTGTTTTATAGTTTCGCAGTGCATACCTACTGTCGCTTCCCAATATTTAAGATCATCATTTGAGATTTTTTGGTGGTTCCCTTTCTTGTTTATCACGACATCCACGAGTTAAATTGAAGTGGAATTTACCATAACATCGTTAAGAAATATTGTTTCTAATATTTTTTTTTCAGATATTTAGTATTCACAGCTACAAACAAGAAACAAGTAGTTCTATCCTGTATGTACATAGTTCCATAAGTTTATCTTTTTCCGAGTAATATTGATGAAAATTTTAATGCATGACGTTCGAATTTAAGCATTTATATAGTTCTTATCAACATTTACATTTGATTATGGGAGTTATTTTGCTCTGTTCGCTATAGTATTGGTTTCAAGGTTTCGAAATAACACAACAGCAAACTCGCTAGGCGAAACAAATGGTGTATGTTAATGGAATTAGTGTACTACCACGATAAGGCGAGGTTGACAACGATCGCAGCAACGCACTCTGGTGCAGCGAGTGGGCGAATGGACGTTCTACCACAGCGTTTGATAAGGTAGGAATGTCCCGCATAGCCTGTGCCACTTGTGTATCAATGTGCGTCTTATTTATATTAAAATTATATCAGCTTCTTAACATGTATCTATCTTATATAAGACGATGCTTCGATATACTTTGTAAAAGTAGTTACAACTATTAAAAAGAAAAATAATTTTAAGTAGGTAGTTTATAAAAAAAAACACTTATAGAGCTATTTATTTAGTAGAATTAAAAACAGAAACCATCTATGCAAGTTTAAGCTCTTTAGTAATTATAGATCCCACTTTGGTTCTATAATTGAATGCATCTATAAGCTCGGTTGGACGGTCCACGCCAGAACCGGTCCACTTAAAATAATATTATTGACGTGGGCAAGAGTACCAACACGCCTGTTCGTTTGTTGATCGTCGACGCCTCGTCGTTTGTGGTTTTTAGTGGAAATACTATGAGTGCTCTTACTCTAGAAATCACTTACGTTCACATGACGTATAAGGAAGGAAAACACGTATTTGATCATAAAAGAGAAATGCTACACCGGTAGAAAACAGGTCATACTTTATTTTACAAATAAACTAACTATAAAACTATAGATTGTTCATAAAACACGTTACGCAGCTTTTTTTAAGGTTAATGGCGTGTCATTTTACAAGTGTTTAAAATGACCTCAATTTTTATTGACTAGTTCAGAAGCATACACATTGTAAAAGAGCGGGTCATTTTAAGGTAATCATATGTTATGATTTCTTAAATTTACGCGAACACTACACATTGAATAAAACTATTATTTACGGATTTTATCGCGTTTAATTCCTTTCATTTATTTTTATTATTATCCCGACGTTTCGGGTGCTTTACAGCACCCATGGTCACGGGGGGGACTGAGATGTTTGACGTCCCAATGTCATAGTTAGTCCGGCTACCTTCAGTTTTTTTTAAATATTAATTGCGTTTAATATTAAATGCGTAAATCGGACCAAAAAAAAATTAATATTAAAAAAACTGAAGGTAGCCGGACTAACTATGACATTGGGACGTCAAACATCTCAGTCCCCCCCCCGTGACCATGGGTGCTATAAAGCACCCGAAACGTCGGGATAATAATAAAAATAAATTAAAGTAATTAAACGCGATAAAATCCGTAAATAATAGTTTTATTCAATAATCCTATGTTGCTTGTACAATATATTTGTAATATGAATATTATATGAAATATGTTAATCAGTTCCTCCCATTTGTTTCTCAGATTGTTTATGTAGGCTACGTTTTTAACCGCCAAAAAAAAAGGAGATACTCAATTCGACTCCATGTTTTTATTACGTGTGTTACCTCAGAACTTTTTTCTAGAAGAACAGATTTTGATGATTCTATTTTTATTTGAAAGGTGATGCTTCTCGTGTGGTCCCTATAAATTTTATAATATAATATATAAATTTTACCAAAATCTGGCCAGTAGTTTTTGAGTTATTCTTAATAATTAGTATTTAATTGACTTAATTGAATTGTAGTCGATACATTGATCATGTTTTCTATTGATGTTATTGAGTGATTTTATTTATATTGAAGTCAGTTTGTACAAAATTTATAATTTTACAACTTATTTATATTGAGGTCAGTTGTATAAAATTTTTAATTTTACCACTTGTGTTTCTAAATGGATTTAAAGCAACTTAGACGCTCCAATCCATCACGAAATGGTATAATATGCACATTGCATGTTACTTCATTGATTCAAGGGAGACAATATTTGTGGCACGTGGCTGTCCGTTTTCTTTCCCATTGGCTGTGGTTTCTTCGAGCTATATAGCTTTCTATTTTTGTTAGAGTGATTTCATGGTCCAATCCATAGTTTAATATTACATTATAGAAATTGTGTACCTTCCCATATACATCAATTAGTAAAGATCAACCTCTAATTATATTCATTCATTGCAGCCTATCAAAAGTTCACTGGTGAACACAAGTCTCCCCCATAGAGTACCTGATAGGGATGTTATTGAAATTTTCTTACGTACACACTCGTAGTAGCAGCGATTATTGCCGCACTGATCTACGCATATATTATTGAGCATAATGCTCAATAATATTTTTTCATTATCACTTTGTTCTTTTGTTTTTTTTTAAAAAACGTTACCTCCACACTAGGATTTTCTCCAGTATCGTGAGGCAGTTTACAAACATAAGTTTCACAAGGACGTCGATTTGAAGACGTGTTAGTTTATTATGTATCGAATACTTTAACAGCATATGTATAAAGTTTAAAGGTTGAAATCATCGCCATATAAAATAAAACATACAAAAATTTAAATAGCTTTAAAAAAGTAAGGAAGCAGAATTGTTTGGCTTTATGCGGTAAAAATAATTGAATAACTGAAATTACTAAAATAACTAAATCAGATAAGGCAACATCATCTTCCTGATAACAAATGAATATTATCTTTCATTATATATCATGGTCATTTTCAGGTTTAGTTGTAATTTGAAAACTTGGGTTTTAATTTAATTTAATTTTTTAATTCACTTTTATTTTATTTTCTAGTATAAGAGTGACAAGCGATCTGTAACTACAAAGAAGGCAGCTTTTCTACATCCAAAAACTATACTACGTTTTCACTTCTGAGGTTCATCTGAGATGGAATGCGAACAGCAGCGAATTGACTGCTATTTGACGGAAGAAATTAGAAAAAGGTGGCGGTTACCCGTACCGATTTGAAAAAAATGATTTAAGAAATTTCTGCAATAAATTATACAATCTATCTACTGCATGTCCGTTTCGAGTTCATAAGTACCTATATGAGAGTCACAGCACAGAGATGTTTTCTTCTATCATAACTTGAAATGTAATGTAAAATTTACTTTTTGTATTGTTTTTGTATTTTTATATTGTATTTAATAATTTTTCCTTTAAATATGTATATGCGATGTTAATATATTACTATAGGTAAATCACTACAAACATGCTATGTGCAAAGCCCTGGTGGTTTAACAATTATAAGTGTTCCCATCTCTGGGCTGGGGCTCCCCAGTGCCAGCTCCTTCCATTTCCGATTGGCTTGACTCACTGGCACTGCGAAGAGATGTTGCATCTCTTTGCGTATTTTATAGCATCTATCACGGGGAGCGCTCTGAGGGATTGTTCGGACTAATTCCAGCCGCAAAATTTCAACATCGCACATCGCGACATAACTCGCGATACCATTCATACAATCTGTATGAGGGTAAGGCCGTGTAAAATTGTACAATTCGTTTTTTTTCCGAAGAAAGTATTTGTTAATAACTCATTAAATACTCTGCTGATATATGAATCATGATTTAAAAGCGATCAACGTTAAATTTGTCATACCTTGCAATTTACTATTTCTTTGTGTATTTTAAAAAGTTGACATTTTTTTTGTTCCCATACAAAAATATCATGTCCTAAATACATCTCTTTGGCATTATGTATAGAATATGTTGAAAAAAAATGTCTTCTAGTGATAAGAAGCAGCTTTTAATGGATTTATTACTAGTTTTCCGCTATGATGCTGTATTTTGTTACTTTAACTATGTTTCTATAACATTTTATTTAAACTTAAATATGTGTACCGGAATTTTATGTCGCAAGCGTTACGCTAAGAGAGTTACTAAATACTGGCTTAATATGTGTGTATCCAAAGCCGAAAAATATTTTTTGGCGCACTGATGCTAATTATGTCAAAATGTAAAAAAACATATTTTTCTCCAATCGTCCACGTGATCCGGCTTTTCAGAGAGTTGAACGAGTTGTCCCGGTTATTTTGTGGCGTTAAAATACCAATTTCGAGGTTTGTATTGCATATTTGCGTTATTTTTATCTGTTCCGCTCATAGCTACTTTATAACTTTTTAAAACAAGCTTGGATTGTGGTAATAATCTGCGTTTCTTTCTGAGATACTAGATTTTTAGGTTAGCTTCGTAGCATTTTTGTGTCGCGAGTGATACCGAACGTTACTAAGAGAGTTACGTAACACTCGGGACATATTTTAGGCAGAGTTTACATTCACGAGAGATTTTTATTTAATCAACATTTTGCTTTATAAACACAATTATTTTTTTTCCTAATAAATGATGAATTTTGACTGCTCTTGAGGTTTTTAACTGCACGAAAAATAACGGGCTAAAAATAACCTTTTTTTAATCTATAAAATATGTACCTACCTAAATAGGCAAAAACAAAATAGTTCAGGACCTTTTTCTTCTCTGTTGGTCAACTGATTTTCTTTTTTCTATTTTTATTTTGTAGCTATATATACAATAGAAACTGTTAGTTTTTTTCCTTTTTATTAGTTGACATAGATGGATTAACTGGTTTCTATTCGAACACCTAATCTAAAAGTATATTATTATCATAACATTGTATCGCGTGGTGAATGGGTATGTTATTTCATCTTTTCAGATGGCTCCGTTATCGGCCGCCGAGAAACAAAAGACATATAGAGACTGTATGTGGCAGAGTAATCCTGAAAAGTTTTCTGAAGTTCTAAAAAAAATGCAAATCGAAACAGAATGTATAGAGAGAAAATAAAAGAAGTGCTTGTAGAAGAAAAAATTATCAAACAAAGACTTAAATGGAGAGAAAATAAGAGACAAGAAAGAAGAAAGAGAAAAGGAAATCCTGTCAATGAAAATTTGGATGGGCCTTGTGATAATCAACAGGAAAAATCCATTGACCTGAAAATAAAAAGAGAAAGAAAAAATGTACAGAATGTGGATCGCCAAAAAAACTAAATATGAAGAAAGGATAAAACTACCAGGCAAAAAAATCGACAAACTTCGGAAGCAAAACAATCGATTGACCCAAAAAAAAAAAACTCGATAACAGAAACTTTTGTTAATGCAATCAGAAGAAAAAAACACAATACCAAAAATAAATCGAAATGTAACACCTCTATCCAAAACTTGCTCATTTATAGAAGAAAATTTACCAAATATCACAAATGAAGAAAAAGATAAAGTAAAAATAAAAATAAAGTCACAATCCTATCCGACGTTACATTCTTACCTGAAAACCGAGGCGTTAGGAATTTAACGATTTTTTTTTGGAAAATAGCTAAAAGAAATTTCAAAAAATTATGTTTTATCAACAAGTAAACATAATAAAAGCACTATTAATATTTATGACAATCCAATTACATCAACGTCAAAGGAAGGTCTAAGGCAGATAAAAAAAAATTGAAAAGAAAAGAGCCGGCCTCTAATGATACTACAGACACTGACGATGAAATATTTTCCGTACACGATTCTTCGGACTACTGTGTTGACGATGACGAGCAACTTTTAGAAGAATTTGAGAGATATTTTTACGACAATGAATCAGAAATAATGCAAAATATAATCGAAAACGAGAAAATACAAGATCAAGTACTGGACCAAATAGAACAGGAAAGCGAAACGCGTACTATGAAAACCGAAAACAGAGTTCAAATTGAGGAAAACAGAATTATAACAGCAGAAAATAATACCATTGAAGAAGAAAACAAAACTAAGCAAACCGTGGATTTAGTTCAAATAAAATCAGAAAACAAAACCAAGAAAACGGAAAAATTAGTTGAAGTAGAAAACAGGATCACGGTAATCACAAATACAGTACAAAGAACAGAAGAAAATAAGAAATGTAACAACATTCAAACTAAAGGAGGAAAAGGGCCACGAATCTTTAATGAAAAAGAAACCGTCGAAATAGTTGAAAATAAAGAAGGTGACAGTGTGATTGTTAAGTATTACGAAAAAAAATCTTGAAAGTTTTATGTAGGTTTTATTGAAAACGTCGTAAATGAAGAGGTTGAGACATTTTATTGCATAATTTTTTTTAAAAACTGTTAATAATTCATTTAAATTTGTAAAACCAAAAAAAGTCGACAGAGATATTGCTCCTACATCAAAATGTTGTTAAGAAAGTTGAGTTAACATTTAGTTCGAAAGAGTACTTCTTAAAAAATGAAAGTTGTGATAGAGTTTACTTTGTATAAGAAGAACTTATTGTAATTTGAAAGCTCTCAATGGGACTGAAAAACTGTCATATTTTAAAAACATAAACATATTAGTGTTTATTTTATGTAAAAAAAAATTGTAAAATTTATTGTAATAGAATTTAGTTGATGGTACCCAATGTACGATTATTCAGTTTTCTTCTATGCCATATGATTGATAATTGTGCATCAGGCAGAATCGGCATAAAAGGCCACGCTCATAACCATACCAAACAACTAATAGTTTGTTTAGATTAAGGGGAAATATAACCTCAAATGGCTTAGCAAGATCCTCCGTTATGCCGAAAGTTGAGGATTAATGTTAAGGTTTATGTTAGACGAAAACACGATTCCGTAAAATTTTCTCGATAGAAAAAAAAATCCAAAGTTACCTCCAAACTGAACAATAAACCGCTGTTATTCATAAAATACTTTAAATAAGATCATGAAACTTTGCATACTAACTGAACTAACTATAAAGCAGTGCTTATGTTATTTACTTTTTTTTAAAATACCATTATTTTCACTGTAAAAAAGAAATTACCTAAACTATCGGCGCGTAAGCTTGATTCCTGTCGCCCCGTTAGGCCGTTAGTATCGCTCCGGCTTTTGAAGGGAAAAGTTGTGTCGCTTACGATCAGAAAACACATTACGCAACAGGAAGACGTAAAATTAAAATGGGAAATAACCGTTATAAAAATAAGAAGCGACTGGGTTGGCGTTAAGAAACAGGCATGAATATGATAAACCTAATGAAATAAGTATCTAACGACCTATCTACTTAGAGTATTAGTGATTACAAACATGTCGGTACATAGCATACGACGCGCGGGGAAGTGCAGGCGAAATTAGAATTTGAGCTGACTTACTCTAACCTCTTAATAGCATGATTTCAATCTTTTGTTCTGTTATTAAAAATGCTTACCGTTAATTGAAGTCCTATTAGGTACGGCTTATTTTTTTATTATTTATTTGAGTACCTACTCGCTTAAAAAATAAATTGTTTTTAAACATGCCTTTTTTATTATTTCTAAATAACCATCGAAATTATATTTTACTTTATAAAACAGTGCAGAACGCGGTAATCACCATCAGGTGAGCCGTATGCTCGTTCTCTCTTATATAAAAAAAACGAGTGATCACAGAGTAATGACAGAGTACCTGTTGTTGTTGTCCTCTGCAGGGCATAAATGCCGTGCAGGTCTCGGGCCTCGGGGTGTACCCCTTTACCCGGATGTTCCTCACGGCACACTACAATGTGCCGGTCCTGGGCGCCTTCATGTTAAAGGCGTTGCTATGACGACTATTGTCGCAGTCGGTTAACTTATAAGAGAGGGAGGTTATCTATTAATTGTGTTTAAATAACACAATTATTTGTCAAAGTTGGCCTTTCTGCGGCATTGAGGGGTTTACTCGGACTCCCTAATCTATATAGGGAGGAGTTCTCTTGGATAAGGTCGCCCGTCCGGCGGCCTTGCATGCAACGGCGCGAAGCCGTTGAGGTGTTCATGTGGCCCGTTGTCGGCGCGGTCAAACATACCGCGCGCCAGCCGGACCACGAATTCATGAATGCTCTCTATCTTGAGGTTGGCCGCTATAACGTCATTACGGACGTAGCGACCCGCACCGACTATAGTTCTTAATGACAAATTCTGCTGGGCCTGAAGTCGCCGCTTCTGATGATCGCTCAGGAGTGCATACCAGGCCGGAGCAGCGTATGTTAGCAGGGGTCTTATATAAGTTTTATAGATGGTTATCTTCGACTTTGTCGGTAACTTGGATGTCAGGACAGGACGTAGCATTGCCCGCGCACATCGAGCTTTGCGTATAGCAGAGTCAACGTGCGCAGTCATACGCAGCATCCTGTCAATCCGACATCCAAGGTAGGTCACGGCCTTCTCATATGCGATCTCCTGGCCTCTGAGGGTTAGCGGTGGTGGTAGATTTCTATAGCGGCGAGTGAGTAGAGCGGTCGTCTTGCTAACATTGACGGCCATCCTCCACTCATCCAACCATGGTGGCAGCAGGTCCAGCAGACGTTGCATCCTGGCAGCTGCTATGTTGGCTCTTCTGGACGACGTGAAGTATGCACTGTCATCCGCAAACAGTGCTAGTTCGACGTCGTCCTCCCATTCTTGCAAGTGTCCTGCCAGGGTGGGTATGTTATTAGTGTACGCCGCGTACAGGGCTGGAGATAGACAGCTGCCCTGTGGCACACCAGCTGCTATGGTCTTAATTGCGGACTCGGCGTCCTCTACGCAGACGTAGAACTTCCTGCCTTCCAGGAAAGACGCCACTAGCCGCAATATAGCAGGAGGGATACTTGTTTGCACATCTAGTTTATAGAGTAATCCTGTGTGCCACACCCGGTCGAACGCTTTCTCGATATCGAGAAAGACGCCCAACGATATGCGGCCACGGTTGTGTTCGGCCGCAAGCAGGTGCAGCACTATGGTCAGCTGTGTTGCTGTTGAGTGACCCCTCCTGAATCCATGTTGCTCCGCCCGAAGTTGGATGCACGGGCGGAGACGTCTTAACAGTAATCTTTCGCACAGTTTAGCTATATGCGGTAGTTTAGCTATATGCACCTACCTTGGGTGCCGGATCGACCGGGCGCTGCGCATGACTGCGCACGTCGACCTCGTCGTCCGTAGAGCACGATGTGCGCGGGCGATGCTACGTCCGGTCCTGGCATCCAAGTTACCACTTAATACTAAAGTGCGTGTTTACAAAACCTACATCAGAGCCATCATCACCTATGCTGCTCCGGCCTGGTACGCGCTTCTGAGTGAGCCTCTGAGGCGGCGACTGCAGGCCCAGCAAAACATGGCGTTAAGAACCATCGTCGGTGCGGGTCGCTACGTCCGGAATGACGTCATAGCGGCCAACCTGAAGATCGACACCATACAGGAATTTGTGGCCCGGTTGGCGCGCGGACTGTTCGACCGTGCAGACAACGGGCCGCATATACATCTTAACAACTTTGCGCCGCTACACACTCGCCCTCCGGACGGGCGACCCTATCCAAGAGAACTCCTCTCTATATCGATTAGAGAGTCGAGTAACAACCCTCAATGCCGCTGAAAGGCCAACCTTGACTTTACTGGATAACCTTCTTTTTTCGTAGTCTTAACCGGCTACGAAAAATTTTACCGATTACGGACAATCCGTATTTTTGACACCTACAATGCCAATAGAAGGCTCCCAGGACCGGTCCATAGTGGTGGACCGCGAGGACAGCACGGGTAATGGGGGCTTACCCCGAGGCCCGAAACCTCCATGTGCATATGCATATGAAGAAGACATCAACGTTAGCTATATGCGGTAGCACAGAGTACCTTTGAGAGTGATGCATACCCCTAAGTAAATATTTATGGTGCGGTGATCTGTTACTTGAGTGAGTATGAGACTGATTTTTTTTCATGTCCATACCTTTAGATGTATATAAATTTTAATCGATTATTTATTATAGATAATTTTATAAACGTAACGCTCAAATAATTTGCGTTTTTTAGTCTCAAAAGCCCATGGCGATTTTGTGTTGAACATATTTCTTGATTGAGAGAAGGTTCGGACCGATTATTGGCCCTAGTAATAAGTTTTTTGGATTACATTGTTTACAATATAATTGGGTCATTACTGCTACAACTTATTACCCATATATTGTAACCAGTTGGGTAATATTGAATAACAAATAATGTAATATTGAGTTCAGTAAACCAGTAACCTTTACTAGTTACGAGGCAGTCCATCTTAGTCCTCAGTTTAATTGAGACACAGAGTAAGGTAGGGAGGGATCTTTACTCATGTGACGAGGACATGGGTGTCCATGGGCACACAAAGCAACTACTTACCAGAGGAAAACTGTATTTTGGTTTGTCACCCTTACTTCAACAAAAAGTATAATTTAAAGATTATAATATTGTTTTTTATTCTCTATGTATAAATATCAATCGCTGTCCATTAGTCTTGCTAAAACTCAAACGGCTCGGCCGATTGTGATGTGTGTGTGTGCGTGCGTGCGTGCGTGCGTGCGTGCGTGCGTGCGTGCGTGCGTGCGTGCGCGCGCGCGCGAGTGTGTGTGTGTGTGTGTGTGTGTGTGTGTGTGTGTGTGTGTGTGTGTGTGTGTGCGTGCGTGCGTCGTGTGTGTATGGTGATGCAGTGGCGGAAGGGCACCGACCAGTTGTTGAAGGGCGCGGCGCGCTTGGCGAACTCGAGGCACAGGTCGAATGCTCGAGCACGCGCTCGCAATGTGCTAGTGTGTGTGCGCGCACACGCGTCTGTGTGTGTGTTAAATGGGTCCTTAGATTGTACCTGGTAGGTGGCGCTGTTGCAAAGATAAAGAAAACACCCGTGCGAAGCTAGATTTAAATAAATATTGAATCTAATGAAATTATTTTCTAAACACCTTTTTATAATAACCGACTGTATCTAATCTTATAGTTAAGGGTAAAAAGTCAGAGACACTATACGCTAATCGTTTACTGTCGTCTTAGTTGGAGTGTTGAATTTTAATTGAAATAGTAATAATGTCAATACATTACTAGATTTATTTGAAAAATAATTTCTGAGATTTTTATCCAATGCAATTTTTATAATGAATAAGAATTTATTAATCGAAAGTTTATACGAGTAAAACATAACTCGCCTGCTAAAGCCAGTTTTTGAATCGATGCCAAAGTTAGCTGACAGCGGCTAGGAAAAAAATAGCCGTGTCAAATGTTACGTAACCGATATCGCGTCGACATAATTTGAACAAGCTTGTATGTGGTAGTTTTAATGAGCTTTTCCTGTAATTTAATTTTAATATCAGTTATACATTGGTATCTTTCTACCTTCTTATTTGTATATATTTTCTTATAAAATTAGTCTTTATATTTTTTGCGTTTGCTCATAAATATGCAAATCACTTAAAAATGCGTCACGTCAAAGTAAAAGTGGTTGATGGATGTTAAATATTTTAGCTCGAAAATTAAATAAATTAACACAAATTATTATTATACTATTTTCTATATGTTTCTTGTTAAAAAATGTCTAGTTAAAAAACATGAACGTTAGACTGTAATGGATAATATATCATAAATAGCGCTTGAACGATTCGAAATTAAATCGAATCGAATCAAATTAAATCGATGATTAGGTATAAGTATACAGTTTAGAGCTAATAACATGTTTAATTTAATTTGTTTCGGTTTGCCCAATTTTAGTTAATTTGTCACGTTAAATTAGGTTAGCAGTAAGTGTAAGTCAAATAAAAACATGTGGTTATGCTTTGATGAATCAAAATATTGGGTGTGGCTGCAAAAGGACTATCCTTGGCCTTTCTTGTATATATATAATCATTATGCTCGATGTTCAATGTGGTGAGTAATTAATACTCTTGAAAGCCTTGTTATTTATAATGATAACGGTGTTTCGTGTGGTTAGTTCCGTCAGGTTGTATTCGAGGGTCATGGAAACAACTAAAAGTCCATTGGGGTATATTATATATGTCCTTTTTTGTTATCTTTAATCACGTATAAAGCTAGATACGCCTTTTAAAAAATCATTAAGTAAATATAAGGAGACTTGAGATTTCCTTTAATGTATATCAATTTGCTCTTTTTCTTTCTTTGTAAACAGATCATCTCCCGTCCCGTCTATTTTTCTTTTTATAGTGTTGAGAATACTTTAATAGTAACATAGATTCCCTACTTGTGGATACACAATATTCAACGTTTAAATAAAATGTATATCTAAAAATGCTAATAGATTCCTTGAAGTCGATATTTTTATGTTTGTATACGAGATACTTTGTATCTATATTAAATATAAATTGTCAAGTTACAAACCCGTTCTGCGTTCCTCTTCACTTTCACGGGTAGTTTCTAACGCCGTCAGTAGCTTTTTGTACCTATGTTTATTTACGGCAGTACCTGCTCAAAATATTTCTTTAATTCATTTTTCATATTTATTATTATTTTAATGATTTTTTTTCAAAAGTTGCCTATGACATAAATTGAAGTCTTTTCTGGATTGAATCTAGAACTTAACTAACTTTAATAAAGGCGTGACCTGTGTATTATTAAAACAGTATATATTTTTCCTCTCCTCATAAAGGGTCAGCACTCTGGTTGGACCGCTTGTGCTACTGACCCCCTTACGGAAGGCACTCCAGGCGAATGGTGTGCTAGTATGACTGGTTGGTTGACTTCTTCACGCAGACGCACCTCAAAGCGACCGCGACATTGACCCGCCGTACACGATCGGGCAATGCACTGTGTCGCAGGCTCTTTGTTTATATTGAGTTTGTATCCTTCGAGATTTCGAGCGATAGAACACGGCACACAGCCACATGGAACCTAATTATTACGTATTGCATTTTTGTTGCGTAGATTGTATTTAAAGCAAGCGTAAGTTTATACGAATTAAAATTAGTTGTATAAATATAAAGCCAATTTTAATTTAACGTATAAATAGTTGGTATAAAATAAACTTTGTTTAAACCATTTCAAATAATGAAAATAAAATGTCGGTATCTGTGTAATGTATGTTTTGATTTGCAATAGTTATTTTTTGTACGTAATTTTATTTTCATATATTTCTAGAAGTATCGTTTTTTATAGTCATATCATGACTTGGGACATCTTTATTATACACACCTATTGGTTTTGTATAAAAGACGTCAAGTGAAACCTCTGTATAAACGATTTCTTTTTCTACGCAAAAGTTACATGTACTTAGTTGAATTACTTACGAGTTTTCATTATAATTTTAATAATATTTTAATTTGATTTTAAAGTTAGTAACAAATATTTGTGATCATAATCTATGTAGGTAAGTATATACTATTCTACAAAGTCTAGCATCCGCAAAGGTTTTGTAATTTGTTGATGACATTTCACTGGGATCCAGCTTATAGAGTGCGTCACCGTATTCGTCACAACATGCAGGTGACACATTATTATAATGCATCTGACGTTGACATAAGATGCTTAATCTACCGAATTTCCTGAAATACGGGTTCTGCTGTGACGTAGACGGACGCCCGCGCTTTCAGCGGCGCCTGCGCTGGACCCATTTTAGGACATGACTAACGGAAATTCGACTCCTCTCTCTCTGACCCGCTCACTCCCGTTGGATATAGCGTGTTCCCGTCTCGCTCACTCATAAAGCTCCAAGAAATCTTTTAATAGTGTCCACGGCCGCGATCTACTTTCAATTTGCGGCGGGAAATGTGCAATACTATCGAATTTAAATTATCGTAAATTCGCGGGGTTCCAGGCGTAATATTAAAAAATAAAAATAAAAACAGAACACTACGGTATTCTTATACAATAGTTTATATAAATATACAAAAAGAGATTTTCGCGATAAACTTTTTGAATTATTTTCGGTTCAGTTATAATATGTATTCCGACTTTTATATGAATTAAATTAATAACTAATTTAAATTAACATTTTATTATATATTATAAATCACTTAATATAGTTTTTACTAGAAATATACAGACAATTACAGTATATTAATGCCGAATTCGGTTTGTAATTTGTAGTATTTTGATACGTCGCAAAAATGTTTTGAAACGTGAGTCACGACTGCGATAAGGTTAATATTGTCTTAAATTTTTTTATCGGAATATGAATGCGAAAAGTCTGTAACGTGCAAAGTATTCGATCACTCATCAATTGGTTTGTCAACTTAGCGATCAAACTGACCTTTTTCTGTTGCTTCTCCCATGCCGGGTCTAGAAGACCCTCACGCTCCCACTCCTCTTCCTGCTCCATATACCCATCCGTGTACCCCCCGTCATAGTTATTTGTCATCACCCCGTTATCCATCATCATGGTCACCACACTGACCGTCGAATTCGATGTTCGTTCGAGCCTATGACCGCGAACTCGAGTGTATTAGTTCGCACCGCACACTGCAACAAGCAGCCGGCCACACGCCTGCTGCAAGAAGACTGGCGCACAAGCGCTTCCCGCGGCAGCGTGCGGAACTTCCAACGCTTACGTTCCGTTATGCGTATTTTATTATTAAACACGGCAACCTTTATTCTAAGAATCAATGTTATTTTTTATCTGCATTAACTGTGTAATATCTACCAGCCAGCTGTAAAATGTAAATGGAAAATTGAATTGACATTGTCTATGCAGCCAGTAGAGTATTCGAACGATTCTAAAGCGATTTCTGGAAAATCATTTCATATACTTACGCAAACACATCCAAAAAACTTTTTTATTTCATGATGTTTCGGCACAGATTAAATAATGGTCCTACGTAGTTTCGGGCGCCTTACTCAATTCTAAATAGTAAATATATATTAAATATATATTAAATATATATTATGTGGAAAATAATTTACATCAAAACATATTATTTTAATTGCATAGTTGTTAAATTATATGTACATATATTTAAAATGACAATAAAGTACGTAATCACTTTAAACGTATGGTTAATTAATTATAATAAATTTTTCATGTACGCGTTAATATAGAAGTTTTCCTGACCTTTATTCTTCATTATATTTTAGAATTATTCTGAAAAATGTTTTAAATTCAATCGGCTTTTGTATCAATTCGTTGAAGTTAGTAGGTATCGCTTATAATTTTAAAATAATAATAGTAATGTACGAATGATGCTATTAATATTCGACAATATAAAATGTGGATCAGTGGGTTACGTAAATAGTCGATTCTTCTTTTTTGTCAGCTCGTAACAATTTGACAAATTTTACATGTTTGACAAATAATTTGATAGTTTAGATCAAATGTGTTGGACAAACAAACCATAAACACATAATATCTGAGATATATTTTGATTCACGGCTTATTTGTCAAGCACTGAACGCAAGGGTAGAACAGAATTTAAATTTGAAGTGAGCAAGATAAGTTTCACGACGCCCAGCGAGCCGTAAATTTGGATTATATAAAATAAATATTTTTAAATAATTTTATTTTGATTTTCATAACAACCCGTCACAAATCTACTGCTGAACATCATCATCATCATCATTACAGCCCTTCACAAATCCACTGCTGAACATAGGCCTCCCCCAAGTAATGCCACAAAGCAATCTAGTTCTTAGATTTTGAGGTATACCTGACGAGAAGATGTGTCGTAATTTCCCGAACGCTGCCCAGCCGAGTTGAATCCGTCGAGTGACCTCTCGGTCGAAGTTGGACTTACCTAGACGAACTATTTGTCCCAGGTAAACGTACTCGTCAACAACTTCGAGCATAGTGCTCCCAACAACTACTGGCATAGGTGTGATATGGACATTAAACATGATCTTTGTTTTGTCCATGTTCATCTCAAGACCTGTCCGTTGGGAGACACAATTGAGGTCATTGAGCATAGTGCTTAAGTCCTCCAGCGATTCTGCCATAAGGATTATATCGTCGGCGAATCGAAGATGACTGATGTACTCGCTTTGATGTTAATACCGTATCCTATCCAGTCCAGTAGCTTGAACGTCTTCAATGCTGCGGTGAAGAGTTTCGGGGATATAACATCACCCTGTCTTACACCTCTCTGCAGTTGGATAGGTTTCGAGCTCTGATTCTGTACTTGGATAGCCATCGTAACCCTACTGTACAAACACTTCAGCACTTAGATATACCGACAGTCAACTTGACACCGCTGAAGGGACTGCAGCACCGCCCAAATTTCGACGGAATCAAAGGCTTTCTCATAGTCCACATACGCCAGGCAAAGTGGCAGATTGTACTCTTCGGTCTTCTGTACAATCTGCCGCAGGGTATGTATGTGGTCTATGGTACTGAAGCCTTTTCGGAAACCGGCTTGTTCGGGAGGCTAGAAGTCGTCGAGTCTGCGTGCGAGACGATTCGTAATGACTCTCGAAAACAGCACAAAGACGCGGCTCAGAAGGGAAATCTGTCTGTAGTTCTTCAAGAGAGCGTTATCGCCTTTCTTAAAGAACAAGACCACCGCACTTCTGCTCCAACCTCCGGAGTAGTGTCAACATGGAGGACGAAATTGAAGAGCTTCTGAAGGACTTTAAGTACCGGTGTTCCACCCGCTTTCAGAAGCTCCGCTGTAATTCAATCCTCGCCTGGGGACTTTCCGTTTTTAAATAGCTGGAGAGCCATTCTAATCTTGCTCAGACTGATGTCTGGGATATCATTGGAATAGTGTCGGATAAGACTTGCTCTTGGATCTTAACTCACACTTGCGTGTGGCTCCAACGATAATGTGTACAGCTATCCATAGAACCTCTCAATCTCACTCAAAATCTCAGGTGTCCCGGAAACGATGCTGCCACACTCAGTTTTCAGCTTTGACAATTGGCTCTTTCTGGCAGACAGATCTCTGGCAAAGACTTTGGAGCCCTGGTTCCACTTGACCGCTTCTTCAATACGAGCAGTATTAAAATTTCGTAAGTCTCGCCGCATGCATTTGGAGATCTTTCTGTTCAGTTGCTTGTATGATGTCAAATCTGTTGACGATTGCAGCCTCATCGCCCGTCTAACAGTCATGAGATTAAAAGTGTGATCGGAGAGTTTTTGTGTTCTTCTGCGGCGGGTCTTGCAAGTTATAAGGTACTTAAAATTAGACAAAATTCTTATATCAGAAGTTTTTTTTATTTAGTTTGCAAATAACGTTTATAAAATTCCATTTATATTGGACATTATTAAAATATACAGAATAATATTTAGTTTGCCGTTATGTTAGTTTTGCCATTCCCCGAACGCTTAGTAAAAACAGAATAGTAGGATAACACCCGCACTACTCAAGTCTACTGTTGCAGGGTTGTCAGTCTTTTTGTTTAACAGCTTAGTCTCATTTATTTTTATAAGTATGTAGTTATAATATTTACAAACATAATACATACGGACACATACCTATGCATCATATTTGTTAATCATTTCTTTAGTTTCCGCTCAAAGAATCAATGTTTGTCAAAAATAATTCTAGCTTTATGTTACAACAAATGTCAAATAACTAAAATACGAATAAATTAACACTGAGTACTACACAACACAACACTGGTATCAGCTTAGATTGAATGTTTAAAATTAATTTGATCTGATGTGATATGATAATTAATGTGCTCATGAGGTATGTGTCTCTGTATAGGTATAGTAATATAACCTATTAATAATAACTAATTAACTTAAACAAACGCAGATATTAATTTATTTTACAAAAAGACAAAATAAAACGAAAAAAAGACCGCCAACAATATTTTATTGAAAGCCAGCAAAGTCTCAAACAAAGGTGATTGCGGAGCGCGGCGATGGGCGTTCCCGACTCTGCCCGATCTTCCCGACTTAGCAGTGTTGTTGTGTGCGTGCAGTGGCTCGTGCATTAGCGGCGTTCGGTACACTTCTTAGAAGATAGCCTACTATTCTGTTTTTACTATGCCGACAGATGCTATTGTTCAATATATATCTACTTTATACTTTTTCTGTACTGAGTCATAGATCATATACTATACTGATTGACTAACTCATCTACCAGCGCATAAGCTCAACCTAAACTACTTGAAGTAGAAATCTAAAATTGGACAGTAGGTAGCCTACCTTTTACGACGTAGAAATCCGCTATGAAATAATTTTGGAATATTCGATTTAAAAGGGTGAAATAAGGGTGCTACATTTTTATTATTTTATTAAAAAATATTTTAGAGGATGACCGACTCAGTACATTAATTTTGTTAGTGTAAGTACATAGTTTTACGTGGCATTGGATTGTAGTTTTCATTTCAAATTTCTTATATAAAATCAATAATTGGTGATGGTGCTTGATTATTTAGGGAAATCTCTATGTATGGAAACTAAGCACTAGCTAGAGAAATTCGGGAGCAAATTAGGGATTACGTTATTGCGGTCATTTTGTTGTTTTTACAAAATAAAACATAAGCGTGCAGTTTGCCCTATTCGTTTCTTGGTTCGTTTGTGGGTCCGTTTATTTGTTCGTTCGTTTTGTTTGTCGGATTGGCCGACTAACTGATTGTTTTTATTCAGATTAGTGCCTTTCTAAGTATTCGCAACAGTTTAGTTTATAAATAAATCATCACCATTTCATAAATGAAAAAGGACTTGGCTATGGAACACACCCTTATTAATATTTGGTGTATTTTTTTTACATATTCTCTAAACTATCTATTATATGTGATGATACTATGATTAAGTATATGTTCTTTCAAAAATAAAATATATTGTTATAAAAAATACGTGTGGCACTCGGTGACTGCCGCGGTAAAGCTATTGCATAGCATTTTTTTTATCAACTTATGCAATTATAATTATTTATTTATTTTATTTATGCAGTTAAGTCTTTGATATTAAATCAAGTTACACTTTTTGAGCGTGATGACCAATAAGAAAACAATTTTTTTCTCTCTTATTGGATAAATGAGAAGTTACTATTGTTTAAAATATTTTTAATATCTTACAATACGTGTAGGTTATTCAGGAATTTTTATCATTGAGTTAGCAGCTAGTGTACACGCATACGTCTAGTCGCACGCACACATACACCGTGCCGAAGTCTGCCGAGTGCCGAAGTCTGCCGAACTGAAACGACGTTAGACGATGCACGGCTTTCAACGCCACATCTCCGTGCCCGTCGGAGTAGAGAGCGTGAGGTTTTTAAGCTATTGCATAGCTTCTATCGCGGGCCTTGAGTGCGGGGACCGTATCCAGAAATTCCGTAACGAAAAAAACCTCACGCTCCCCACTCCGTTATACCATTGCGGTCCCCTCGTTTTTTGGCTATAGAAAATCGAAAAATCATACGATTTCGATATTTTTTTAAATATTCGTTTTTACGGCAGATTTAGGAAAAAAATTACAGAAAAAATTAAAACTTATATTGGTTTCAGGGCTTTAAATGTTCATGAAAATGCACTCATTCACGTGTAATTGTTGATAACTTTTTTACAAATAATCGAATGTAGTTGTTATAATATTTTTTTTAATAATCTACACAAAAAAAAAAACGAATATTTGAATAAAAATTAATAAACAAACATTGAAAAATGTTTGTTTATTAATTTTTTATTTTGGTGTTTATTGAGTGTAAGATCGAGCGAAGCGAGTTCGGGACTTAGGGCATCCCGACTCGGATAGCTTAGGTTATAAGGAGATGGCGGGATTGAGTGAGCGAGCGAATAGACTCTGCCATCTCCTTCGTGGTTATTTTTTATAAACTACTCAGAAGTAGGAGCCCCGCTAAGCGGGCCTCTGTCGACCGGGCTTCCCTCGACTGTGCTACGGGAGGGAAGCACGACGCCACTCAATGTAGCGCAGTAGAGAGAAGCCAGGTTGACAGAACCCCGCGAAGCGGCGCAACTACTTCTGAGTGGTTTGTAAAAAATAACCACGAAAGAGATAGCGGCCTCTATTCGCTCGCTCACTCAACTATGCCATGTCCTTCTAACCTAACCTATCCGATCGGGATGCCCTAAGCCCCGAGCTCGCTTTGTTCGACCTTATACTCAATGAAACACTAAAATATTAACTTTTATAATTATAACGATTTTCTAGAGCGTTTATGATAATATTTAAAGTCAGAAAACCACATAAAAACTTTAAGTGAGATAAAAAATTAATAAACAAACATTTTTTAATATTTTTTAAAAAAATGTTCGTTTTTTTGTGTAGGTTAACAAAAAAGTTATGAACGATTATATTCGAAGAAATGCGTTTATGATCACATTTAAAGTCATAAAACTATATGAAATCTTCAGGTGAGATATTTTCCATATTTTTTTTCATAAAACCGCTGTAAAAAGGAAGATTTAAAAAACAATTAATCGAAATCGGATGATTTTTCGATTTTCTGGAGCCAAAAAACTAGGGGACCTCGAAAGTATAAAATTACCTAAATAACTCTTGAAGGACGTTACGAAAACAGTTTCAACGGCTTCAGATGCGCAACACCTCCAGGAAGACATTAATAATCTTCACGAATGGTGTAACAACAATAAAATGTTTCTAAATGCTACAAAATGCTATCATATTAAGTACTTACAGCAGAAAACGTAATAAATTTGAATCGATATACACAATAGCAGGCACAAAGTTGGAAGAAGTGATCACTATTCGAGATCTTGGTGTCATAATGGATGGTCATCTGAAGTTTGCGGATCATATTGATAAGATAGTGGCGGAAGCAAATAGGTCGCTTGGCTTCATATTGAGAAACACAAAGGATTTTAAAAAACCAGCCACTGCCATTAAGCTTTACAACAGTTTTGTAAGAAGCAAGCTTGAGTATTGCAGCACAGTATGGTGCCCCACTTATAAAACTCACATAGAGAGGATCGAAAAGGTTCAGAAAAAAGTAATTCGTAGTTTAACTTACCGTTTTTGTACTCCAAGAAATGTCAAAACCTATCATGAAAAAATTAAGCATTTTCAACTAGAACCCTCCTACGCCGAAATCACTTAGACATGTCACTCCTACGTAAGATTATAAATAATTACATTGACTGTGTTCCGTTATTGTCCAAATTTCAATTTAACGTACCATGCAGAATACCAAGATATCCGTGTAGCCTTTTTAAGATTAAATTTTGTAAAACCAACTTAGGTCGCGAATCCCCAGTGATCCGTATATCTCGCCTGTACAACAAGCTCACCAAAAATGAACCCGACCTCGACGTTCACCATGATACCCTTGCTCAATTTATTGCCAAGCTAAAGCATGTTGACGTACGTTAAACTCCAGTTGCACAATTAACTTTTATTTCTTTATCATTATTTTTTATTTTATTTTTTATTTAAGAACATACTTTTCTCAATTTTGTTTAACATTTGTAACACAACGCGTGCTGTGATTGTTTATAATTATAAGAGCAGTTAGTCATGTAAATTTATAACGCTGTAATGAAACCAAACATTAATTGCTGTTTCTTATGTTGGTAATCCAAATAAAAAAAGTACTGATATTCAACTCACTTGCCTAACTCACTTGCTTTGTTGTAATTCTAACCTTACCAGGCGCCGTGCCGATCTTAAGATGCTTGGGATCCATTCTAATCTCATTCAGATTGACATCCGGGACTTCATCAGGATAATTTCGAATGATATTTGCACTTAATCATAATCAAAGTATCTTGTCGCCAGCAATGTCACTGACGCTGCTGGCCTTCAACTTAGTCAACAGCCACTTTTAATATATTTATAGTTTTAAAGTAACAAATGAACCGCATCACCCCGAATGGACGGAACAGTTTAACTGTCACAAATTTTGTCTGTGTCACGACATTCATATTATATTCTTCGTCAACCGTACAAATTTTGCATAGATGACTTGACTTTCTATATGAAGTTGTAGACGGTTGCCTATGTCGCTATGTCGCTCCATTTTGTCTAGACGGCACATGATATCATAAAATGTCTGAAGATTTGCAAACAAAACTTATTTTAGTCGCTTGAAAACATATAAAATGTTTTTTTTTCGTGCGCACAGCTATGCAGGTCCATAAAGAAAAGTATCACTGCAACCTATAAGATCTATTGTGATCGCTACAATGCTATAGTTTACTGCTGAGTCCTACCTGTGAGCAATTTTATTTCTTCTGGGCAAAGTAGTTGTTTGTTATAAATAATACGCAGTTTATTTTTACTTAATCCCGGGGCTTCTAAAATGAATTTAAGGTCATAATCCCGGGTTGAGGGACCAAATCCGATGTTTGTAGGTTCTTTTGAACATAGGCGCATGTGTTGGATGAATTCGTACAAGCTACAAGACAAACAAGACGGCCAAGTTCGGTACCAAACGACTTTCGAGGTGTTGGCTTCGCCGATTAAAGCGTAAGATCTTTATTCTATAATAATGGATAACATTCTTGGAACTATCATGGAGCTTGGCGCCTGTTCAGGCCTCAATTTTCACATTTTTATTTTTGGTGGGATATCATAAATTTTTGAAAAAAGTTTTATCCTTTTATTAATAAAAATAAGTAAGTTCAACGTTTCTTTATCCATTTACGATTCGCTGATTTCTGTCAACACCGAATATCGATAATTTGATTATTCATCATCATCATCATCTTTACGGCCCTTCACAAGTCCACTGCTGTATGTTCAACCCCTCCCCCAAGGAACGCCACAAAGCAGGTTCCTGAGCCACCTGCATACATGGACCTCCTGTGTCTTACCAGGACCTCATGTCATCCTATTTAATATGTATATATTTAAATTTTACTTTGCGTATGATAACTTGTACGGGTTGAGAATGTGTTGAGAAAGTAAACGAAAACAAATTACACAAAACAGTTTATTCACCACATAAAATTTTATTGAATAATCTTGCTCACGCAAAATAACAGTTATATTTTATAATTTTGTTTTCTGTGAAGATACCACATATAACATACTTTATAGCAACACACACGATCACAGGAAGGTTAAAATTTTGGAATAGAAAAGTTATTTAACATTTCGACACGTCAACTATTTGGTGTTACTACAAATTTAACCTATTATAAATACATGTATGAGTATTGCACACGTTAACTAATAAGGTAATAGATTCTCATGCAATACAGACGGCGGCGGTGATTCAACATTACTGAACACTGTTGTAAATGGTTCCTTCGTTAATTGCATATAATTTTCCAAGCATTGAGCAAATACGTTGAACTAAACTGTAAAAAACCATTCACAACAATAGATTATTTCACTTCTATTATATAATTTCACAAGTATAAAATTTTACAGACAATTTAACGTTTTTATTTTATTTCAATTTCCAGAATTTTAGAAACGTTAAACTTTAGGCTAAATATTTTATATTTTAACACCTATTTTATGTAAACAGCTTAATTGGATCTCTGATCCATTACATATTTATTAGGATAACCATATCTGTATCTATATAAGTACATTTTAAGGGTGAAGTCACATTTGTCAGCATCGATTCGCAGTTTATCTATTGAAAATGGCTGTTTTATACAAATATGCTCAACGCATCAACTTTCCTTCATGCATCGGTTCAGTTATCAAATTTAAAATGAAGACAAGTGTAGTCACTTATTTTATATAATACTAGCCTTTACCCGCGACTTCGTCCGTGTGAAAACTTTTACATAAAAACGTTGTCGTTGGGTAAGTAGTTCAATTATCGAAAAACTAATTTTAGGGCAATATGGGAAAACGTTGAATATAAAAACTAAAAGCTTAATAATTTTGCGTAAAAAAAGGTCTCTTCACCTCAACCTTTATCTCTCATAGTTTTATTTCTTGAGTTTTTATTTATTCTGTGGTTTTATTGTAAAATGGTATTGAAGTAAAAAATTGTTAAACAGCGAATTCACATTAATATTTTAAGAGGTAGAAAAAAAAGTTTTGTTCGACTTTTTCATATCCTAGTTTATGAGATCATCAAAACATTTTTTAGATCAAATACAGATTAGATCACTCCTGGTATTGCTTTCTTTCTTTTCTAAAAGTTTCATCACATTCTTTTCATTCATTCCCAAGATCAGTCCAGACAGACTTTTTTCGTTTTAATATCATTCAAATAACTCCTTGAGCTATAAAAGGAGCTAAAATTTATATATCATTTATTTATAAGAAGCTGACATAAGAGAACGCATGGGACCGGATGCACTTACGCAAGCGTACATACCACAACGCAGCTTATGTTAAAAAATAAAGCAGCTGAGAACAAATTATCGGACGCGGCTGACGGACGCGGCTGACAGCCGCGGCTTATTGAGGTCTAGCCAGTACATTTAATACTACACTGTGTAAACTATCGGCCGTAAGACGCGGACATGACCTTGCGTCGCTCTTGAGCGTTCGGACGTCCGAACAGAATCTGGCCGGCTGGATGTTTGGTGCGTCCGCGGACAGTGTGAACGGGCCACGGGACGCGTCCGCGGACGTTTCGAGTGTCACAAGCAAACTAACTGCGCTCGCGACATGATGTGTAATGAAAAAAAATTAATTGAATGTGTTGGCTACGAGTGCCTATATTTATAAGTACATTCATAAGTACATTTTTTAACGTTTATCATCTTTTTGTAAGTCTGGATACAATGTATGAAATTCATCATACTCGTCATTAATATCATGGACCCAAGCACTCCTTTTCACTTTTTTTAGGAGGACAGCATAAAACAGTTGCCGCTAACTTTATAGATTCATCCTCGCTGTCGCTGCTTGTCATATTTCTCGAATGACAAACCTTTATGGAATGACCGAAGCGAGGAGTCCGAAGACGCCGTCTCGACTACCGTGCACACCGCTAAGCCGCGTCTGTCAGCCGCGGCTGACGGACGCGTCCGATAATTTGTTCTCAGCTTAATCGATTGTGCGTGAACGTATATATATTATGAATGGAGAGAGTAGGGAACCGAGGGGAGGAGACAAAGGTAGTTTAGTAGAATTCGCCTTTATAGTTGACATAAGTATAACATGATTTTCATAAATTATGATGACAATAAAAGTACTTAAAGAAAATACATATGTTGTTAGGTTATTGCAGCAGTTGCGTTTGATACATATATATATAAGTGCATCAAGCGCAACTGTATATAAGTGCACTGTGCATGTATATAAGTGCAGTTATAACCTTCTAAGTATATATTGTCAGATGAAGCTGTAAGAACCGCATAGACTAACAGAACACACACGTCTCGAAAATAGATCTAAGTAAATACGAATTGAGCTGATAAATGTGACATTAAATTTATTATATTTAAACAATAAGGATAGAATAATATATATTTTATGATTATAAATATTAAATTAGCAATGCATAGTATAGGATTTTCTTATTATTAAATACACAGGTTTAGTAAATAAGTATTTAGCAGGTATAAAGGTAGAAAGCTATGACAACTTCCGGAAAGATAAAAAATAAAGTGTTTGGTAGTTAATATATATATAAAAGATAAAGGTTAGTTAATATATATTTCATTTTTATTTCACCCAGAAAACTTCATTTGAATATATTTAGGACATGCCTTACATTTAATATAGACGTATATAAATTTTGCTTATATATGTTTCTTTAATTTCTCTTTCCTTTGGCTTCTCTTTGAAACTCGTTTTATCATAAGAATATATAACATTACAATAAAAGTTTAGCAGCACAAGAAAGTATGACATTTATAAATTTTACATTAAATTGTGGTGAAAAACAACTGGTATATGCAAAAAAGCAACCATAAATATTTAATGCATTTGGCAGATAAACGGTCCAACTAATAGCAATATACCAGGGAATCTTTCTATAAGTACTGAAAATAGTAAAAGGGTGTGCTTTGAATTTGTTTTTGAATATTTAAACAAAAAATAATATTTGTGAAAGTACATGATTACTGTAAATTTAATTCGAATAATTTCTGTAAAAAGCATATAATATAATCTGGTAAATTAATGGTAACTTAATTTAACATTATATAAACAACATAAATAGTTTATAACACCAAACATTGGTATAAATACTTTCTAGTTTTATAAACGGTTAAGAGAAAAAAGGTATGTGACATCGAACAGAAAAACTAAAGTTTTATTTATGATTTCCAGTGTCTGAGTAAACACGAAGATGGAGGGAATAATGAAAGTAAGAACAAAGTCACTATGAAGCTAACGCAAAAACTTATTACTAACTAAATGTTAATAAACTAATTATTATTAATACATAGTCGCCTCACCAACGAGATTCACTCAGGATATATAGGTAATTTATTTCTACAAATAAAACTCTAAATTATGTTACATACATTTTTTTCATATTTTATTAATTTTTAGCTGGAACATTAATCATTTTTTTTAGTTTTAATTTTATTTTATATATCTAACATTTAGAACTCGCATACATGATAACTGTAATCAGTCACATTATGAAAAATTTTGCTTTACATTAAATGATTTTTTATTCTGGGGCTACATTTAGCATTCAATTTTTAAGAGTTCTTGTCTTTGCTAAAATCAGTTTTATAGTTAACCGATTATTTTTATAATTTTATAGTTAATTTTATTTTATATATCTAACATTTAGAACTCGCATACATGATAACTGTAATCAGTCACATTATGAAAAATTTTGCTTTACATTAAATGATTTTTATTCAGGGGCTACACTTAGCATTATCAAATTTTTAAGAGTTCTTGTCTTTGCTAAAATCAGTTTTATAGTTAACTGATACATAATTTCAATTTGCGAAAAATAATTTAGATTTCAAAAAGCAAATCTTTATTTAATTTTGTTATTATCATTGTTCATAGATTAAAATAATATTTATAGTAGGTATAATTTTTATTAACATTTTCTTGGTTTTCCTAAATATACCAAATACTCTCAGAACGGCTTCTATTTGCAAAAAGAACCGAGATTTCCCAAAACAATGTTATTTTGTACGTGGTGGAGTCACATTGAGGCTATATTATGGTTGTAGCACAAATGGGTTGTCTCCACCGGGGAAGGACCACCCTCCCACAGAAAAGCAGCATAAAAAAGGAGCTTAATGCAGCTGTTTCGTATAGTGATTGTACCCCTTTTTACTACATTTTTACTGGAAACGAGGCATTCCATATAGTACTCATTGGTGACAACGCATCCTAATTTTGATTCTTTATTTTATTTATTCGAGGATAGATGTAGATGTATATGGACCACAACATCCACTTATCACCAGTTGTACTGTGTGCTCCTTTGTCACCGTCATTTCATAAAGAAATATAACATTAAATAAATTCTACTTTGAAAATCTTTATCGATTTTCGTTATTAGGATTGTGCATACTATAAAAATAATGTTTATGGTAACATTTTCCTAATTTAATTAAATATTTTCATACTTGGCAAGTACTTTAAGCTTATTTAGTATTTTCCTACACTTACTATATTATTTTGTGACGGTTTTTGTAAAGAAACGCCTGATACTACAAACCATCCTGAATGTTACGTTTACGAAATATCAGTAAATGATCCCCAGGGAATGATTCTTAATACTTTTCTCACTGTTGGATCACAGAAAGGGAAATAACGTTTGTACCTGTACTTACATAGAAAGGTATAAACTGCTACAGGTCAACTGTACAATAATCGTCAGGTACACATTATCGCAAACTTTTGGTACCAAAAATAGAGATAATTATACTGAACACTTTAGCTAGATGTAAAAAATATAGGTATCAATAAACAACAACAAGGATTAGGTATCCGAGAAGTGTACAAATATTTCTCGCACCTCTACTTAAGTACATTAATAATACAATAATATTTATAGAAGGCGACAACATACCACAATACGAAGAGAACCCAATCAGATCACTCTTCACAATCTAGGTATCTAATACTCTGATATATCTCACAGCTCCCAGTTTATATACCGTAGTCAAAACTTTCAAATTCGGAGAATCTTGAGTCTTGTTTCTGTAAGCGCTGCTGACATGCCTCAATATAGCTGTCTTGAATTCTGTACATTCCTGAATTAGCTTGATACATCAATGTTTCCAGAATACGCTCATTCTTAATGGCCTTGGAGGGAAGCACTACTTTGATTAATTCCTGCGGTGAAATCCTGTAAAGCTTAAGGTCTCTGGCTAACCTCTCCATAATAGTTTTAAATTCATTTTTGGCGTCAGTCTTATTGGTAGATTTGTATTTAATTTTGTTTCGAGCCCAACTCAGCATAGCTTCGAACTTTCTTACCTCTGGCACCTCAAGGTTTCTGCACATGATCATTTGTACCATGGATTCGGAAAGATTAAGAAATTCAGACGTTTGAAACAGAGCGTAAGTTCTCTGTTCGATGAAAGCTAGAATCATATTGACCAATTCCGACGCTGACGTGTATCTCCAATAATAATTTTCCAGAGATATTAACATCGTACATGCCTAAAAGACAAAAACAAAAAAACTTTAGAATGTATGGAGTAGCGAAAAATAGCTCTGATTTTATTTAAGAACTAGCTGCTAAGCCCGGCAGATGTTGTTCTGGCCTTTCCGGTAGGTAGAGCGATAAGTTTCACTTTGAATTTAATTCGAAATTTTTGCAGGGTATATACAAATTCTAAACTGGATAAGAGTGCAACCTGTCGTGTCCATACTTTGTGATTCTTTTTGGCACTAAATAATTACATATTGTGTATAGGTGTAATTTCAATACATGGATGTTGAGTTTGGAAATTATTCTATCCTAGTATAGCTATGCACCACCGCCTTGACAGTACAAAAATATTGTGTGAATATCAATTGGTTAAGTCGACCAGAAGTTAGATCGCCACTAATAAAACACAATACCACTTAACTATATTTTATAAAGATTTACAGGGTATTATGTCATTAGTGGCGTCTAAAAATATTCAGAAAGACCAGAAATTAATATCGTAACTGTTGCAGCTCAATTCATTTTGGATAATATTAATTCTATAACTATTTTAATATCTTACACGTAATAAGTGTAATAATATATTAATATGCGTAATATCTGAATTTGCAGTTCCATGGTACAGATTTCACAAAACTGTAGGATTATTTTTGGATAGGTTATACATATATACTTACCAACCAAAATTCCCTGTAAAGTTACCGATATGCCTTTGCATAAATTGAAGACGCATGAAAAAAAGCATTCTTATGAAGAAATATTATTATAAATTAGATATATACATAAGAATGCGTGGACAAAATGAGACTTTCTTGACTGGTGTATTTAAATTTATTGGGGTAAAATTGTAGGTAACTGTTGGGGAAAAAAGTCTACTTGTGAATTTATTGCTACTTCTCACATTAATACGATAGTATAGCATTACAAAGGCCAATTATGTATTAAAATACTTTGAATTTGTCTTTTATTTATTGATTAAATGATTACTGATATAAAGTCCTAAATTGAGTACGCTTTTATCCTAGTCAAGTATTCCACTTACCACTTCTATCCTCAGGAATTGTTTAGCATGATGGAAGCAGGCTTGCAAAAGTTCCGGCAAGTCGTAATGTTCAGCCGCACAGATGAGCCCCGGTATGGACGCGCAGGTGAGAGGACAACTACCAGTGTGCAAGTAGTCCAACAATATGCGGAAAGTATCCGGATCGAATTCTATTATTGAGAACTGAAAAATACAAAAATTGCATATTATACGTTATATTTAATAGATAGGTGACTAAGCTGTATTCGATATTGTGAACCCGCTTGCAAGCGTGGCAAGGATGGCAAATATCCCTATGCAAAACGACATGAAAATGGCCGCAGACCAAGGCGCAGCGGCCTGCTATCTATCGGGGTAGGGGGTGCTAAGAATATCCGGTGGAGGTTCGGTTATCATCCTTTCTGACTCAACCTAGCAACATTTAACGCACGCACTCTTAGGATTGTAGTTGAAAAAGAGATAAACAAGTTGCGCTGGAATATTATAGGATTATCTGAAGTCCGAAAAGAGGTAATACTCGAATTCAGCAATTTATTTTATTATTAGGAGCGCGACCATCTGCCTCAAGGAGATGCCGGATATATCGTCCACAATTCTCTCGTAAATGATTTTGTGAAGATTTTTTTTTATGAAATAGAGTTGACAAACGCACACAGTACACCTGGTGGCGAGTAGATGCTGTGGTCCACAGACATCTAAAGATATCGTTGATTAAGAATCAAAATGCAGATTTGTTTTTTACAGAATAAGGGTGCACGCAGTTCATCTTATGGTTAGTGGAGGATGTGGCCCAAAGAAATCTACATTTATCTTCATATAAGAATAAAAAATGCAGATGCATTGTCGCCGCTGAGGACTAAGATGGAATGCCTCGTTTCCAGTGAAAGGGTCTCCGGTTATCTACATTCACCACACGAAACATAGCAGTATTAAGCTTCGGAGTGTGTTGACAAACATTTCATACCTTGTACTCAGAATTACTAAACGATATTGCTCACAGTTTCTCTGCCTGATGGACTTCGTCGTCATGAGAATATACGCAGTAAAACCAGATTAACCGACGTAGCACAACTAATTAGTAAACTGGAATGGCAATGTGCCGGCCGAGAAGAACCGATATCAGAAGGGGAAGAAATGTTCTCGAGTGGTAACTTCGTACCAGTAAGGAACGTATATGGCAGCTCCCAACTATGTGAAGTGTCGAAATGATAGGAAATGTAGAAAGTCGATGGATGCAATGGCATTACGACCGTACTTTGAGGCGTTTTTTGGGAGAGGCCTTTGTTCAGCTGTGGACTTGTGAATCGCTGCAATAATGAACTATATTATATATGATACATATATACAATAATTACATATTTACACATACAGAAAAAGTTTGTATATTTTAAATAGTGGGTCCTTTATACTGGTGTAAGTAATGGGTCTATCCAATGAACGCAAAAGTAAAAAGAGTATTACCTCAGTTTGTGCAAGTTTGGCACGATCAACTTTTTGTGCGTCAGCGCATACTGATAGTCTTGGTACAGCTAACGCTGCGTTCTTTTCTTTTTCTTTGTCTTTACTATCTTTATCTGTAAATAAAAATTGATTTTTTATTTTGTAATTACTTTCGGGATGTGATGTAATCTCATGATATATCGTCCTAGCCAAATATGAACTTTTTCGAATATTTGAAAGTTAGCATCTATCCCGCTGAAATATTATAGTCACTTCGATCGGATGTAGAATTTGTGTTTTTGTAAAAATGTTGCGTCCGACTGGAGTTTGGGCTCTATCTATTGATAGGTACTCTATACTTACCTCTGTACCTATTATACACTATACCTGGCAATGTGATCGCCTAATATACGCACAAATAGTATTGCCTCATCTTCATCAGTCTTTAAACAGTTCAATACTCGACATAAACTTAAATGAAGTCCTAGCAGATTTTTATCAATCACCGCGCTATGCAAGCAAATTTGTGATCACCATATCAAACACCTCGTGATGCTCCCGTTATTGATCTTGATACCTACAATCAGAAACTTTTCGAAATGGTTATCTCGGCATTTTTCTTTGTTGACATTTATAATAGTCGTTGAACAAGATGTTCCATATTTCTCTTACGCCGTAACAAAACAGCAACTGCTATGATCGCATTGAATATTAGTCATGTTTGTTATTTAAAGCCAAAGAACCTTTTTGTTTTTTTATTGACGTAATAAACACAGTCAAATTCGTTTGTGTTCAGTCTAGTTACACTAAAGTAACGAAAATAAACACAGGCAGGTATAATTTATAGTTTTTAAAATTTATAATAATTTATAGTATAATCAAACACAATTCCAACACATATCATAATCAAAACTTATGAAAATTCACAGTAGTGTAAATTTTTATCCGGCGTCTATTCTAGTATAACAGAATTCAGACATTATGTTGGGCAGCTGTGAATACAAAACTGCTTGTTTTCGACGCAAAGTCAGCGTCATTATTCGCATCCTTCGTCTGCTGCAGTGGAAGTGTGCCAAGTGTAGCAGTAGTTTTTTTAAACGTCATTTAGCACCAATTCTATAAATAAGTGACTTTATAATAATTCATAATAATAAGAACAAGAATACTTCGACCTAGTTATTTTTTAGGGTTCCGTACCCAAAGGGTAAAAAGGAGTCCTATAAATGTCATTCGGCTGTCTGTATGTCTGACTATCCGTCTGTCCATCCATATGTCACGGATCTCTAGCTTGCAGACGGAATGAGTAAAACTTCAAGTTATTGTAAGCTCGTTTTCCGTAGATCGGACCAAAAATTAATATTCAAAAGCTAAAGGTAACCGGGCTAACTATGTCATTGGGACATAAACATCTCAGTCCCTCCCGTGACCATGGGCACTGTAAAGCACCTGAAATGTCGGGAATTAAGAATGATTAAATTAAACGCGGTAAAATCCGTACAAATAGTTTTATTCAATTTAATTAGTATTCAATCAAACTATTTTCACGTGAAAAAGAAATTGTCAAGGCAAAACCGAAATAAGAATAAATGTTGTATCCTAGCATATCATTGTATAACGCTTACTGAGTGGAGTACAAATAGAAACTGGGGGCCGTCAAAATTATCACTTTTAAAACGTTTTGTTACAGGGTATTGGGGAAAATTTCGCGTGTATTACATGTATAATTATCAAATTGTAAAAAAAATTACAACACACATGTCAGTCGCACAAGTGTGATTCCTAGTAATAGAAAAGTAGACCTAAAAGTCATGATATACTCATATACTTACTAGAGCAATCTTGAGAACTGGACCACTTCTTTTTATCATCGGCGTTAAGCTGAGAATGTTGTTTTCGAATGGATCGTCCCCATCCGGCGGTGATCGTTCCAAGGCGGGAGAACGCTCGTTTCACCATCGGTGAACTTGGCACGCTTTTGGGTCTAGAAATACGTGTTTAATATTTTTATTTGATATTAACATAAAAAGTGCGTTACGGGTATGCAAAGTGAAGTAACAGGCTGCATACGCATTTTATGCGTGTCAGAGCCACGTTGCAGCTATATTATGGTTGTAGCATGAATGGGTCGGCTTGACCGGGGAGGGAGCACGCTCTCACAGGATACCAGCGTAAAGTAGAAGCTTCATGCTGCCGTGTTTCGTATGGTGAGTATGGAGAACTTGAGAACCTTTTTCCGGGAAACATGGAATTTCATCTTGGTCTTCAGGGGTATATGTGGTGGTGGGTGTGGGTGTAGGTGGGGTGTGTAACGTATCTGCATTTTGATTCATAGTTGAGGAAAGCTGTAGGTATCTATGGGCAACAGTAACCACTTATCATCAGGTGGATTGTGTGTTCATTGACAATCCACCTGATGGTAAATGGTTACTGACATCCTTATCCTATTAAAAAGGATGGTTTGGCACTGGCCCACTATAATTTATAAGAATTGGAAAAAATATTTTTACTGGTTACGAGATATCATCATCTTCATTCCCTTCGTTTATCTTAGTCCTCAGAAGTAGCCATATATATTTAAATATTTAGTAGAGTTTAAAATGTCTTTAGGCCACAGCATCGTGTGATCATGTTCTGCTAAAAACGAATAATCCTTCACTTACTATGGTTTCTCAAACTTCAATCACTGATCACAAACCTGTAATTTTATGTATGAAAAATAAACAACGTCAACAGTTTTATACAACTACTATCAGAAAAATAGATCACGATAAACTTAATTCGGATATGCAAAACATTGACTTTTTACCTATATATAATATTAAAGATCCAAATACTTCTCTTGAATACTTAGTTAATAAAATAAAAACAGTAATTGAAGTTAATACTAAATTAGTGAAGTTGCCAAGACAAAAAAAGATCATTAAACCTTAGATTACGACTGGTCTTCTTAGATGTATTCGTCACCGTGATAAACTACATAAGACGGCTAGGCGATTTCCAGATAGTGAAAGTGATCAAATTATATACCGACGATATCGTAATCACTGTAACGCGTTGTTAAAAAAAGGTAAAGAGAAATTATGAAAAAGAGCGAGTGAATATGGCTAAAAATAATAATAAGAAGCTATGGGAAGTACTTACTGATATTATAGGTAACATGAAAAAGAAAGGGTATAACAGAGAACTGTTAAATATATCTAGCACGCCGCAAGTATCTGTTAACCTTATTAATAATTATTTTGTAAATGTAGGTAAAAGTTTGGCAGAGAGTTTTAAGGTAGGAAATAAAAACAGTGAAAGTTTTAATATTAACATTGGTAAAGAATTAAATTATTACTTAAATTCATTTGCTTTATTGGACATGGATGAACGTGAAGTAGAACAATTAATTGACAATTTGAAAACCGACTGTTCAGTTGGTTGGGATGGAATTTCGAATAAATTTATTAAACATTTTAAATATTTGTTAATACCTCCTTTAACTTGTATATTATGTTTAAATGATGGTGTATTCCCTAGATATCTTAAGAAGTCCGTAATTCGACCTATTTTTAAAGATGATGAAAAAACCTGTTTAAGTAATTATAGACCCATCTCTATATTACCTGCTTTATCCAAAATTTTAGAGAAAATTATAAATAATAGATTTACAAAATATCTGGAGAAAAATAATTTATTGTCAAATACGCAGTTTGGTTTTAGACATGGCAAATCAACGGAGCATGCCGTTCATACTCTTACAAATTTTTTGTCATCGTATTTAGACAGTGGAAAAAAAGTGTATTTCTGTTTTCTTAGATTTGGCGAAAGCATTCGATACCGTGTCAATAAAAATACTATTAAAAAGACTGGAAAATGTCGGTATCAGAGGCACTCAACTCAAACTATTCAAAAGTTATCTTTCTGAGAGATATCAATGCGTTAGTGTAAATAATATTACCAGCAATGATTTACTAGTAACACATGGCGTACCACAAGGAAGTATACTCGGCCCAACCTTATTTCTTATTTATATTGATAATTTTACAAAATTTAATCTCTCTCAGGGACATATAATTTCATATGCAGATGACACTGTTTTGATATTTGCTGCGGATACGTGGAAAGATGTATTCTCGTCTGCACAATTAGGTATAAATGCAGTTACTAATTGGCTTTACAGTAATAAACTTTCAATCAATATTACGAAAACAAAATATATAGTTTATTCATTAAGAAAACCTATTCGCAACCTTGAAAATTTTAACTTAGTGATTCATTCATATGATTGTTTAACAAGGGATAACAGCTGTTCCTGCCTTTCACTTGAGTCTGTTGAATATATTAAATATCTAGGGGTTATAATAGATAGTAATTTAAATTTTAAACAACATATTAACACTCTTAGTAAAAGAATTTATAAATTAATATATATTTTTAAAACTATTAGACACGTTTTGGATCCAGATATATTAAAACGAGTTTACTTAGCTTTATGTCAGTCTATTATAACATACTGCATATCAACGTGGGGTGGTGCCTCTAAAACGGTGTTACAAAATGGTGATAGAAATCTCTCAACGTGCTATACTCAAAGTTGCAACATTTAAACCTTTTCTTTATCCTACATCACAGCTTTATGATAACTGTCAGGCCCTTACAGTAAGACAACTGTTTATATTAACGATCATTCAGAAACAACATAACTTATTAGTATACAACCGATCGAACTTAAATAAACGCACGAAATTTTCCGTAGATACAACTAATTTTAAAACAACTTTTATAAGAAAATTCTTTGCATTTTTGGGACCACACTTATATAATAAACTAAATAAAACATTGGACATTTACCACCTTAATAAAATAAATTGTAAAAAAAACTGTACATAATTACCTACAAAAATTAACTTATAATGAAACTGAAAACCTGCTTAGTATTCAGACTTAAAAATAAATTCTTATATAACTGTCACCAGTAATACTACCCGTATAAAATTATAATAACCAGACACACACACAAGCACGTGTGCAACACACACACACACACACACACACACACACACACACACACACATACACACACGACATACATTTTACACGCTCCTCTCCCATAACTGCTCACACACATTACACTCATAACACAATTACTTCTTACAGTCATACATTACACATCCTATGAGAGAGGAACGGCATTAGTAGTATAAATTATTATTTTGTTTGTACCTTGGTATTAGTAATAAGTGGTAACATAGTATATAAACATAATATGTGATACAATTAATTTCATTGTACTTAGGTTATATTAGCGGAATGTACAAATTTTTAGATAGTATTTGATTATTTAACTTTTGCTTGCATCCTAATATATCTATAAATTAACGGTGGGGATATGGCGCTGACAGCTGATGCACAGGTCTCCTAGTTTGGCTGCAGATGCTATGTTTTCAAGTATATGTACTAATGTAGCTTTATTAAATAATGTTATGCAAATATCGTGATATACAACCTCTTGGAAATAAAGAACTTATTATTATTATTATTATCTACTTACAATGAGGTGGAGGTGGATGACACATTTGTCTTGCAATTAATTGTACAAAAATGTAGGTAGGTATGAAAGATTATTCACATGGTAAAAGTATGGGGAAAGGTACTTCTTCTTGCTGAAATTAATGTATATAAGTATATAAAATACTTTCTTTCTGGTCAATTGGTCAAAACGATGTGTATGGATCCCTATTAAAGTTAGCCAAAGTTAAAGCCTGATATTAAGAACAACGAAAAGTATCTAAAAATTAAGTTACAGCGTAAATTTGTCTCAATATTTTATTTGCTCAAGCCTTGGAAATTTAAAAAAAATAGAGAAAAACACGAAAAAATTTTGGAGCAGTCAGTAAACTAATGCGATAAACTTATTAGTATGGACGTATAATTTATACGTCCATGGTAAAATTCAAATCCACAGACTGGAAGCAGGTTATTGCAAGAAGCCAACCAGCTCGATGGGTATAGGAAATTTTAGATCATGTATGTCAGTTGGCGCGGTATTATATCAAATTTTTAAAGAAGAAGAAGGGCGAAATACGAAATAAAATTTTCACATGCAATCTGAACCGCTTGCTTAAGTTACGAGTATCACTGCTTATAAGACATACATATATTCATAGACAGAATTAATGAAAACATGCATAAATATTTTCTTAATTAATTTACAGTCTCAATTAAAAATAAAATTAAGATTTCAATGAGGTTTTATAACGTAAAACCAAGCCGCTGAATATTTAGTTTAAAAATTAGCTGGCCTTAGATCCCGCGTCAAATTCGAGTTTGCTGACCAATATATTTATATATGAATATTTATATAATATATTTATATTGATAAATTACTACAATTTGTATTGATAAAATCAATTAAAAATTATCGTATTATGTATTTTGAGCGTTTTGAGCAGGTATTGAACAACATATCACCCGACAGTTTGCGTGACTTTTTGTTAGTAAAGGTACAGTTTAGTGTTACAGAATGAAATTCGCGTATTTTTATACATCAAAGTGTTATTTTGTTTGTTTTCACTTTAAATATCGGATTTATAACGAAACCCACGTTCTATTAATTGAAATATCAATATATAAAACAAAAAATTGTCAGTCCCAAAGTTACAGCTTATAATCCTATTAATATCCCATATTGTAACAGTCTATTAATATCCTTAGTCTGGCCACAAAATTTCTCGAGGTTAGTCGTAGATTTATTTATAAACACATCAACACAATCTGCGGACAGTTGTCAATATATTAAAAAGAAACTATACGAAGAATTTCTTGAAACATCCTTTTATCTAAAATGCACAGTATAATAGTATATTTTAATTGAAAATATAAATAAAAATCTCGTTATTCCTTTAAAAACATTGCTTTTGTAGTAAAAGTAAAAAAATGTACTGAAATAAGATTTTCTGTTTTTTTTTGTGATTAAAAATGAAACAAAATTAAATAAAACATTCAATTTGTTAAAAAAGAATGTTATAATATGTATGTTGATAACGTATTTGCAACGATTACTTACACTCAAAATGAAGTTATCAATATATACATATATTGATAACTTCATTTGCGGGATAAGATCACTTTTCGTTTCCTGCTTGCTTCATGCTTTTTATTGAAGCATAAACTACGCGTGCTCAATCGTATTTAAATCTGGGGATAAAACTTAAATCTGTTGCCAAATAATGGGGGCGGGTATTATCATTAATAACCATAAAATCTTGGACAAATGGGTCAAGATCAACCCGTGTGCACGGATTATAGATATCAGCACCTCATAATGGTATTCTGCAGCAATCAAATTGCCGTGTACACAAACTAGGGCAGTTTAGAATAAATGGAAGACAACAGCAAGGCGTATTACTGGTTATACGACTATTGTTCCACCTTGATATGCATGAATTAATTCATTGGGGTTCTTGCAGGCGGCTCTCACGTCCTGGTGTTCACAATAGACACATTTTTTGTTCAAAATTAGTTGCCCTGCCGTAACGTAAAGTAGTCTTCGCGCTGTAATTTGTAAAGATGATTTGAATTACAAATTAAGTATTATATTACTCATGAAGAAAAAATGAATGACGAAAGAATGACAAAGCAAATTTATGTTGCAGAAGTGAATAGAAGAGTCGAAAATGGACGTCCTAGGTGAAAGTTTATCGATCAAATTGGCGATATATTGTAAATGGGCCAAATTAGGAGTACCCTCAACCGACGAGCGTAGGTATATAAAAATGGAGAAGGCGAGAGAGGTGTAACACACCTCTCTCTCGTCGATCGTGCCAAATGGGAGCCTGTAGTCTCTACCTACCTCCCTGGGTCACATGATAAATTTCCTAATTTGTAAAAATCGGTCTTGCCTAGACATTCAACATTATCAGTGTCCTAGTAGTGAATCTTGATATGATGGTTATTGGTACTGGTGCCAATGGCATCAGCAACATACCACAATATCCCGTCCCTTTTCAGCAAGCCTATTACTCTCAACATTTCTTTCTACTTTACATGTTTATATAAACCGCTGATAATAAATTAACCAAAATGTTGCTTGCGACAATTTAGCCTTTAGACACAGACACCCAGACAAGAAAATTTATAGTAATAAATTGAGTTCAATTTTATCGTCTCCGTCAGTTTTTTTTATTTTGTGCTTAGAAAACAGTATCAAAATAAACTGATGGATTATGCCAGGGTCAAACAGAAATTTAAGTCTTTTTTCTATGGCCAATGTTTTTAAAATTATAAACGAGATTTTTTTTTACGCACACACTTTAAAACACACGCTTAAAGCACTTTAAAACTTATCCCCTCTACGAAATATATTTCGTTCCTCGAACATGTATCTATGTTTCCTTTCAATTTTATTACATACTCAGTAGAGTTTCAAAGACGCCGGCAACAACTTAGAGATTCAGGTTGTTGGAGTTCTATAAAATAGAATTATCCATAGCAGTGAAATCACTAAAAGAAGTCATCATGGCTGCAAATACAAATATTGAGATCTGAGTAAAATTCTTTTTGATTCGTAATGGTTTTTAAAAAGAAAACTTTTTCTTCCTTAGCATAAAATTAAGGGGACTAAAATTATCACACAGTCCTATTTCCCGGTACAGTGCCAGGAACACTGACTGCGTTTTCACGCTGAAGCACAAGTGTAACTCTTTGGGCAAAAAAAAGCAGCGTCAACCAGTCGCGGTTTTTTTAGAAACTTTACCGCGAGTGGACTACATGGACCGATAGTCTCTACAGCAAATGGCACAAATATGTAATCTATATGTAATCTTTTTTTATAGTATTGGGTGACAAACGAGCACACGGTTCACTTGATGGTAAGTGGATGCTGTGGCCCATAGACATCCACATTTATCCTCAATTAAGAATTAAAATGCAAATGCAGTATATAGGTTCTCTGGTTCTGCAGCATTACGCTGCTATTTTACGCTGGTATTCTGTGAGAGCGTGGGCCATTCGTGCTACAAATATAATGTAGCTCTGCAGCGTGGCTCTACCACGTACAAAAAAATCTATCATTATTTATGCCATTTACTTAATTCAGTCACCATCGATGCTTGCCTTGATACCAACAACTTTTTGCATGCGTACTATTGAGGGCATCTACTGACAGCAGGGCAGTGTTACGTAGGAATAAGGTAAAATATTTGACAGATTTCATTGCGGGGGAAGTTAATTTGTTAGAAAAGTATAGAGTAGTGATTATTTCTGAAATATTTGTTATATTTTGTAAGAATTTGATTTGAAATGAATAAACTCAACTATGGATATTCCGAAGAATTTAATAAAAGATAAAAATGTGAAAAAATTTAAAGGATACAGCAATGAGGCATCGTTTTGTATATAGAGGGTGAGGTCGAGTAAGACTATCACTAAGGCAAGACAATCAATGTTTAGTATCTTGATAAGTATAGCTTCCTTACGAAATTCTGTTAGTCGGTAAAACAGTCATATCCCCTCAAAACACAGATGTTGCTACTGCAGGTAAATATGGTCGGAAAACGTCACTAAAAATCTTAGAAGCTTAGAATGTAAAAATAATTTATCGATATTGCCGGTTTAACGGATATTTAAAATTTGTGGTGAAAATTGAACAATAATCGAAGTACTCTCAACGTAAATAGCATCCTACGAATATTATCTTTTAAGCAGTTACATCAATTTAACTAAAAACATAAAATTTTCTAAAATATTTAACGAAACAAAAACATAACCTAGAATTTGTACGCTGGAGAAAGATGAACACAACAACAAAGACAAACGTGTGTTAGTCTTGCCCCAGTAACGATCATTTTACTGGTGGATAACTTTACTTCAGTGTGTACTCTGTCTTAATTTATGCAAAAAATATGAATGAAAATAAAATGCTTAAATAAAAGTGTAAATTGTTATTTCTACACTAATGAAAATGTATTTAAATCTTGGTTGTAATTGTAATTAAACAACATCATTTATATTATTATTATCACCATTACAGTCTTTCACGAGACCACTGCCGAACATAGGCCTCATGGTGATAATGATTATGATTATATCCATTCGTTTCGTACTTTTACTTCTGTGCCTGAAGTCAATCGAATGCGTCGTTATCATAATCCTTCTGACCTTAACCCGATTTATTAGGGATTTGCACCCCTATGTGTTGTCTTCCATACATCGCGATCAGCCATCATCTCTGTATTTACTCCTTTTCTATCCATATATAATCGTTCACACGTTCCCATGTCCATGTTGTAAAGTTCGCCTGGATGAAATTGACCATCCTTGGGATTATTGATAGAATCAGGTGTTACTTTGCGGAAATCCATTATAATAAAAATACTAATAGTGAATGAATAAAAATGAATGAAACTCCTACCTATCACCTGAAGATGCCTCGGGTATAGGCGAAACAAGTGTCGTATTATCGTAGATGGTGTGAATTTTTAGTATCTTTCCTAGAATAGTGGTGTGCTGGGATTAGTGGTGACGGGATTAGTGCACGCAATTGAGGGAGGGCGGGAGGTGCTCTTCAAATTAGATAAGACACATCATTTCATTTAATTGAGCGGATGGTTACAAAGTAACTATTAATATCTTTATTATCCTTGGGATTGCTTTCGTTTCGCAGAATGATTGTTTAATACTAAGAAAAAGCTGGATCTCCCCCCTGGGATGAACCCCTTGGTTGCCTTTTACGACACACACGAGAAGAGACGGGGTGGTGCTATTTTTAGAATCCACACACCATACACACGCATGATAGCTATATTATGGTGACTTCATATAACATTACTAATTATGTAATTAGTAATTACAAATATAATGCATTTACAATAAGTTAAGATCCACGCGGAATGGAAGTGGGGTAGGAGTTGCAACGTATACAGTCTTCATAAAGTACACAAATGAAATTGGGTGAAACTAGACTTGATAAATTAAAATTGCCGAGGGAAAATTAATGAAAAAAAAATTAAGAACAAAGCAATAAAGAGTTTGAATTATATTTTACACAATATACAAAATAAAAATATTAGGTACCCCTGATTTTGATTGTATGTTAATCTTGCCCCTTATTTATATTTACACAATTATATAAAAAGGAAACCTTTAACGTTATACATAAGATGCACAATAAAAGTAACTACACATTGTTATCATTTACGATTTTTCTTTAGAAACTGCATCAAACATACATACATTAAAGCAAAACAGTACAAACTAACAGTTTTACCCCAGGTGGCGGGGAAGATTTTCAGGAACAGTATTTCAAGTTTTACATCTTCTTCAGTATAACCGTTTTGAAATAACATGCAATTTTTTTATAATCGTATAAAAGTTTATTTTATCATTATATCAGTATAATTTATAACTCAAAAGTAGGACAAAGAACTTCTTTATAAAAATAGTTTTTTTTCTCTCTGGTGGGAAACTGTTTTAGTCTTACCTAGGGTTACCAGGCTCTAAAACCGAAAATCCGGACAGAACAGTTTGGCTGGACTTTGGATAAAAAGGCCGGACACCCCAAATATTTTAGTCTTAGTGTCTCTAACACGACAATTTTAAAGTAAACCTTATTATCATTTATCATAAAATTTTCTTAAATTCAAATGACATAACAAACCAACAAGCACATGACAAATGAAAAAAAAAACAAATGGTCAAATTTAAAAAGCCTAACAAAAACCGAACAGACCGGACACTATCTAATATGACGCAACCAAAAAGCTTGACTGTATCCGACTTTATCCGGACGCCTGGCAATGCTAGTCTTACCCCACCTGACTATATAAATACACTGGAGACCGAAAAACGTATAATTAAATCGCAACTTGATGATGACCAATGATGATGAGTGTGACCATCCGCGTAACAAATACATTATAGTATAATAACAAAAAAGTTGAACTTATCACCTTAGTCAAAAAGGTCAAAGCAAATCAAATCAAAACATTTATTTGCAATCCAAGTGTTTGGTCCTAAATTAAAAATGTGCTTACAACTTAAACGCCCTTTTCAGGCACTGCAAATTTGAGGAGGACACTGCTTACATACATAAAATAAAATATACTTAGAAGCTAGATAAAAATAAAAATTTACATTTAATTATGTAAATACTCCTCCACTGAGTAGAAAGGGTTTTGTTTTAAATATTTACTGAAGCTTGACTGAAATTTGGTTAGTTCCGATATGTTTTTTTCATTTGCTGTAGTAATTTATTAAAAACTTTTATTGCCATATAGTGTTACGTGTATTTATATAATGTGTATTTTTTTTATAGAATAGGGTGACAAACGAGCACACAGTCCACCTGATGGTAAGTGGTTGCTGCGGCCCATAGACATCTACATCTATCCTCCATTAAAAATCAAAAAAAGCAGATGCGTTGTCACCCGTGAGGACTGAGATGGAATGCCTCGTTTCCAGTAAAAAGGGTCTCCGGTTCTCTACACTCACCATACGAAATACAGCAGCATTAAGCTACTATTTCACGCTGGTATTCTGTGAGAGCGTGGTTTTTCCCCGGTCGAGCCGACCCATTCATGCTACAACTATACTACTCGTACTAATATAACTGCAGCATGGCTCTACCACGTAATGTATCTTTAATCTTCTTGAAAATATTATCTAATTAAGGCAATAAATGAGGCAATATAACCAGCTCTGAAAGACATGTGACTTTGATAAGCCTCAAAAATTCAAGCTAAAAATTTTGCAGTCCATTACTGTTAACTAACATTTAGACCTAGTTTTAAGTTTGTAGTTGTATCGTTGTTCACATTGCATGCCGTGGCAACCTTTAATTAAGACGGCACTTAGATATAAACCTTCCTGTAATTTGTAGTATTTACATTGTGTTTGTGTACGTCTTGTTGGTTGTCCTAAATAAATAAATAAAAAATATTTTTGTGGACAAACAGGCATAGATCATAAATGTACATCATACAGGGTAAGGTAAGAATATTTAGTTTTTTTTTTAAATACGGTCTACAGCTAGTAGTATTATCTATCTGGGCTAGTATTCTCATGCACTTTTTCTGGGTAATAAATAGCTGCTGCACATTGACGCTACACTCTTATGGTCGTCTCACACGGTCAGTTCAACTGATTATTCCAACTGATCAGTTCAAACTAAAACTGTTGATATTTTTGAAAATATTGGATATTCGACATCGACATCGACATCGCTAAATAAACTTATATATAAAACTCCGATATTGATATATTTATAGTCATCAATACATTGAAAATTCAACAGTTTTAGTTTGAACTGATCAGTTGGAATGATCTGTTGAACTGACCGTGTGTGGCGTCCATTACAATATAACTCCGTATTTAAGCCACGAATTCTCTCTGTCTGAGCGTGAGTTTATTAGCTCTCATTGTTTTAAATATTTTAACCAAATGCTAATTTCTTGTATACCTAATATATAAATTACCTGGGCGATTCAATGTCTGGCACTTGTAGGAAATTGCTGCTCTTCTGTCGCGAGGGCGTCGGCGACAGCAGGGTGGGAGCCGGCCGTGCCAGCAGCTCGGCCACCGGCACTTGGGGAGAACCGAAGCCTGTTTGGATACCGTACAGCATTTCTTGGAACACGCTGGAACAGAAAGGAAGAAAGGTTAGGAAAGCGCCTGTGAGACTACTATGAGCAAAAAAGTATGGCCGAAAAAGGGAAGGACTCATATATACAAGGTTATTTTGCAATAACCGGCCAAATTTGCAGAGAAGGTTCAGAATAAGTAATATAGTCAAATGGTGAAGAAAAATTTAATTAAGTACAATCTCAAACATTCTGTCCTTTTTATCTTTTAAATTGAAAATGAGTGGTAATGCAAAAAAGTGTATAAATCACATTAAATTTGGGATGATTTCAAATAAAAGTAGAAACCTTATTTACTTGTATTTTTAAAAACTGCTATAGCGATATATCGTATTTATATATTTGAACTTGAGTTTAAAATTCTGGTTATTCTTTGAAAAATAACCCTTCAACCGTAAACGCCATTGCGGTTACCTAATACTGCCCGGATAAAAATGTTTCATATTTTACTTAATTCGTGTTTTCTTTTGTATTTTATGAGATTAATGAGTGGTTTATACAAAAAAAGGTTTCCTCACCTAAATTTACATTATAATATAACATTAGTGCTAAAAGGAAAGCAATAAACACGTTTAAATATAAGGGTACCCAATTTTCGTAAAAAAAAAAACATTCATTTCGCCAAAAAGTTAAATGAAAACACACAACTACGTGCAAATTATATTAAAGATAATTTATATTTCTCGATACTGTGATGTTTTCAGCAATAATAAACAAGAAAACACTAAATATGAGATAAAATGAACAAGCAGTGAATTAGCGCGACTTTTGACGATTTCCGACTGGCAATATATCACACATAACTAATACAATATGAGCCTGCTACCTTGAACAGTTAAATAACTGCTGAAATTACTGCTGTACTAAGAATCTTAACTGTTCTCCTTCCATTGGATACAATGAAATAATTTGTCACCTCATTTTATCCCTATTGTAGACTATTGTAAAAGCCTGAAACATGTTAAGACTTTCGATAGATGGCGGTAAAAGCATCTCATTTATACCATCGACAGGCAGCAGTTTTAAAGATGCGTTTCTGGTGCTGCGATCGTCAATCGGCCAGCCATTAAGGTTAGAGAACAGGAGAACGATTGCCGTAGAAAATATGGACACCATAAGTGAGGCGCTGCGATCGCTAAGTTCAGTGAATAAAAGTAATTTTCAGTTTATTTTTCCGATCAGATGTTAAACCACATCCACACGCAATAAAATATTTCTCCGTTTTTTAATGTTTCTTTTTGTCAAAAATTACAAAATTACGGAGCATCAAAATTTTCTCACCAATGTCGCGGAGAAAATTTGTATATTATTCAACTAATTTCATCTACTTGTACTCATAAACAGCTAACTTCGCAGTCACTACTCACCGACGTCAGCGCCGCTATGTATTCTACAATTTTCAAGAACAGGCGGGCTATGCTTTAGTACGTAGTGATCGTTATATCCTGTTCTCTAACCTTCATGCGGCCAGCCAAGCGTGACATTTAAGGCATATGCTCCCTACAGCGGGACAGGCCCATGTCTAGTGTTAGACTTTTAGAGGGCTTACGATATTGATTGTTTATGAAAACACATCTCAATTTGTTGTACTGTTATATATTACATTCACGACCATTTGACCTCGTGAACAAAGTACTTTCACAGTTGCACAATGCGATTGAAATGTTGTGGGATTCGTTGTTGGCTTCTTTATGACGTTTGACTATTGGTTTTAATGTATTTCATTAAGTTTTATAGTGTTATCACATTGAAAACACATAAGGCAATTTGTGATTGTTCCCAACGCAAATGATTTTCATCAGAGTATCCAATCATACTGCTGGTTATACTTCGCGGACGTTGGGTTAATATCGTGTATTAGACAGTATATCGTAGTGACTATATCGTAGTGAATGCCTCGTTGGTCTAGTGGTTGTAGTAGTGCGACTGCTGATCATGAGGTCCTGGGTTCGAATCCCGGGTCGGGGCAAAAATCAATTATTGAGTTTTTACGTCAAGAAATTCTCAGTAGCTGCCCGGAGTCAGGAAGTTGGCGGTGTCTCACCCCCGTGCCTCGGAAACGATGTAAAGCCGTTGGTCCTGCGCCTGATCTCTCTCCCGGCCGTGTCGGTTTACCGTCCCATCGGATTATGAGAGTGAGGGAATAGGTAGTGCACCTGTGGTTGCGCATACACTTGGGCACTATAATCCTGTTTTTGTCACCCGTGAGGACTTAGGTGGAAAGCCTCGTTTCCAGTAAAAAGGGTCCTATCCTGCGCCGAAGGCGTCTCTGTTAAGGGTGGCCGCCATGACCGAAATTCGGTCTGAAGGACATTATTATTATTATTATTATATCGTAGTACTATAGATTTTATTTATAAACTTCGTCATCACATCTAGCGGGGACATCATCATCATTCATCAACCATGGAAGATAAAAGGTGTTAAAGTTTTATTTTTTTATATTTTACTTTTATTTTCCAATGTTCTACCAACATAAAAGATTAATTTTTTGTCGTTTTTAATGTTACACGAAAAGCGTTGTTTAAACAGAATGAAAAATAATAATGGACCCTTTAATAACTGAAGCATTAAAAAGGGACGTAAAAGACTTACCGGCTTCTAACACCTAGTATAGCACGGACTCCAATGAACTTAGTTTTTTGTTTTGATTGTCCAACGAGGAAAACGACGTCGAAAAGCTGGGCATTCTGTGCTATGTTTAATTCATTATTCAAGAACACGCGGGTAAAATCTTTTGCCAGTTGGTCGTAGTCTTCAAACTGGTCTCGGACTGAATCGAGGAGGGGCGACGATGGCCGCATGTGGCCTATTGGACGCCAAGATCCTGGAATTGAAACGAAAATATTTCTTTAAATGGCCTGAAACATACATTTGGTTATTGCAGAAGTTTCTGTTTAGAATTGAAAGGAAATAAGAAAACATCTAATAATAAAACTAAATTTACGGATTTTATCGCGTTTATTTCACTACTTTTACTTATTTTTAATTCCCGACGTTTCGGGTGCTTTACAGCAACCATGGTCACGGGGGGGGACTGAGATGTTTGACGTCCCAATGTCATAGTTAGTCCGGCTACCTTCAGTTTTTGAATATTAATTTTTGGTCCGATTTACGCAAAACGAGCTTATAGTATCATCAAGTCTTGCAGTGGTATGCTTAGGTTTGGGTTTAATTTTATTAATTATAGGATCCCAAGCAGGTGGCAGCACCCATCCATCTTCTCTATTGAAATTATTAAGAAATCATTAAGAAAACATCTAATAATTTCTCAATTCAACAGTAATACGAGTATATTGTTGAAGCCGAAACGGAGTCGCTAGGGTGTCTATGACGCGTTTCGTCGCGCCTTGCCTGAGGAGGTGAAGAAGGGTAGGACTTTTCCTCTCCCGAGGAGGGGAAGCTAAGTGGCGCCTGGAGCTGGTGAGGCCGCAGATGTTTTTAACGGGTCTCGAACTAGCACGATCGTGGGTATAAAAAGAGTCAAATGACGGATTCGAACACACGACCTTTGGGTTGCGCAACCGTATTCTTAATTCTTGCTATCGCTTTGTAATATTAAAGCTTTATTAAAATTCTATAGGTTGACTGACACGCACCTCTTCTATACGGTTTAGGTATTTGTCCGGTTTCTGCATGATTCTGCAAATTAGCAACGATATCTTCCAGCATCTGACTGCGCGTCCTCTCTTGCATTCTCGCAAATTTAGGCGCGGAGTAGGATGCCCGCTCGCCGTTCACAATTTTCGTTAGCAACCATTCCCTGGAAAATAAGCATTTGAAATAAAAAAATATCCTACAGAAAAATAAGTTTCGCCTTTATGTATTAATAGCCATTATAGTGCCTATACTATTTGTAATAGTAATAGTCTAAGATTTTATCACCATGGATTCGATGCGGGGATTACCCCATATCATTCTGTGGGTGTTACAAGAGGCGACTATGGGTATAATATATAATGGGTTTACGTTGGCGTAAAGACAGACGTAAATTATCCAGGCTAGCGATGAGGTGCATCGTCATAATGCTGCCAAGTATGGTGTTCATGACGAATGTCTCCAGATAGGCGTTAATTCAGCTGTGAAAAGTCCACTGTAATACACAAGAGTTTCACGACGAAGAAAAAGAAAAAAATTAAAATTATTAACAACTTTTTTACAAAAAAATCTATGTTTGTGGACGAAAACGAGAATATCTAATAATAAAAGCTTGTAATAAAATTTACTTTTCAAATTCGCTTTATAGACGTACAATATTAGGGATAAGAGTCACCCTTTTTAAAAATCCGGCAACGCACCTGCTATTCCCCTCGTGCAGTTGTTCATGAGCGGTGGTAGTCACTTACCATCATGTGAGTGAGCCGAATGCTCGTTTGCCCTTTCTTATATGAAAAGAACCCTTAGATCCTATCACTAGTGTTATTGCTTCCATAGCAATGATAAAGTTTAAGCTAGCTATTTTTAAAATTATTTTTAAAAGTACAGTTGCATCAAAATTTATTAGTACTATCGAAGTTTTAGTTATCTTAATATATATAAATTACGTGTCACGTTGTTTGTCGGCGATGGACTCCTAAACTACTCATCCGATTTTAATTAAATTTGCACACCGTGTGCAGTTTGGTCCAACTTGAGAGATAGGATAGTTTTTTTGCCCATGAGTGATCCACATTTTTTTTTTGAATTTAAGGATTTTTAATAGAACATGACAAAGGGTCGTCGAATAGGACAGAACAACGTCTATCTGGCAAACTAGTATCATATAAATTCAAAATGTTTTAAAATTACAATCAGTAATGAACTCATTTATTCATTACTGGTAGAAATCAAATTACCAACCTGAACATAGGGCCCTTGTCAAACACACTCTGCTCCCACAAATAGGGCTTGTAGGCGCCGACCTCATCTCGAGTTACAACAGATACTTCATATCTCGTAGGGCGCCTCTTGATTTTAGCAGATACTCTTACTGCGAATGAAAAAAATTAGCTGCTATAATAGAGTGATGTATTGATTAGTACAAGTGGTCTTTCTTTAGCCATTAGTTTGTAAAGCGATAAAAGCTACCTTATTTTCGTTAAAACGGTTCGGTTTACTATACGGTTTCAGTATAATCGATTTACGAAATATTAAAAAAAAATCAAGGGTGAACCTAATTTATGAAATTAAAATAGGTTCTATTTTCGCTTAAACGCTAAGTATGTATGTATAGTCATTGGGCGAGGAAACGCAGCCAGCGTCGTTGTCATGATACCACGGAGAGTGAACTTAAATTTATAAATTTATCATAGTTAGTAATAGAGTAAAATTTAGATGAAGTCAATAAAATGGGTTTACAAACTATTACTTGAACTACAGAATTGAAGAGTGCATTTTGACATGCCTCTGTCACTCTTGCTACCTGCGTGAAATAATTATCTACAGTCACGAGCCACCCAGGGTGAAATACGCAGTCGGCGCTAGAGCGTTGTAGGTGATTGAATGGTTAAAGTGATTACGCTGTTTACATAAAATATTTTTTGAATTTTTTTTTGTTTAGTGTTTAGTATATTTAATTGTAGAATAAAATACTTGAAAAGTTTTTATCTAAGTGGAATACGAATGTTAGCAATCATATTTGAAGTTTATTTGTTGCTTCTTTCGAGCCAAGCATCGCGATTCCTTGCAATGGCCTTACAAGTTGCATGCGTTGGACATCGCAGAACTCACATAGGTGCGAAAACATCATCATCAATAGGTACTTCACCAAAGAAGTATTTTTTACTCTTTATTGACATTACTTAGTAACCACGAAAAGTCCGCCGTGACTTAGAAAGGGGAAAAGATGAAAAGTAATATGAACACTCCCGCGCAGCGATAAAGTTTTATTTAGCTTGCGTGCGCGATTTCTCTAATTAATAATAATTATGTAGGCTAAAAGTCGGCAAGAAGTCAAAATCAAAAAAGTGTAACTTCTGTACGTAGTACGTGTTTGTTAAGCAAAGTACCATTATCTACCATTAAAATACAACACCACTTACCGTTTGGGATTGTAGTCAAGCACCGGTTTATAATAGTAAAAATAATTACCATACAGTTTATATTTTGTGGTAAGTTTGCGGAATGATGCTCGTAAAAAGAGGAGTTATTTATAAAGAAATATGTATTCTATTATAAGTCCTGTTATTTGCAGACATCTGTTTACGGTTTATTAGGCCATAAAATTTACGTTCTGATACTATTGGACTTACTTAGAGCCCTGGTAGCTCAGATGAACGAAAGATAGCGAGTAACCCGGGTTAGATCCTCACCGGCACCAATAAAATTGTTGATTGCAATTTTAAGTGCTGATTTACCACGTGCTCGGCGGTGAAGGAAAACGTCGTGAGGAAACATGCCCGCGACGTTTTCCTTCACCTATCCATGTGAAGTTTGCCTACACGCATTGGGGTAGTGCGGCGGACACTTTCTTGCCCTAAAACCCTCTCAGAAATGAGGGGAGACCTGTGCCCAGCAGTGGGACGTATATAGGTTGTAACTTTACTATTGGACTTACATAATTTAATTTATTTCCACGATATAATAACTTACCTAATATAAAGGTATGTAAGAAATGGCTTTTGATACAAGCTGGTGAGAATGCAGTGTTGTCAGCTTCAAGGAACACGACGCAAACGATATCATTTCCAATATGGCGTTTCCTCTGCAACTTCTGGGGGTCATGACGCTCATAAGGTAATAGTGTAGAAACGTGAAACATAATTTCGATGCCCCTCCAGTTGGTGTACACCGAGTATAAGCCTGTGAGATCGTGTACTGTGTCTAGACCGCCTTTGTATTTGTCGAAACCTAAAATATGTCAATTGATATTATATTTAAAAGATTGTTATTTCAGATTGGACCTGCTGCGAAATTTTAACTCTTAACATACAATTTAAAACAAAAAAAAGTAATATTCATTAATCATCATCATCTTTGCAACCCCTCACAAATCCACTCCTGAACAACGGCCTCCTCCAAGGATCGCCACCAAACACGTTCCTGAGCCACCTGCAGCTATCGACATCCTTCATGTCTTACCAGGTCGTCACTCTATCTAGCAAGGGGCCGCCCCACACTTCCCCTACTGGTAGGAGGCTGCCACTCGAGAAAGTTTCTTCCCCATCGAATGTCGGTTCTTCGAGCCATATGACCAGCCTAATGCCACTTCAGCTTAATAAACCAGTTGGGCTCTGTAGGTTACTCTGGTTCTACTGCGGATATCCTCATTTTTAAGTCTATCACTTCTGATTGCTATGCTCTAGGTTTCTGTGGAAACCTTAAGGTTTGATGTATACCTGACGAGAAGGTGTATCGTATTCTCCCGAACGCCACCCGGGATATTTCTTTGAACTATATTTATATATAACTCAAAAAATTACAGCGGGTATGTCGTCGCCAGTGGAAGGTTCGTAAGTTAGACCCGACTGGTCAAAGCATATGCCTAACTACCGGAAGGACCTATATCTTAATGGGTCCATTGAAAAAGCAAGTCTAGTCCAGTGTTAGCTTCTACTTTCTCTAATAAACAATATTGTTTTATTATTATAATTGATAAACAGAACTGACCTTTTAACCGGACTTTTTCTCCCAAAACCTGCAAGAACTCATCAAACATTAGGGAGTTTTCGTTGTTGTCGAGAATCTCTTCCTCTGTGTATTGGTTTTCTTTGACGTAAATAATTCCCACTTTGAGCTCTGACTTGATGAACACCTGAAATATAAAATTAAAACAATGTGTTTACATTTAACATTAAGGCGTGTCCTAATTTTAGTGATTTCTGATTAGTGTGTCAAGGTTCTTATTTTTATCGCAGTAAAGTATTAGTATCAAATCAAATCAAATCAAATCAAATCAAATAATTTATTTGTAAAACATAGGTAAAAAGTTACAAGCTTGGTGGAAAAGGTATGATACGTAACACTATGTTTCGCCTACAAAGGCATACAAATATTTGTTTATCACTATCACTGGCACTATGAAACTGGCACTATAACCTGGCAATATGAAAATTAATTTTTAATAAAATAACAATTTCAATTATAGTTAGTATGTTTAGAAATAACATTAATTATTATCTTAATTATCAATTACATAAATATAAACATATAATAAATAAATCGTCCATTAATTATAGCAGGTACTCAAAACCATCCATTTTATCTTCAAAGTATTCGTTGATAGAGTAGTATGCTTTATATATTAAAAAACTCGAAAGCAATTTCTTAAATTTGGCTATATGATGTAAAAATAAAAGAGGTTTCCTTTTTGGGTCTAGATGTGTTGCGATTGTCTGTTTATATGATCGAGCGTGCGTTTGTGCGTGCGCGTGTGTGTGTAGGTACCACAGAAATCTAAATAATAATAGATTTCTGTGGTAAGTACTATCAGCGATAGATCGGACACTTGCGGAACCACAATATTCAATGCAACGCAAAGTCAAGAACATGCATTTAGATATTTCCAAAATTAGGGGCTTTTAGATGCTAATTAGGTGTTCTGTTAAAAAAATTAGGTGCTCTAAAATTTTCACCGCAACGAACTATTAAAATTTGCATTGCTGGCAAAACGTAGCTGGCAACGCAGTGACAGATCGCGAGTTCAAATCTCGCGAGATTTGAACTCGCGCGCTCCGTAGTTGATGATACGTACCAGTACGTTTAGGCAAATTATGGGTATGTTCCGAAATACAACCCAGTGTACCGTCCAATACAAATGACGTAATGAATACATTAGCGCCATATTGGAAAAGTGTTGGCGATTATTTTGTCATTTTGTGCTCCAAAAATCATTATATCCTCCTAATGGAGATACCAGCAATTATTCTATAATTTTTTGTATTTGAATAAATAAAAACAAATTCTGGCATGCTTCATTCAGCGCACACACAATTAAAAATTATTTTACTATGGCCGGATATCCGACACAATATGACGGCGGTACGCCAGTACAATATAGTGTCAATTGATGACGTCATTTGTATTTGACGGTATACTGGGAACGTTTCGGAACATACCCTATAAGTTATAATTTACGAAAACACCAATCATATTGCTCGCGCAAATTAAGTTTGGTCGCTAATGATTTTAATTGATAACTTATAAAAATATAAAGGCAACACTGTTTACGTAATTCAATTTTTTTTGTTAATATTTATAATTATGTTTGTATAGTTGCTGTTTATTGTTTAGTATATTTAGTTCTAGGACGAAATAATTGTATAAGTTTATTTAAAGTAACGATTTCCTATATTTACGCGAACACTACACATTGATTAGACCTACTTTTGCGGATTTTATCGCGTTTAATTTTTAATTGTTTTTAATTCCCGATGTTTCTGGACTGTTTCTGGACTTGGAGGACTGAGATGACTGACGTCCCGATGTCATTGTTAAGCCCGGAGTACCTTCAGCTTTTTTAACTATTGTTTATGGTCTGATCTATGCAAAATGAACTGACTGTGTTTCGAAGTTTTGCAGTGGTATGCTTGGGTTTAATTTATAGGATCCCAAGCAGGTGGTAGCACCCAGCCTGCTTCTCTATTGAAATAGTATGTTTTTTAATTTCAATAGCCTCACGTATTATCCTTGGTAGGAATTGGTGTTATTTCGTGAGTATTTGTGGTCTATTAAATCTTATGTAATGGTTGGGGCCGTCCAGGATATGATCACAAACTGCAGTAGTTTTATTTAAAGTAATTTTATGTTCATTACGGAAAATACATTCATTAACAATTTTGAAAGCGTAGTGTTTAAATATAGTAATGATAGCAGCAAATAATTTGATAACTAATTTTTATGTTTGGCTTACTATCTCGTTGGTTTCTAAGTCGGAAATGCTATTGCAAATCTCTGGGTGTAGAGTACTTATATTTGTTTTTTGACATTATTATTATTTATTTATTTTCGTATATTTGTCAGTTCGCTTGCTTTACATTTATTTTCAAAATGTCTTTTATACCTTATGGTAAGGTAATAGTTGTCGTGGACCCTATAATTCCCAGAATAATATCTTAATCTGCATCGGGTCTCGATAATCGCTCAGCGCTTAATTCCTTGATATTTATATTTATCGTATATATCTATTATCGTCACTGCGTTTCTAGCGATACGTTTTGCCAGCTACGCAAATTATAAAAGTTCGTTGCATAGAATACTATAATACACACATAATAGAACGGGGGAATGGGCGGAGCCCGTGTAGCCACTAAAATGCCACTAACACGTCAATTCTCACGTATAAATGTCAACACGAGATGAGTTTTAAAATTACAGTCGTTTCCAAATTTCGCATGCCAAATTGCACGCTATTTACTAATAAATATGTATTAAAATCCATTTGTCAACACAGCGAATCAAGTTTGTAGTAGTGATTAACTGATAATACGACATAATTGCTTGTATGTGTGCTCCCGGCGACGCCTATCGTCGTACAAAATAAGGTTGGCAGCCATTCTAGTGTATTATAGTATTTTATGGTTCGATGCGTTGAAAATTTTAGAGCACATCATAATTTTTAAACAGGACACCTAATTAATACCTAAAAGCCCCTAATTTTGGATTTTTCTAAATGCTAATTTCTGACTTTGAATAGATTTTCAGAAAACCTGATTTTTGCATCTGCTTTGTTCTGAATAACAACTTTATTTTTATTTGGGGCGCCTTGTTCGCCTAATTCCTTGCTATTAATATTTATCGTATATCTATTATTGTAACTGCGTTGCTAGCGATACGTTTTTCTAGCAAAGCAAATTTCAACAGTTTGTTGCGGTGAAAGTTTTGGAGCACCTAATTTTTAAACTTGGCACCTAATTAGTACCTAAAAAGCCCCTAATTTAGATTTTTTCTAAAAGTAAGTTCCTGACTTTGCGTTGCTAGCGGGACGCAACTCAATATTACGCCCTGTGTAATTGATAACTTGCGATAATATTAAAACATTGACGTGATCGAAAAATACTAGAAAATTTTTTCTAACTTTAACCATGGTTCTCCCTATTGTATTAGCTTATCTATGCCATGGAGGTTAGTTTGAATATATCTTAATTAAATATATAGGCTCCAACTAAAAGTGCTTAAACACATTGTATCTCCAAACATTAAGAAAAGATTTCAAAGATTTAAATTATTTAAAACTTGTAAAATTTTCCCATTTATACACAATTTAAATATAGCTTACTCAAAGACAATTCCTTAATGAAAAACTTACTGAAAATATAAACATTCCGTATACACGCGAGCAGTCGCACAAAATTGGTTTTATCACGGAGCAAATAAACGTACCAATAACATCTACGACAAACGAACAGCTACTTTAGTTCCACGATGACCGAACACAATGTAATACGTATTACGTATTTTCTATTTTTCTTTATCAAACCTGGAACTATCGATGTAGATGATAGCATTATTTACAAACCTTTGTGATTTATAGATGCTATTTTACCTCATCATCCAATCTCAATGATTTTTATTTAATTAACTAAGTATGTTACTAAATTTTAATAACAAACGAGACATAAATCGTACGTTATCGTACAGGTGTACGACCCCATTTCTGTTACATATTATGTTTACAGCAGTAAACATAATATCTATATGCAAAGCCTATTTTAAAATTGAACATTCAAATTTATTATATAAATGGCGAAACCAAAAGCGCCATTTTAATTCAAATCTGGAAAAAATATAGTAATAACAAAAATATTCTTTGATGAATTTATAAAAAAAATCATGGTCAGAGATTTATGGAGCAATCAAGCGATCTATTTTATAACATGTTTCGACACGATAAGCTTGTAATAATGAGCGCGAATATTGTCGTTACAATATATATTACCTTTAAAAAAAATATGGTAACTCACTAACAAATTAGTAGAAATATTTTTATAAAAGTAAAAATGAAAAACGACCATACAGTGCACCTAATGTTTTATTCTCTGGCTTATTGACACCTACATCCCGGTCCAGAATAATTCCTACAGTTTTATTGCCTTTGTTAAAATTTTTAATACAATATTTGGTTGATTCATTTACTGCATCGTCGGTAGACTTTCTAGTTCCGGATCTAAAGCCGAATTGACAGTGATAGAATATTAAAATTCTCTAGGTATTTTATAAGTCTGACATTAATTTAGTTTGATAGGGATTCAGCGCATGAATACCGACAACTATTCCACCATAAGTTTTTTATGCGATTCTTTCAAATTGTCCTACTGATGATATACGAGTAAATGCATGTTGTCATGGAGGAAATTGGGTCCCATATTGTCTAAACTGACTTTTATTTTCAATTGCAAGGAATTGTTATTTTCAAACGTGAATTAAAAAAAATATTTCTTGATAAAATACGAATAATAGGTCTCATGACTTTTTACGATAAAGTTATTATTTTCGGAGTTACGAATTTTTAAAGGTTTGAAAAATTCCAAATTCAGATGACACAAAGTTGCCGAATGGCAAAATGCAATTATATCATCAGTAGGACAATTTGAAGAGAATCGAATAGAAAAACTGAGGTGGAATAGTTTTCAGCACTCATGCGCCGATTCCTCCTGGACTATTTAGGCATTCTAACATTTTTGAAATAGACGGAAGTATAGAAATAGGCATATTAATCATTCACACGGTCTCTATCTCCAGATTTAGTAATAGTATAGATATAGATTTAGTAATAGTTAGGGAATATTCCGTTCGTTAGACATAGATTAAAGACATAAGACAACGGTTGGATTAAGATATATGACGGATTATTTTCATTCGGTACATTTTGTTTCTAAATTTATAATACTTTCTACCTCGCCCTCATCAGTAGATATACAAACGAATACCTTGTTATGTCAAGGTTATAATTCTGTGTGATAATTCTTGTCTTTGTACAATGCAATTGCTGATATCAATTTTTTCTGTGATGTTTTTCCTTACATTTTCAAAGAAACCATTTAAGAAGTCTTTAATACACCCAGTTCCCAATAATTATTAAGACGACGATTTCTGTTTAGATGTGTGTGTTATACTTTTAATGGATTTGACTAGATTTGTGATGGGGAGCTACATTATACAGATTTGATTTCGACTGAAGAAAACCAAGAGTGGATTTATATAGGCTGCTTAAGAAGGATAAAAAATGATAAATAGATGAAATAGGTAATATAAATTTAAACTATAAAAATACCTAAATACAGCTTTACTATAACTGAAAATCCTTACTATAAATGAAAAAATAAATTTAAAACTTACATGCTAATTTTCTTAGATATAAATTTTATAAGACTTAGACTTTTACAAATGAAATTTTTGTGGAAGAGCGAGACATTCTGCTACAAGTAGAAGTACTTACTTACTAGAAAGTCTCAACATTGTTATATAAATGTATGAATAAAATGAATAATGATATTATTATTATTATTATATTAATCTGAAAATCATGAGTGTATAACAGCGAATCAAAAGGAATCTATTCTGGATTTGATAATGTACATGGATTTTTTACAGAACTGTACGAGATAACAAAAAAAAAAAAAAGAAATCATCGGCACATGACGGTATACGGTATACCAACTCCATGCAAGATATAAAATCCTCATGCAGGAGACGTGAAGCAGTGTTAAAGGTACTATAACTGGTATTATAATCGTTAAATCGCACGGGGAGCATGGTTACTATGGCCAAGTAAATAGGAAGCTGCATACCACGTCCAGTGGTGGAATCTTTACGGTATATTAGGTAAAATGAAGATGATGAGTAAGATGTAACACAATTTGAATAAATAACTTATTCCATTCTTTGAATTTTTACCTTGCATTTTTGTGGTATGAATTTTGAATGGTAAATGAGTATTTTTTTAAAAGATACTTGTAACGCTTGTAACATTACGAATACGCCCATTAATCCCTCCAAGTAAGCTTGTGGTAGGACTGGGGTTGCCAGATGTTCGGGATTCGTTTGGATTCTCCCAACATTTTAAATGATCTCCAGACTCCCAACAAAATTCATAATCTGCAGACAAGCAGCTCCTCGGAAAGTAAACGTATAGCCTTTCATTTAGAAATAACTTGTACTTTGAAGTAAATTGTTTGAATTTTGAATATTTTCTGAATATTACTAAAGGATCCAAATTGGTGGACTCTAGTAGTCCAATGCCAAATACATGTGGCAACCTAAAAATTAAGTGTACTTAAATTAGTTTTGTTTAAAGTACTTTTTATTAGCGCCTTAATTAATTTTTTTTTAATATTTATTTCTCCCGACAACAACCCCAAAATCCCGACTTATTCAAAAATTTTCCAGATATTTAGACCTTCCGATCTGGCAAACCTAGGCTAGGTAGCACTAGGAATGGTTCACCACAGTAATCGAGTGGCGAACGTAGCGAATGAAAGTAAATTTCGGACTAAGCGAAGAAAATTTTTGAGAAAGAATCAGTTTTTTCGCTTTACATGCTTTACATGCACGTACTCTACATATTTTGCATTTTGTTAATGACTGGCGATTCGCTCCGGCTTTGCACGAATTATTTCTGGATATCGACGACAGCGCCACCTATCGGTCCATTGTAAATCTAAGCCATTCGGAGACTAATTTAAACACACACAAAATTTTTCATTAAAATAGGTCGAGCCATTTTTGATTTTTTGCGAGACTAACGATAGATAGGTGAGTGTGGTATATTATAAATACAATTTACATGCTACGCTATGAAGCATTACATTTTACTCTTAAAGTTAACTCATAAGTTGATGAAACTCAACGACTAAACATTAGATACTATAGTAATTTAAGTATTTAATGGGATAGTAATCAATATAATTAGAGGTTTATTTGATAGCAGTGGGCTAGTTATACACATTTACATCCCAGCCAACCTTTCATTTAATTACGATATTTCCAATTACGCAAACTACAAATTAACATTGGATTCGAGTTAACAAACAAGGTTGGATAGGTAAATATACAACTAATAATATTATTTGTCATTTATGTTCTGTAACTATAATTCTTATATTGGTATATTATGTAAAAAATTCCTTTAGGATGCTGTTTCATGTGCAAATTTGCTCCAAAATCATATTTCTCGCACCTTTGTATCACTTTCCAAACTTATCATACCGTTATTGTACCCCTACTGTAGGACTGAAGTCCGTATAAAGTGGGCTCTTTTCAGTGGCATGAAGTGATTGAGAATTTCTCTAATGTTACTGTAATACTTATTTATGAAGGTAAAGCCATTACGTTTACCTTTTAAGCGGCTGTTGTAGCGTTTATGGCGTTATACCACTTGTGCGCGAACTCAAATGGTCGTGGGGTCGAATCCGCCATTCGATTATTGTCGTGAACCACTCTTAATACAAGCATTTTAAATAGCATTGCTAGTATTATTTCCTTAAAAATTACATTTTAAAACATCAGTACAATTGACAATTTGTGGTTTATTTTTGACTTCGGAAGATATCAGATACACTGGCGAATATAAATATTTCCAAAGCAGCTAGCTTTATATTGATTCCTTCACTACTAACAGAAATACTGGCCGCATAAAATGACATTGAAAATATATTTCTCTTTTAGATTCCTAATATATTTACGTTATGCACATAGGCTGCAAGTGAATTTATTTATTTCTATTGTTTATTTTTTCTAAATGTACGCGTACAAAATTTCAATAATGTTAAGCTACGCAGATATATTTTAATTTCCCTTGCAGTTCGCAGGCTCAAGGGACTCCGATCGCTTATTGTCCTTCCCATTTCAAGCATCACATCATTGATTCTTTTCTGCAAACAGCGAAATAATGAGATATTCTTTTTCGCGCTACAAGTCTGAGGGAGAGAGCGAGAGAGAGAGAGAGAGAGAGAGAGAGAGAGAGAGAGATTTATATAAGTAATTAAGTATGACAGCAAGCAGATAGTCCACCTGATGGTTAATTGATATCAAAGATGGGTTAAATTAAAATTCCTTTTAATAGACGACAATGTATGCGAGGACAATATTAAATAGATGTGAAAGAAGTGAGAGCGGTGTGTCAAGATCGTGTCAAATGGAAGTCCATAGTATTTGCCCATCCCTCTGGATTAGCTCGCGGCCTGCAAGCCCTGAGACAAGATGAAGCTGTAACAGTCGCATAGACTAACAGCACTAACATCTAGATAATGGTAGTATGACAGGCGTGATAATCTATATATGTAAATTTCTATGTATTCTTAGTTGCATGGATTGATTCTGACATCTCTTTAACACCATAATGCAATAAGTTGCAGGAATGGTTTCCAATATTTCGTTGGAAAATAACAGACGAATGATTTGCCTGCATCGGTCTTTCTATCTTGGTGTGCACGACAAGATAAAAGCGTTTTTAGTCGTCCTGAAAACCCTAGAAAATCTATCTACAACACTAGGAATATCAAAGAATTAAAGATTCTGAATAATCTTTAATACACAGAGCTTAAGAATCTAAGAGCTTCTAAATATTGTGTATAGTATATATTTTATATCCACGGGACCATGGGCTGCAGCACAAAAAGGCTATATATAGATCCGCTCCTGGTGCTATACCTGTTAGTTTTAATCAAATAAGATGAAAATGAGTGTGTATTCTTTAGTTATAGCTCCGATTTCCTTGTTTCCACACATAAATAGAAAATGCAAAAAGTTTTGTAGACTTTTCATATCGAGAAATCTTTAGGTACATCTATTATATTAATTATAAAGTTCAGAAAATTGCTGTCAGCAAGAATATTTATTTATTTATTTATTTATTCTGTTGCTTAATTTTTAACCTACTTCAAAAAAAAGGTTTCAAGTACGACCCGTGTGTTTCTTATGTGTGTTCACTGTTTCGGAAACATTTGAATCGGTAGAAATGAATATTTTTATTATGAAAGAGACTGTACATCACATACGACATATTAAATAATAGTACTACATATACGCATACACACACGTACGTACGCACGCCTGCACGCACGTTCACCACTTCCACCCCTTCACACACACGTAGCTAAGTCTATATGCTGTGTACAAGTTACTACTTCAGTAATTGGCTGACTGCTCTTAATTATTACGAAATATTTTTTTTACTTTGTCTAACTCGCTGTCTCTAATCCATTTGAATGTGTATTTATTAATATTTACTTAGCTAAATTATTTAACTTTTGTAGGAACGCTCTAATACACTTTACATAAATAATAACCCTGTAACATGAAAATCCACTTAGAAATCAAATCTACGAAATCACGATTCAAATTGGGAAAGTAAATTACGGTGTTCTGTCATATCTAAATTATGTTATACCATGTCATAAGAATGTCTCACAGTGTTTTGCAACATCATTGGAGAGGGGGAGGGGGCATGACTGAAGTGTTCAACATCATTATGTCTTCGAAATATTTTTCTCGGACATGCAGGTTTCCTCACAATGTTTTCCACACTGCCGAGCGGGTGGTAAATAGCACTTAATTTTGCAATTAACAATTTCATTAATGCAGGCGAGATCGTATAATGTTTGAAGGAAAAAAAAACACAAGCCTGTGCCTAATAGTGGTATAGATCTGTAACTTTATAATAAGGAGACCTTCTGGGGGTCATGAGGAGTCCTATGTGGGCCAGTAATGAGTTAACTATAGTTTCTTTATCACTTTCATAAGATTTTAATTGATTAATGGAGATGCAAATTTTTCCTCGACTTTTCCGCATTGAATAGTGAGCCGTTAGAAGTATCTTTCAAGACAAATAATGAAGTTGCGTTAGCCATATTTAGCATAAATTTAGTTTTCAAAATATTAGACTCCAACTTATCCCACAATGTGTTTGTTCCTTTATTGTAGTTTTTTATATGATGCGATAAAAAAATAGTTCTTTATGAAGTCAGATTATCAAACAAAGTAAGAAATTCACGGATGAATTCGATGAATCATTAATTCACTATGCAAATAATTTTACAGAGTTGCGACAAAGTGTAAATAAATGGCTCGATAGTGTTTATATCTAATAGCTGTAAGTAAGAAATTTGATTGTAAAAAATAGTAAAATTACTAGGAGGTATGAGCCCTGTAGTCTGTGCCCAGGAGTCGGTCTGGGTGCTTATCTACTTATTGCTGCAGGTTCGTCTTCAGTTTTATAAGAAAAAAATTTAAACTAAGTACATGAGGGTAATATGGTCACCTTTGCTTTTGGCTTTGGCTTTGCCGCCCTATAAAACCAAAACTAAGAGATCGATAGAAACCGTTTAAAACTCACCACCATTCTGATTTCTTTAATTAAAAAAAAATCGAAAAATTATAGTAAGAATTTGTGTAAAGTAAATTAAAGTGTTAATTTAGGTAATTTTATCTTTTTATACCTCAAGCTCGTACAATACAAAAACACAAAGTCGTATACTATAACCAATATATTAATAAAAAAAAATAGCAAACAAACATTGGCAATAATTAGGAACACTTCGAAAAATGAACCTAAAAAAAACGAACTACATTACACAATACTAAAATCGACTAAAATATTTACTATAATATCTATCAACTGTTAAAATGGAGTCCCTATAAAGAGCTATCATATCATAAAACCTTCTATACTTTAGACCATTCAAATGGTCTAAGTTCTAAAAAAAAAACAAGGCTATAGTTTTTGAGTTATAAGAAAGTGACCATATTCACCGGATGACCATATTACTCTCACGTACTATATTTATAATTATTATTTGCTTAATGAAGACAAGTTGCATTCGATAACAAAGTACGTACCTATATTGCAAAACAAAATCGTCTGACGAGAATACATTTTACGGCCTTCCGCCTAATAAAGTAGACATAAAAGTTTTCCTAGAACAGCGGCTTGGTCTACCTTTTATGTCTCTTATATTACTTTATTAGGAATACTTCTTGTGCACTAAAACGTTAATGGCGTTTTGTACATGCTGAAGTTGGTTGAACATTAATGTGACGAAATAAAATATTTTTAGTATTGCATTCTATTAATATATAAATTATTCAATTGTTCTGTTGTAGATTTCGACCATTGCGTCAATTTCATAATATTCACAAACTATCAGCTGAATTCTATAGTGTCAGGATATATAAATCAATGGTGTCAGGAGTCTGCAAAAGCAGAGGCACTGCACATGTTTTAATCTACCCGCGTTCAATGTTGCTCTGTAAACCTCTCAGAAATTAAATTATACAGTAAAACCGTAGGCTTTCAAAATCAACAATTTGTGTTTTGACACAAAATTGGACTTCAGCTAGATTTTGAACTTAGGAAACGAGGTATTCTAATTAATAGACCACGCGGCCGTCTTGCTGTCTGTAGACGGCAATGGAATATTTTCATTACCGTCCGGAAATTTTAAATTCAATGCTGGTTCCATAACTCTTCCTTAAATAAAATATTTTTTCTTCGCTTCCTGACCAAAATCTAGGAACGTGGTGTTAGCAGTTATATAAACAATAGGTTTTACTATTGGTCACGTTCTACAAAAATAAATCCCTATAGCATATTTTGTAATTTTTTTAACGCTTTAACAAAATAGTTATTGGGTAATTGTATGAATTAAAAATCTATATAAATATTATTGCTTTGATTTTCTCTAGTTTCAGTAATCAGTCATTAAGTAAGTCATTTTTATCTCCTCTCTTCCTCTCTGTAAATTCCTTATCAGAAAGTTATTTCACAATTAATTTAAGCATAATATTTTTTCATCCATCAATAGAAGTTTTTAATACTATTATATATTTTTATGATTTTTTCATCGTCATTATGAGTGAAATAAAATGAGAATATATATATATATATATATATATATATATATATATATATATATATATATATGTATGTATATATGCTATAAGTATGTATATTTCAATATGTGTTGTGTATGTATTTATTATGTATATATATTTTAAAGTATGTACACTTTATATAAGTATCATGTTACGAACATCGCATTAAGTCCATCCTATGTATCCTTTACCTACTTTATTTTAGTTATTTATTTATTTATTTAATCTTCATTATGCACCTTATATACTAAGGGATATAAAGGGCGAACTTAATGCCTTATGGCATTCTCTGCCAGTCAACCCTGGATGATTTGAGAGACTGTGGCAGGTGTAATAAATCACTTCATAAATAAATAATAATGATATAAAACAAAATAAAATGCAAATGAATAGAATAAATATATATTATAAAATATACATATATAATATATATATATATATATATATATAAATATATAAAGTATTCTATACAAAACTATAAGTAAATAAAATATTATGAGACAAAAAATAAAATAACACAATACATATTAAAATACATTATACAAAATATTACTTATAAAGTCAAGAAAAAAACACAAAAACAATAGTAGTCATGGTATTATTCTTACGACAGAATTAACTCGATACTAGTATCCTTTTAAAGTATACTTTAAGGTGTTACATTTAAGTTTTCAAATAAATAAAGCCGCGGTAGGTCCCAAGACGTTAATATTGCTTCAATGAGTGTTAGCGGATTTCACGTGCTTCCGTTTTTTTAACTCCCGAACTTTTGACAGGAATATTTACTTCGAGAACACAAACATTTTTAATAGAGCAAGTGTTAAACTAGTGGTAGTTGTTATTGATTTTGAAATATTGGGACAATACGTAAAAGCCATTATCAAAGTGGTTGGAAGAACTTTGCGAAGTTCCCTAATTGTTTAGCAAATTGCTTTGCTTCGTCGCCTCAAGGAACTTTCAAAATTTATTTTAATCTAATAAAAGCTTTACGGTAATTATCTTACGCTTTTCATGCGCCGAAATTATTTGAAGTATAGATAATAATTTTTAATAAATTTATGTTTATGCTAGGCAAGACATAATTAATATGATAATCTATATTTTATTTCTATTTTTAAAAGAGTAATATTTATATTGTTGGATATGAATCGGTCATTGGTTATTCACAAATATGTTAATATTGAAGGAATCCTTGTTATAATATAATCTCCGAATCGTTTTGTAAAATCCAGCTGGTTTTGTAAAAGTCAAATAGAACCCTGCGCACTAGACTGCCCAGTTTGCGGCAGTCACCTACTCTAAAAGAAACTACCTATCATGACCGCTAAAATTTTTCTGTACTGAAAGTAACTCTAAGCCAGAAGAAATAAAAACCAGAAGAAAGAGCCTGATTACGCATTACTTTCTCTTTAATGACAGTTGCAGCTAATGTTGGAAGGATCTGGAGAACCAGTAATTTAATGTTAATGCCAAATTTGTAGATCAAGAGTATGATTGGATTTAAGGAAGTCCAAAAGCCATTGAACCTCAGGTCTTCCACAAAAGGTGCACTTAAACATAAACACTCACGCCTGTCACCCAGAGGGGTAGGCAGAGACTACAGACTACAGAACATTTGGCACGATCCTGACACACCTCTCTCGCCTCTTTCACTTTATTTCAGAAGAAAGTCTCTGCATATGTTTGGCTGCTAAATATGTGCGGAGACTAAAGGACAATACTTTGTCTCGCTTTTGCTTCTAGCGGCCATTTACCTAACTTGAAGTCGTGCTAATGGCTGTTTTGACCAGAAGTACTTCCTACTTTCGTAGAGGTTCTAACTATTATGTGCTATCTACGAAGTCAATCCTTGCTTCTAGCTTAAATTTTTTTTAAATTTATTTAAACGTGACATATTCAAATTTTGATCAGTCAGGATGTGATTAATATGAATTAAAAACATTAGTCCACCTAAGTTTTTACAATGAAAAAAAAAATCATTGTTTAAAATTTGGTGGGCTAATGTTTAATGTTTAATAACAAATTTCACTTTATAAGCACATGCATAAGATTTTTCTATATAAGAGAGCCCATTTGAAGGCCATTTGAACACCATGTCGTGTTACAGGTAACACTAGAGAAATAGCGGGAGCGTTATCGGCCTTTTAGAAAGGAGTAGACTATTTTCTTGATAACATTTCTACATCATCTTACCTTGGTATTGTAGTCAAGTACTGGTTTATAGTAACGAAAATAGTATCTCATCACATGTCATCAGGTTACTCCTTTCTAAAAAGTTGGCAACGCACCTGCAATTCTCCTGTTGTTCCGGTTGTCCACGGGCAGCGGTAGTCAATTACCATCAACCATAATATAGCTGCAGCGTGGCTCTACCACGTATATTGGTTTATTTCTTACATCATTTTATTCATCCATTTATTAGAGCCTATAATGTCCACTGTTCAACATAGGCCTCCACCATTTGCCTCCCAGAGGGAATATTTGTCACAGAACGATACTCACAGCAAATCACCCAGCAAAGCACCCCATACCACAGAATAAATAATAGTACTATGTATCCATAGCTTATTTTAGGTTTACGAGTATGCCCAATAATGGTCACCGCTAGACTTTCGTGCCGCTATAACTATTAGTACCCGGATGACCGAGATTTGCACGGGTTTTTTTAAAGTTATAAAAAATTAAAAAAAAAAAAAAAAAGAAAAAAAAAATTTTTAATAAAAATATTTTTAAAAAAAAAAAAAAAGCAAAAACAAAAAAAAAAACCAAACACCACCCCACCCCCCCACCCCCCCCCCCCCCCCCCCCCCCCCCCCCCCCCCCAAAACCCCCCCAAACTCCCCAAAAAAAAAAAAAAAAAAAAAAAAACAAACTCCAATAACTATTAAATATATATAAAAAAAAAAAAAAAAAAAAAATTTAAATCACGTCAACCTATCATCAGCGTTCCAGTTCTACTATCTTTTCTACAACTAATTGTTTACATTTATTCTCCACCGCTTTCCCTCGCTATGTAGTCTAAACTAGAATGTAAAAATAGTATTTAACTTGAGGCGTGCTGAACTTTTTATTTGCATAGCAACCATCCCAGACGTTGTGGAAATGTAATTTTTTTGATTGTATTTATTATGACGGTCCTAAGCCCGTTTAAAGTATGAAGGGAAAATTGGAATCATAATGCACGTCGCAGTTAACAACTTAGTAGCGAGCGTGAGTACCTAAATAGTAGGCAAAAGCTCCGTGCATTGACTCGTACACACACGAACTAAAATAGAGGATGTTGTTCGAAAATACGTAAATATAAATGTATCGGTATACGTACATACAAATGTTGATAAGTACAATGATAGCGGCCAAAATATAGAAACTGACAAATGGTAAAATTAACAAATTTTTATTTCTTACATATTTGTTATTCAATACAACCAAATCAATGTATTCGAAGTCAATTAAATACGCATTTTTAAAGATTACTCAAAAACTACTAGCTGGATCTTGATTAAATTTATACGAGAAGCACCAGCTTTCAGATAAAGTTAGAATCATAAAAAGGTTCACCCAGAGAAAAGTTATGAACACATAAAAAACATACAGTCGAAATGAATACCTCCTACTTTTTGAAGTCGGTAAAAAAGTAAAGTAATTTATATATTAGTATTCCAAGTTTTAATTAAGACTTTGAAAGTAGCGAAAGATTTATCATAACGGATGTGGAGAGTTAAAGAATTCCACAAGCTCATCAATCATTATAACTTTATAAATGAGAGAAGGCCTGTGCCCAGCAGTGTATATATGTATTGTATATTTATATGCTCGGCAGTAAATCATGAAGAAATACGTATTTCGTTATAAAGAACTTGTTTTATATTATTTTGCTTCAGTAAAATTATTTCACACATAAAAATACAAATACGCACCCGGGAGAGCTTACACCATACCTTAACAATTCAACCGTAAATAACGAAGTTTGAAAACCGTTCGGGAAAAGAATATAGGTAAAAGAATGTCAATACATGGTTTCCCTTTGAAGTGTGTTTATTTATCATCAGATCAAGATTTTTAATTTTTTTTTCAATGCTTTAGTATATTAAATAAGTGACTGAGAATAATAGAATTTCATACTACTAATAATAAAAGAAAGTAAGGGCAATATTCCTGATACAGAAAATAAATAATTTATTGCATTGTAGCAACAAAAAAGCTACTGAATCTGCATTATGCTGCAGCAGTATATTGCTACAGTGCTGTTTAATATATCAGCACCACTGATAAGACTTATGAACAGTCATCATTCATAGATTTGTAATTATTTACATAATTAATATAACAATAACTATTAAGCGAAATATACGATAGAATATTTCTAATTAAGCATAAAAAGAATCAAAGAAAAAAAAATCATGAACGGTCTTGTAGATATCGACGTCAATATAATCAATTTATAGTATTTTTTTTTAAAACGAGCTTTATTTAAATGCTAAAAAAACAGCAATTTATTACATTACAATTTTATAAAAACCATAATTTTTGGCTTAGAATTATTACCTACCTATGTGAATTCTTGTTAATGTACACAGGTGAATCTTTTATATCATATAAATTATGTAATGTTATAAATTGGTGGCTTTGATTTAAATATAAAGTTTATTTTAATCTTATTGGAGCATTTAAATAAAAGCTTGTTTTTAAAAATGTTTTTTTTTAATATAAATTTATTTTTTAGTTATCCTGGACATGTTTCTAAGTTTGTTCGTTTCATTTTATGCGTTATTGTTGGTTTTTGATCGCAATGTTAGATCCGCCATCTTGAATTTATTATTAATTGATAATTTATATTTATCGCTAGTAATTGACCTTTGTCAGTCTTTACATTTGTTCGAGCACCACCTAACTATCCATATCATGAGGGTGAGTAAAACACAGTCCACCATCTTAAGGGGTCCATCATAATGGATTTAGAGTGACGTCATTTTACTTTTCGTATTTTTCCCAGCAAACCCTTTCATATAATAACCACGTTATGGGAGTGTGTAAAAAATAACTATTCTGCCATCTTGGTTGGTCCGACATATTGGATTTATAATGACGTCACTTAGCTAGGCGTACTTTTAAAATTCAGTTGTAAAATTTGAACCCAACAGTTCTACTCCCAAATCGTAATCGGGGACTCCAACATCCCCAGGATAGTAAAATTACAGGCAGTTGGAGCAACTAAGTTCTTAATCATCAACTTAGATCCGCCATTTTGAATTGTTTAGCGCCAGCAGTTGACGCTTGTTGCCCAACAACATTTGTTCGAGCGCCAGCAATATAATATTATAATATCGCCTTGTCATATGAGATGTCCGCTATATTGGATTTGAATGACGTCTCTTCACTTATTGTGTTCCACTCCTCAAGCCCTAACATATCATAGGGGTTTCTGTGGAAATGATAAATAGCTATTTTCTAACGTCCGCCATATTGAATTAAAATTAGCGGCATTTAAGTAATCTTAGATTGTTGCGAGAACCAAACCTGTGTGTTAAATTTTAGCGTCATAGCTTCAGTGTAAGTGGGTAGGATATTGATTGTAAAATTCCAGGACAAACATACAAGTGAAGTTAAATAAAAGCTTTTAATTAATACAATTAAAATGTGTAATGTTGCTCTCCCTATCTCTGCGCTAAAGGCCACAGAAGAGAGATAAATAATACTTAATTTTAGTAAGCGATAATCAACAACTATCTACTCGCTTATGTAAGGCTGGTAGCGAAAAAGGGAAGTAAAGGTTGTTTAAATAGAATAAGGGTGATAAACGAGAACATAATCAACCTGCTGGTAAGTGGATGCTGTGCGATATAAGAATATCCACTTTTCATATCCTCTCGTAAGTGTCGTAACTCAGGGAGGAAAATAAACGAAGAGGTGGCGTCCTCTGATAATAACTAGAAAATAAATAACTGCCATTAGCAAAACCGCTACTTCTACCCTACCAATTTTTTTATTTAATAGTTAATAGCAAAGCGTACAGCAATTTTTGATATAAATGATATTAAACAAAAATGAGTCAATAATTTTTATTTTAAATTATGATAATAAAGGTTTTTATTTGATAAGACTTATCTCCCTTATCCGCAGGAATTAACCATCCCTTTTAATCATTCAAAATACCAAGATAACTTTTAATCATTCAAATGAAACTCTTTCTGAGAAATGTCTACACAGGCAAAAGGTGATTTCATAAGCGTTATTTTGGCAGAATTTGATACGGAATATTTAAAAAAAATGGCGATGGAAGCTATAAAACAGATTATAATAATGTTTATCTTATGAAAATTATATATAAAAGTTATATGCACCAATATCGAATTTACTTAACTCTAATATTTGCGAACATTATTGCTTAAACACATCATTCATCTTACAAGCAAAATGTTTTCACAATATTAGATAGACGTGAATTATTATTTTGATGTTTTTTGTTTACCCATCAGAGTAAAGATCTTTAATGTAACACTAGTGTTTGCAAATCGATTTCATTACAATGTTACCTACCGAATTGAACAAAGAAAATTGTGACTTTATATTTTAGCTATTTGGGTTTCAATTAGGGTAAGAATCTTAAGTAAAAATTGTTTTGTAAGGAAATAGAGCAAAGTATGTAAATTTTCCTATTTCATAGACATATGTCGAAGAAATTAAACATTTGTCATAACGCGACACAATACCAGTTTATTAAATATTTTAGCGAAGTTTGAGAACTATCAAAATTTATTTTAGGTAAAGTCAGTAAGTAATACCTTAGAAATTTATTGAATGCCATAATAAGGAACCACAGGCAAAGTATATAATAATAGTGAAAAGTTTTTTAAATACATACGTTTTCTAAGAAAAGTATGCATGTGTGTGATATTGCGAATAAACAATTAGTAAAAATAGAACGAACTGCAGTGTTTTACGATCTGAAGTGTAGAGATAACCACAATAATTACGGGCTGTGAGACATTCCATCTTAATTTTCAGTTGTGAAAACGCATCTCTAGCCTTCTTTGTCTGAGGTTGCAGGTACCTTACGTTCTATGAAATGGATTTTAAGAACAGACTACTGAAGCTGTTATGTGTAAATTATTTTCTTTTTATTTTTAATTGTTTTTAAAGTTTTAATTATATTACTCATTTGGATGGATTGAAGAATATCGAAATAAAATTTCATCTTCTATTCCATCTTAATTTTCAGTTGTGAAAACGCATCTCTAGCCTTCTTTGTCTGAGGTAGGTTGCAGGTACCTTACGTTCTATGAAATGGATTTTAAGAACAGACTACTGAAGCTGTTATGTGTAAATTATTTTCTTTTCATTTTTAATTGTTTTTAAAGTTTTAATTATATTACTCATTTGGATGGATTGAAGAATATCGAAATAAAATTTCGTCTTCTATTTTCCACCTTCGGGGTGAATTTTTTTCCTTAAATTAATAAATTAATATGAGACTACCCCTGAAGTATATATAAACTGTTTATAAAAATAAGAATCATTGAAATCGGATCAGTCATTACCAAATGGCTGATTTCTGAAAATAAAGATTAAAATATTATAAACTCCGTACTTTCATAAAATTAAATACATCGTCTGTCACTCTACTGTATAGTACAGTAGAGTTCCTGATGTATAATAAGTATTGTTAACATTTAAATTAAATGTAAGAAGCAAGAACACGGCTAACGTTAAGATCCTGTAAAAAAAACGGCAAAGATATTTAACGAGGAATCGTTTTAAAACTCGATTAGGTTACTATTACATAACTAAAGTCAGAAGTAAAGATTAGTCATTGCAAATGCGATACAAAAGAAACGAGGTTTTATTATTAAAATACATACATACTATAAAGAAAGTTTATAAAAATAATATTAAAGTTTAGATAGAAATATAGAAATGAAAGAAGGCTTACACAAAGTAAATGGAAAACAGCATAGGGAAACTTTTAAGAGTAGTCTCGATGACTCGTTAAGATATCCTTTTTGGAATGTGAGCGAATTAAAAATACTTAAATGTTTTTTGTAATTACTATTTACATGCGGATAGTAGCAAATTAGTTTTCATACTTATTTTAATGCATATTTTAAGGCAGCGCTTGACTACAATCCTGTAATGTAGCAAGCGGCGATAAACCCCAAATGGTTTGTTGAAAAAAATTGCGCCAACATAGCTTAAAGACAGCTTGAATTGACAGATTGTACTCGGAGGTAAAGACAGACGCTACCAAATTATTTCAGTTCTTTGCTGCGCACAGCGTCTTACGAAAGATGAAGCAAAACATTTTGATCGAATGTGTGGTATATGGTAGGTCGCTCAGCGAGCTATGGAGAGGGCTATGCTCTGAGTTTCTCTGCGTGATAGACTCAGAAATGAGGATATCCGCAGTAGAACCAGAGTGACCGACATAGCACAACGGATTAGTAAGCTGAAGTGGCAATGGGCCAGCCATATAGCTCGAAGAACCGATAACCGATGGGGAAGAAAGGTTCTCGAGTGGCAGCCTCGTACCGGTAGGCGTAGTGTAGGGCGACCCCCCACTAGGTGGAGTGACGACCTGGTAAGATATGCAGGAAGTCGATGGATGCAGGTGGCTCAGGACCGTGATTTGTGGCATTACTTGGGGGAGGCCTATGTTCAGCAGTGGACTTGTGAAGGGCTGTGATGATGATGATGATGATGTGTGGTATATGGACAATAAAGAGGTAGGACCCGCCGACTCTCTAGTTGACTGATGGTGGAAAGGGGAGGAGGAAATTAAATCTAATACCTACGCACACTGTCCAGTGTTTATCCTAAAGAATACTGAGAGGCTAACTACTCTGCGCCTTGTGTTTGATTTATTATTGATCATTTAAAATTTAGTAAAATATGATATGCAGTACTAAGTTAAATATAATTTGTATTTTTTATGATGATTAATTTGTTAACTTTTTTTTCAGTACATTTAGATAGATTTCGCGCCAGATATTCTGTGTAAATTCTTAATGATGATATTTTAAACGAGGTAGCTCTGCATTTGCATTATTGATTTCGCTATTTAAGAACTTCCAAGTATATTGGCACGGGATATAAGGGACTAACAATATAATTTATTAACATCATCATCCTAATAACAACTCAACATAATAAAAAAACTGCGTTTGCCAGCTCGCCTTCCGAGCGTTGTAACAATGGCTATATCCCCTCCTCTATGAGGGGCAGAACTGTGTCCAGCAGTGGGCTTTTATGGACATGGGCTGCAAAAGATGAATGGATCGATGGATATTGGTACCTAGCTCAGGGGCTAAGCGCTGGCCGTGAAATTGACAGTATGCAAGCATCCCGTATTCGACCAATAAAAGGTTTTTAAATTCAATACAAATGATTAAAACTACTTTTACGGATTTTATCGCGTTTATTTTTTGCTTTTAATTACTTTTATTTTTAATTCCCGACGTTTCGGGGGCTTTCCAGCACCCATGGTCACGGGGGACTGAGATGACTGACGTCCCGATGTCATTGTTAAACCCGGAGTACCTTCAGCTTTTTTAATTATTGTTTATGGTCCGATCTATGCAAAATGAACTGACTATGTCTTGAGGTCTTGCAGTGGTATGCTTGGTATGCTTGGCAAAAATAAACGCGATAAAATCCGTAAAAGTAGTTTTAATCATGTGTTGTGGTCGCGTAAATATAAGAAATCTTCAATACAAATATAATAAAATCACGCACGTAAGCTGCCACACTTTGAGTGGATACAAAATGCAAAGGGCAGACGGTACGCTGAACAAAGTTCTAACTTATAATCCGTATCTCCGATGTTACCTAATAAAGATTGGCAGTTCACTGGATCGAACAAACTTGGCTCTAACCTTTATTGCCCTGGAAAAATAAATCTTATAATTGAGGTATCTGGTACGTTTTGGTTATAACAATAATTTGCTGGGCTAAAGCGAAGTTGAGAGAAACATTTTCGGTTAAGTATATTACGTTTATTAAAACACGCGCTGTTCATGAGTAAAATGGAAAATTAATTATTTTAACACAACTCGAAATTAAAAAAATTCAAGCGGAACCATTTATGTAAAACAAACTTAAATTATCTTAAGTTAAAGGCGTTGAATAAACATAGGCATTTGATTTACATTGAAAAAGATTGTAATAAGCTTTGTCGAGAGTATCTCAGATACATAAATCAACATATAGGATAATATTAGATAAGTATATAAACTTTTTTACGTGGTAGTCATGCTGCAGTTATATTGGTAGTATAGTTGTAGCACGAATGGGTCGGCTCGACCGGGGAAGGACCACGCTCTCACAGAATACCAGCGTCAAATAATAGCTTAATGCTGCTGGGTTTCGTATGGTGAGTGTAGAGAACCGGAGACCCTTTTTACGGGAAACGAGGCATTCCACCTAAGTCCTCACGGATGAAAACGCATCTGCATTTTAATTCGTAATCGAGAATAGATGTAGATGTCTATGGGCCACAGCAACCACTTACCATCAGGTGGACTGTGAGATCGTTTGTCATCCTATCCTATAAAAAAAAGTGTAAACTCGCAATGTTTTCAGTTGCATGTCATAAATAATGCAAGGGAAGTAGTAATACGGGTAACTTTAGTATTCACATAGAGATGCTATTTGTTGGTAAGTACTAAGTTCTCGGTCGTCTTGAGAGTAGTTTCGCATCTAACTTGTCATTAGTTCATTACCGTGATTAGTTGCAAGCTTTGAGAGGAGAAGGATCGTCGGGGTGAGGAGAAATGGAGTGGGATCACCCCACCTGCCTCACGACTAACGGGGCTCATTAATGTTTCACGGCTGTGAGCGGCGGCGGCATAATTTATTTGAAATAGGGAACTGAAAAAACAATCGCAGCGAAAAGAGAAAGTTTTACAGCCAATTTCCCTGATATCCCGAGTATTTTTCCGATCGATTGTTAAATGACATAAAACAAGGAGTTTCCTCCTCGAAGTTTCTTCTCCATCTTAGGCTTGCTAGATACTTACACAGCGATCAAAATTAAATATTCAAGCTTTAAAATCAAATCGACCTAAATTTACGGTTTTGAGGGGAGAGTTTTAAAACTTTGTTATTTTCTTGATAATGTTGTAAAGTGATAATGGAGTAATTGAAATATTTATACATTTAAATGTATTTAGCGTAACCCTGTCTTAGACGTATTTTTTGGTATGAATTTTTAACATCGATCTTTTTAAAACAAGTTTCTCTTTTTCTTACCTGATCAAGTTTAAGAAGTTCTTCAGGTGTATCTGGCAGCTGCCCCAGCATAAGTGGCGGGTTGATATTGACTTCTTTCCCCAATGAACGGACAACTTCCTCACGGTTGTAACGATCAGCAAATACACACGATGCAGGGATCAAGCCATGAACGGTGTAGCTAATAGCTCGAACAAGGATTCTGTAAAATTAGATACTTTTAGAATGATGGTAACTTATGAAGGTTACCTGTGCTAATGAAATTGTAATAGACATAAAAATAGGATTTTCATTTATCTTTATAATAAATTATTATTGCCATGTGTTGGCGGCGTAACAGAATTCACTACCCCATATCATGCCATGAGTGTTGGGAGGAGACAGCGAGAAATTCAAACAGGAGATGGACAGTGGATCTTCCTAATAACCCACCTACCACCTGTTACAGTAGAAATTACCTACAATTTAAGGGGAAGTTCTATATTCAGAAGAGGGCTTGTGATGACCTGTGATGAATGAAGTAAATGAAATGATAGGTTATTCTTTATAAACTTAATTTTTTTATATAGAAATATTAGTAATCTTCATCATCATCATCATCATTACAGCCCTTCACAAGTCCACTGCTGAACATAGGCCTCCCCCAAGTAACGCCACAAAGCACGGTCCTGAGCCACCTGCATCCATCGACTTCCTGCATGTCTTACCAGGTCGTCACTCCATCTAGTGGGGGGTCGCCCTACACTACGCCTACCGGTACGAGGCTGCCACTCGAGAACCTTTCTTCCCCATCGGTTATCGGTTCTTCGAGCTATATGGCCGGTCCATTGCCACTTCAGCTTACTAATCCGTTTGGCTATGTCGGTCACTCTGGTTCTACTTCGGATATCCTCATTTCTGAGTCTATCACGCAGAGAAACTCCGAGCATAGCCCTCTCCATAGCTCGCTGAGCGACTTTGAGTACTTTTTTTTTGACGACTTTGAGACTTTGAGTTTGAGCGAGTTTTTAGTAATCTTATTAATTAACATTACTAATATTCCTTTTAACCACTCCTGGTAAGCTTGAAATGCTTGTGTTAGGAGTGGTTCACGACAGTAGTCAAATGGCGGATTTCAACCAACGACCTTTTGAGTTCGCGATCCGCGCCCTGCCTTTAGGCTATTGTCGCTTTTGAATTTTCATTTGAATTTTAATTTAAATTAAATTTTAATTTTTATTGGAATTCAAAGCATACAGGACTTCCAAAAATGGGACCGCCTAAGCTAAGTGAGCGCTTGTCGAGGAATCGCAGCATCATTGCTTTAGAATATATCGTACGTATATTTGCATAAACGAGTCGTTTGAAAGCGTTTAATTATTACAGAAACGTCCATTTTGTGAGAATATTTCTTTTTCGCATCACGGTTTTTGTGTAGAACAAGTGTGGCCCATAGATATTTACGTCTATCCTCGATAAAGAATGAAAGTGCAGATGCGTTGCCCTGAGGACTAAGACGGAAAGCCTCATCTCAAGTTAAACGGGGTCTCCAATTCTATACACCCACCATATGAAACACAGTAACATTGAGTCGGTATTCTGTGAGAACGTGGTCCCTTAGTGATAGCTGAACCATTCGGGATTCGGAATTCGAGAGGTCCCTTATTAATTACCATCCAGGAGCAGTTCCTCCGTATCGGTAGTATCTATGGGTGTTCCTCAGGGCTCGATTCTCAGCCCTTAATGAATAATCATGATATAGTTTTATTAGCATAATGTCATATGGAATCTTGAATAGGTTTTACAGAAGAGAGTCATAATAGCAATTTGTAATCTAGGTCCGAAAGAATCTCTTAGAGATAAATTTAAAGGAATAAATATACTAATTTTCGCTTCCCAGTATATATTTATTATTACGACAATTTAATGTATGAATACAAAAAAAAAAATAGTTTTATTAAAAACAGTAAATGTAAATAGAGCCGTGGTAACTCAGATGGTTAACGCTCGCTGTAAATATAACAGAACGTGAGTAACCGGGGTTCGATCCCCGCCGGCAACAATGAAATTGTTAATTGCAATTATTTTAAGTGCTGATTTACCACGTCCTCGGCGGTGAAGGAAAACAGCGTTAGGAAACATGGATGTCCGAGGAATAAGAAAAAAAAATATTTCGAAGACATGAATGAAATTCGCCAACACGCATTGGGGCAGCGCGACGGACACTTCCTGGCCCTAAAACCCTCTCAGAAATGAGGGGAGGCCTGTGCCCAGCAGTGGGACGTATATAGGCTGTAACTTTACTTTTACATTCTGTAAATACTAGGAACAAGCACAAGTTAGTTATACCAGTTACTCCAAAGAGTCAGTAATTCCATTTGGGGCAATGTATACGCTTTTACTACATAGAATTCCAGAAAATGTGCAGACCTTATCTATCAAAAGGCTTAAATATTTATTAAACAAAAGCTTGTCTAACAAGGGGATTATACTACTAAAGAGTACATGATTGATAATAATCCGTGGGAATGAGGTGGTCGCTACCCTGCTGATCTTAATGTTTCCGTAACAATTGCATGAAATATATTGTAATTTGTACTTTTAAAAAAAAGTTTCGTTGGATTTCTAGCTGATTATTCCCAGTACAGAGGTTATTTTTCTGAACAAGTGATAAAAGTAAAAAATGACTTTCAATAAGTATTACATATAATCACTACCCTACTCTCTCTTTTATTTAATGCACTAGTAAGTACATTGAATAAAAATGATTCTATTCTATTCGTATTACCACCACTATATATCTTCAGCATCATTCTACCACGTCTTTATTTTGCTCTTTACTTAGGAGATTAAAATGAAATAACCATTAAATAAACTTCATCAATCTCGTTTCGATGGAATCGCAAATGTTGACAAGGCAAGTTGACAAGACTTCTTACAGATGAAACAGTTTTTACTGCTATGATTTTTTAAGCCCCATATTGGTATAGATTTTTATTGTTTTTTATAGGATAGGGTAACACACGAGCACACAGTCCACCTGATGGTAAGTGGTTGCTGTGGCCCGTAGACACCTACATCTATGCTCGATTACGAATTAGAATGCAGGTGCGTTGTCACCCGTGAGGACTAAGATGGAATGCCTCGTTACCAGTAAAAAAGGTCTCCAGTTCTCTACACTCACCATACGAAACACAGCAGCATTAAGCTACTATTTTACGCTTGTATTCTGTGAGAGCGTGGTCCTTCCCCGGTCGAGCCGACCCATTCGTGCTACAACTATACATACTACTATTATAATTGCAGCATGGTTCTACCACGTGTAAAAATTCTCCATGTATAAGAGGACTTATGTCAATATCATATTTCTTATGTCATATTTCTTAATGGTGACCTACCACCGAGAAAATGTCAAATCAGCACTTTAAATTTACATTTAAACATTTGTTTACTTTATGCGGCAATCAAGCTTGGATTTATTGTAAATCATTTAATACAAAATAATAATATATAACTAAGTTAGAGTTCAGTCTATTACGAGAATATAGTTTAGTTATATTTGCATTAGAGGAGATTGTAATCATTATTGCCTATTTATAAAATTATGCCTATATTAGCACACATATATATATGTATATGTATATATTGTATATATATATCTTTTATCATTATCACCTGTAGTGCGATTATCTAACTCTGAAGAGAATCGGTTTTTGTGGTAATTACTGTACAACAACTTTTCATATTACCAGCGTAAAATAGCTCAATGCTGCTGTGTTTCATGTGGTGAGTGTAAAGAACTGGAGACCCTTTTTACTCCAATATACGAGGCATTTCATCTTAGTCCTCAAGGGTGGTTACGCGTGTATATTTTGATTCTCAATCGTGGATAGATGTAGATGTCTATAGGCCAGGGCATCCATTTACAATCAGGTGTAAATCATCAATTTACACAAGGGCGTTGATCATCGAGAGATAATGTATAATAGTTCAGTAGGTTTTGTTTTATTTTTCCAAAACAATTTGTATGTAAGAAATATTGAAAATATTATATGTATTACAGAATATAACTAATTTTACAGTTTTTATTGGGTTTAATTTTTTTTAAAAATTCAGGAAGTTCGGGCAGTTTAGAGAATCTATGACCGTTGGGAAGACTGAAGTGTCAGTGCCATAGTTAATGATCGTTTACCTTCAAATTTTAATTTTTTTTTAGTCTGATCTACGCAGAATGAGCTAATCGTAAAGGTTTGGAGTAGTATGCTTGGGTTCGGATTTAACTTTATTAATTATGGGATTCAAAGTAGACGGTAGCACCCAGCTATCTTCTTTATTGAAATTAAGATGTTTTTTTAATTACAATAGCACCGCAAATTATCTGGTGTATGAATCAGTGTTCTTTTGCGAGGATTTGTGTTCCATTAAGTCTGATATATTGGTTGGAACGATCCTGAACATGACATACTGCAAACTTCTTGGAGCGTCGGTGCTTCACACTACCGTTATGCTATCGCTGCTCAGCGATATGTAAGGCATCGTCGAGAATTCAAAAAGGTTAAAATATACGCGATAAAATCCGTAGAATTAGTTGTGTTCAAAGTGATGTATTCGCGTAAATGTAAGAAATAATTAAATATGTAAATTATTTTTACAATATAAGTATAAAAATACAATCAATAATATTAACATTACTAATATAGCCACCATAACACAACTATATAATGCTTGTGTTATGATGGCCACACTCGGTCAGTTCAACTGATCATTCCAACTGATCAGTTCAAACTAAAACTGTTGATATTTTTTAAAATATTAAATTTTCGATATATCCATAAATAAGCTTATATGTAAAACTCAGATATTGAAATATATATAATCGAACGATATATCGAAAATCCACTATTTTAAATAATATCAACAATTTTACTTTGAACTGATCAGTTGGAATGATCAGTTCAACCGACCGTGTGTGGCGTATATTAGGATAAGTAGTGTTTTACAACAGTAGTCGAGAGGCGGCTCCGAACCTACGGCCTTTGAGTTCCCGATCTGCACTCTGCCATTAGGATATTATCGCTTATTTTTACAATAATATGTAACATAGTGGACTCTTTTTTCCATATAAAAAAATCTATTAAGCGTCTTACAATCTATTGAGCTTGGCTAAAATTAAATGGGGTCGAATGGATTTGGTGACTCACTGACATGTGAGTCACATGTTCTTTAGCCCCGTTTCTATAATGAAACAGGTATTTGTTAATCAGTCACCAAATGTCAAGTTAATCAGACTGAGTAAGCTAATTGGAATGGCATCTAATATATTGGAATAGGCTTTGCGTTTACATTTGCTTGGAATTTAATAGCACTATGTGAAAGGGTTACACACAAATCATTTATCAGTTTACACACGTTAAGTGAGCGGCTCACAAATGGGGTCGTGAGGAAATGGGCCACGGTCAAATACACGGGCCAAGTAGGCCAAGTGAGGATCGGTGAATATAGATTTGTGATTGTATGAACTAAGAAAACGTCTTTTTTTTAATTAAAGCATTCATAAACATTAGCCATATAATAAGGTTTTGGAAAAGTAAGTTTTATTTTACAAAATATATTACGTATCATTATCACTATGTATCCTCCCATCCATCCATTACAGCTTCTAAAAGTCCACTGCTGAACATAGGCCCCCATAGATTGCCTTATAGAGGACATTTACCATAGTTGCCACGCTTAGCAGGCGGGTTGACTACCGCCGTTTTGTAATTTTTAGTCGTCATTAGGAAAACGCTACTGCCCATCTCCTGATTTGTTTCCCTCTGTCGTTTATTACGACACCCACGGGATGATAAGAAGTAGGTGATATTCTTACACCGCCACTACCCGCTACTCATCCATGATATGATGATTAGTAATTAAAACGAGAACACTTACAAATTTAATATTCATTATAATGTTGTAGGACATATTCTGTAATAGAAAAGCGAGCTTAAACAAACAGAACCACTAGTGTTATTGAATTCATCGAAATTGAAATACACAGGCTGCACTAAAAGTATCGGGAATGGAATATTTCCACTGTTCTTGTCGTATTAAAATCTTTTTAATTGAAAACTCCTTGGTTTTAAAAATCGAATACCATTTATTTATTTAAAAAAAGATTCTCGGTCTTGTCACAAGGTTTTGTCAAACTTGTTTAGTCGTTGAGAAAATGGAATTGACTCTAGAAAATTCAAGAGCGATGATTTATTATGACTTTCGAAGTGGTTTAACACAAAAACAGTGTGTTGACCGGATGATTTCTGCATTTGGTGATGAAGCCCCATCCAAAACCACAATTTATCGCTGGTTTGCTGAATTTCAACGTGGACGTGTCAAGCTCAGTGGTGATCCCCGTCAAGGTCGTCCAAAAACTGCAGTTACCCAAGAAAACGTTGACACTGTGCGTAAGCTGATTGAGGAAGATCGACATGTGACATACCGCGAAATTCAGGCAACTTTAGACATTGGCATGAGTCAAATACAAATAATCTTGCATGAACAATTAGGTGTAAAAAAGTTGTTTTCCCGATGGATACCGCATTCGCTCTGTGAAAAGCAAAAAGCGGCTCGCGTTACTTGGTGCGTCAGAACTCTCCTGAAATGCTGTATACAACATCGTATCAGGTGACGAATCCTGGATATACGCGTACGAACCCGAAACAAAAACCAGTCACGAGTTTGCGTGTTCGAAAATGAGTTAAAGCCAACAAAAATTGTTCGTTCACGGAGTGTTGCAAAAAAAATGGTGGCCACGTTTGTCTCCAAAACCGGCCATGTTACGACTATTCCTCTTGAGGGACAAAGAACGGTTAATACAGAATGGTATGCTAGCATTTGTTTGCCACAGGTCGTTTCTGAACTCCGTAAAGAGAACTGCAACCGCCGCATCATCCTCCATCACGACAATGCGAGTTCTCACACCACACACAGAACAAAAGACTTTTTAGAGCAAGAAAACATAGAATCATTAGACCATCCGCCATACAGCCCCGACCTAAGCCCTAATGATTTCTATACTTTCCCTAAAATAAAGAATAAATTGCGTGGACAGAGATTTTCATCACCTGAAGAAGTTGTGGACGCCTACAAAACGGCCATTTTGGAGACCCCAACTTCCGAATGGAACGGTTGCTTCAATGATTGGTTCCATCGTATGGAAAAATGTGTCAAATTTCGCGGAGAATACTTCGAAAAGCAATAAATACATTTTTAAATAATAATGTTGTGTCACTTCCTTGATTCCCGAAATTTTCAGTGCCCTCGTAGTTACATTAAAACTGAAGTAGAGCCGGAAGCTTTGAATAACATTTACGGCTGAAAATCCTAAAATTGAAGTTAAATTTTAATAAAGTTGTAAACTCAACTATAGTATTAGAAAATGAAAGTTAATAAAGTTGTGCCTTTCGTTTCATTGCTTTTTGAAGGTTCTTTATAAACTATAATACGAGTATATATATATATATATATATATATATATATATATATATATATATATATATATATGAATTCATATGCGCTTTGAGGATTGAAAAAGGACTTTAAAAAATGATAAATACAAATAATTTATACACATTATTTGTTATCAATTGTATATATTAATATAACAGATTTCTAAAATATTTATCTGTTTAGGTAATTAAGCTTACCTACTTTTTTAAATTGGTAGAGCTATGCAGCAGCTATATTATTGTTGTGGCACGAAGGGTTCGGCTCGACCGGGGAAGGACTACGTTTACGCAGAATACTAGCCTAGTGCTGCTGTGTTTTGTATGCTAAGTGTAGAGAACTCGAGACCCATTTTACTGGAAACAAGGAATTCCATCTTAGTCTTTAGAGATGACAACCCATTTGCATTTTAATTACTAATCGAGGATAGATGAAGATGTCTATCGGCCACAGCATCTACTTATCATTAGATAAACTGCTTACTCCCTTGTCACCCTTATTCTATAAAAATCTGATTTTATTTTATCCATGGAATAATCTTACTATAACTTTTATATATTTTTTTTAATCCAATAATTATCCAAACGATTCTAAAAAGATATTTTCATCCTTAAACATAATGCAAAAAATAGGAAGCAAATTTTTTAGAACACCGGAAAGGTATAAGCAAATTTTGATTGCGCTACAATCTCGTAAAAGGTTAATTACAAAAGCTTTATATTTTACTGCAAATTAAAACAAAATTTATGTAGGTACCCTAAAGTTAATAACGAATATTTCAAATATTTGAATAAATACTGAACACGTCCACATATTTGGCTCTTCATAACCAGTATAAAGTTTTTGAACTGGCAACGTTTTTAATTAAATTCTCCCGTTGTCTCGCCGCTTTTCAGTTTTCCTATGACGGAGAGTAATGAAAATGCCGGTATCCACGGCGAGCGTCTCCGGAATCTCATTGCCAGTTAGCCCTATGCAAAAGGAGATTTTTTTTTGTTTATGTCAACTTTTAGTATACAAAGAGTAATAAATAGCCATTGTTGTTTCAAATTAGATTAGCTTGGCTTTAATTCATTCATCATTCCTTACAGACCATTAATGGTACACAGCTGGACATAGGTCCCGATAAATTTTACTATATTAATTATTTTTTATATATTAGAATATTTGCCATCCTTGGTAGTCGAGTTGTCAACCTGGCAAAATATTTAAAATAAGTTTAAGGATTCAAAATATTAAAAAAAACTTTTTTTAATTTTTTGAAGCCTGTTACATTTCTCTGTCTAATTTTTGAGGGCATCCACGGAATGAAATTGAGTAGTGTTTTTCTCACCACCACCATTACACGTTAGGTTGTTCATATGACAACTTGTTGTCTAAGAATTAGTGATTCGTCTTTTGCCAAATTATTTTGTGCAAAAATTAAAGTAACAGTCCACATTCATCGCACATCCGGGTATTGGTTTCTTTTATTCCTGAGAGGTTTTGTTATTAATTGTTTGTTATATATGAGATAAATGGCCTGCATTTTCTGACATATGGCGTGCTGGCGGACTGTTTGTCGTTAAGATATAATTTATTTACTAGGCCTGTATGCTGGCTCCATGAGGCTTTTCTTCGTCCAAGATTACTTGGTACAGGTAATAAACGACTACACAGCCTACCTTGTTGGTAAGTGGATGCTGTGGCCCATAGACATCTACATTTATCCTCGATTAAGAATTAAAATGCAGATGCGTTGGCAGCCTTGAAGACTAAGATGAAATGTCTCTATTTCAGGAAAAAGGGTCTCCGGTTCTCTACACTCACCATACGAAACACAGCGTCATTGAACTGCTATTTTTTTCTTGACCACTTACCCATTCGTACTATGTACAACCATAATATATCTGCAGCATGGCTCTACCACGTATGAAATAGGATTTACAATACTACTTAGTAAATTAAGTTATAAATATCAATTTTAATATTCTATCCATCCATCCACTGCTAAACATAGGAATCCCCTACAGATTGCTTCATAGGGGAGATTTTTCCATTGTTGCCACTCTTGGCAATCGGGTCGGTAACCGCAGTTTTTACATAATTTTCAGTTTCAGATTTCCTCTGTCGCCTCTTACGGTACCGATAGTAGGGGTAGTAAATATTCTCACATAGCTACAAATTTTTTATAGGACCGGGGGCGAACGAGTATACGGCTTACCTAATGGTAAGTGATTACCGTCGCCCAAGAACAACTATAACACTAGGGGAATTGCAGATGCGTTGCCGGCCCTTAAAAAGGGAATAGGCTCTTTTCTTGAATGTCCCTAAGTCGTATCGGTTCGAAAATCGCTGGTGGTAGTTAATTCCACAAGGAAGTTGTGCGAGGAAGAAAACTTCTTTTAAATCGCATGGTGGTGGACCGCTAGTCATCCAGATGGTATGGATGGTACAGCCAGTTTTGTCGCGTTGTGCGAGGGTGAAATGTAAGAAATGTAAACAATGTAATTTTAGCATTATACCAACATTATTTTTCATACCTAGACTATGACATCTCTCTTAGTTGCTAAATGAAAGCTGGTAACTTTAAAAAAATGTTGGATTCGTTCTAGTTATGTAATTATTAAGAACGTAATATTTTAAGGTGTATACTTCGATTATGACATGACGTGTTAACTTGGTTTGATCTAACTATCATTTTAATAACAATGTGACAAATATGAAAAAAGCAACAATATTTTAAGATTTTTTCAGGGCTATAGTGGGATTCTCTTCCTGTGTTAGAAAATCTATAATAATGGATCTAAGGAAATGAAGTTACCAAACATGACATACGTCTATTATAACAGGCACAAAGACATCACCTCTTAAAAATGCTTCACAAGTTGAATGTGTCGATCCTCGTCTTTGTTTGTTGTTAGAATGTTTGTAGTTGATAGATTTCTTATAAAATCATTACAGTTACCATCGCTTCTTCATATCCGAGGAGAGATGAAGAGATATGACTCCATTATAAACAAGAATCTCTGTTATTAATCGTTAATTGTTAAGCTGGCCTCCTGTTCTCAAATCATTAAGTAAGTTAAAGAATATTTGTTAACCTTGGGTAAATTTTACTCTACTTCGGAACTAATTATAAAGCTTTAACCTAAAATCGCTCTAAATTTAAACACCAATAAAAGCACCCTAGTAACAAACAGAAATTTTTATAGCCTTGTAGCGAAAACAGGCTTTATTGGCTTACTGTTTTACTGATGGTTAATTGTCTTTTTTATTGTAGCCTGAATTCTCAAACATACAACATATAACAAAAAACCTGCGGTTTCTAGCTAAATTAAGTTAAAATATTTTTTTTTGACAATTGTATGTGGTGTGTAACTAAATAACACGCGAATCGGTAAAGAGGGGTTTTTCATAATACTCTCACCTACCAGTGCAGGGGTAATAAAACACATACAATTTAAAAAAATTAAATTAAATATTTATTGTCAAATTTTCTGAAGTAACGTTACTTCTATACGTTTGAATACTGATTCTGATAAAATACTCAACAAAAACCACAGGGTTTTTGTTACATACAACATGTATAACATATTGCCATAGTTTCACAGGACTTACATTGTTTATGTTTGACGGTTAATTGGTAGTTTGAGGACCAGGTGGTCTAGTGGTCAGATAACGTAGCTACTCAGCCGCGTGTGTCACGTAGATTTGTATCCCTCATAGTTATTTAAATACGTTATTTTCTTATTAGGATTTTCTCCTGTAACGTCGAGGCGCTTTACATATTTGTATAAATCGCACATGGACAAACATCCCACCACAGAATAATCAGGTGTTTGTAGGTGCACTTATTCCGAGCGATGTTGCGAACAGTTTTAATCGAGGGCAAGAAGATTTGCAGGTTTGTAGGTCATTTCGTTTTAAATTGTGATTGGATCATATTATAAAAGTTTCGATTAACTCTAAGTCATTTTTGAGAGTTGTAAGAGATGAGAATCCGCTAGATTATAATGTCGCGTGGGTGTCGTAAGAGGTGACGGAAGAGACTTTTGAAAGGCTATAATAAATTAATGAGTGCCAATTCACAACAACCAATTATGTATACCTTTTAAATGTTTGTATTACAACCTCTAAGTATTCATTACAGTCTATAAAGGTCCACTGCTGAACGTAGGACTCTCCCATAGATTGGTACATAGGGCGGATTTTGCCATAGTTGCCACAGGTTGGCAACCGTAGTTTTTTATTATTTTGAGTTATTATCAGGAATATAAAGCTGCCCATACTGAGTTTTAATGTCCTTCTATCGCCTCTTACGACACCCAAGGAATGGGAAAAGGATATTAATGAATAATAAATGTATTATCTGTATGCTTTAGCAATAAAATATTTTATAAACGTTTCAATATCTACTATAGTTATGACTCACTGATTTCTTGCGTCTTCATTTATAAGGCTTGTTATTGATTGTGGGGTGGTATATCTATTTTAGGACGAGTAAAGATTTCGTACCACACACAACTTTTCGTTTGAAGAGAAATTCAAATATTGCGCCTAGTTATACATACTTCGAATCACGTCCCCTACAGCTTCACATTCGTGATATCAACATTATTTATTCATTTTGTCTAATGTGCTGCCATTAAGTTTGTGATGTTAGGGCGCTTATAAGGCACATTAAAATAAAACACGTAGAAGGTCGTTTTAAATTTAGTTTTCTTAAGAGGCGTGGGTATAATTTTTACGGTTCGGCACGGTTTACGCAAAACACGCGTGAAGTTATAACAAGTAACTTCATGGACATCTTGCAGAATATTAAAAAAATTTAAAACATTTAGCTAAATAACGAAATTTGTTACCTCGATTTATTTCAACTAATTACATACATTACAATACAACAAAACAAGTTTTATAAAATGATTTATTGTAGATATATTGTAACAAATACCGATATATCTATGCTATACATATAAATAAAATTGAATTTATCTATTCATATAATATTTATATATAATGACAGACAGATACTCGCAGAGTATTTACATACAGGCTGTCCCAGTAATGGTGGATAATCTGGAACGTGCGTGTTCCGGCGTTGGGGAGGCTGCTTAGTTGCTTAAAAAAAAAAACGTATCGGATCTGTGTGGCCAACCATTTAGAAAATTTGCCTACATTATGAGCATTCTAAAACAGTAGCATACCATGTACTTAATGTCATTACTTAATGAGCTATAGCCGTTAATATGTAAAAGTAGGCATTTCATTACAAAATTTCATAACTGTTAACATATAGTTTTTTTTTAACATTGCATGCATTCATTAGCTAAGTACATCTGCCGCCCTTGAAAATTTTACTTTACTACCTGCTCGCCTAGTTTGGACGAATTCTAAGCTATTATACTGTTTTAGAATCCCCATGATGTAGGCAAGCTTTTTAAATGGTTGGCCATACAGATCCCATATGTTTTTTTTCACAGGTGCTTAAACTTAGCAGTTAAATATAGTAAAAAATTAAAACTTATGTTTAGTGGTGTCTAGTAAAATTTCACCCATAGAAGTTAAAAACTTTTAAGGGTAATTTAGAAACATCATTATTAGGTAATACATTAAAAGAAAAAAAATCCGATCTAGGCATTAAACTGCGGTCGTGATGTCCACAAATGTGAGCAGAAGTACGAATTTTCGGAAATTCATAAAACATGGCTTAGAGCGCGAACCGTTCGGGATAGAATTTTTTTAATGAAACCGAGGCCACCTCCCCCCGCCCAAATACGCACGTACCAGATTATCCACCATTACTAGGATAATACTATAATATATAATATGTATATATTCTGTGTCTGTCTCTAATTTTGAAATATCTAGTTTGTATTAAGCCAAGAGGATAATTTGCATGCTATTCAGACTTATGGCTTAACCCGTCAATCCCCATAAAAATTCCATGCAGTCGCATGCACCCGTCAAATCCCGAGCGGAATATTATTAAAATAACGTAAATTAGTAATAAAAAATGTACTTCTCAAGCTATGTTATTTATATGATATGATGATGGTATAGCTATGTTATTTTTCGGTAACTTTTATGGAATATTTCAGGATGTCAAAGTGGCAGGCTTACTGCTATCATGTTTTTTTGGTGATTTTTTTACACCTTTAACACCTAAGCGTCTCTATATTGAACGTCAGTCAAACCAGAGTCCCCATTTCATGTACCTCAGGTATAAGGGATTAATTGAAAAAAAAAACGTGGAGCTTATTGAATAACCGTGAGTCTGCCGCTCACTGGCTCTTAAACTGTTACCAGTCCGGACAGACGCCTGTCTGTCAATCTTCGGAGTAGCTAAGCCTATTGTAATGAAAATTTACAAACTTTTTTTAGAAAATAGAGAGCAAAGCCAGTCATGACTACATTTTATCCGAAAGATCCGAAAAGTTTTTTTGAAAAAAAAAAAAAACGTTAAATCAATAATATGAATGGTCTTCCACGATCTTAACTCTAAATAACGATATATCAGTAGATCTTCTGTAGCTATATTATGGTTATATCACGAATGGGTCGGCTTGACCGGAGTAGGATTACGCTCTCACAGAATACTAGAAATGCTAGATGCTGCTGTTCCGTATGGTGAGTGTAGAGGACCAGAAAGCGTTTTTACTGAAATTGCGGCACTCTATCTTAGTCCTCAGGGGTGACAACGCATTTTTATTCTTAATCAATGATAAATGTCTACTGGCCACAACAAACACTTTCATCCTTATTCTGAAGAACGTCGTAAAATACTCAGACCGGCGATGTTCAGAGCATAGATAATGTAGTAATACGTCGGAAGTGAGCAGTCAAATGTGCGAGATGTCTAGCACTGCGGTCGTCATCCGCCTACCTTCCTTTGACAAGAATGGTCCATGTACAGCATTGAATTGTTATAAGCAGAAACACAAGAAGGAGATCATGTGTATTGGAATAATTATAACAACATAACATGTATGTATGAAATCTATCCAACTGCATAGAGGTGTATGACAGGGTGACGTTATATCCCCAAAACTCTTCACCGCTGTAATGGAAGACGTATTCAAGCTACTGAACTGGAAAGGATACGGTATTAACATCAATGGCTAGAACATAACTCGCCTCCGATTAGCCGATGATATAGTCCTTATGGCAGAATCGCTGGAAGACCTAAGCATTGTGCTCAATGACCTTAATAGTGTTTCCCAACGGATAGGTCTTAAAATGAAAATGGACAAAACAAAGATGGGAGCACGAAGCTCAAAGTTGTTGACAAGTACGTTTACCTGGGATAAATAGTCCGACTAGGTAGGTCTAACTTCGACCGAGAGGTCAATCGACGGATTCAACTCGGCTGGCCAGCGTTCGGGGCTGGGGCGTTACGACACATCTTCTCTTCAGGTATACCTCAAAACCTGAAAATTAGATTGTACAACCAGTGCGTGTTGCCAGTGATAACTTATGGATCTGAGACGTGATCCTTCACTGCTGGCCGTATGAGGACACTCAAGGTCGCTCATCGAGCTATAGACTGGGCTAAGCTCGAGGTTTCTCTCCGTGATAAACTTAGAAATGAGGATATCCACGGTAGAACCAGAGCGGCCGTCATAGTCCAACGGATTAGTAAGCTGAAGTAGCAATGAGCTGGTCATATAGCTCGAAGAACCGACAACTGATGGGAAAAAAAGGTTCTCGAGTGGCAGCCTCGTATTGGTGGGTCTAGTGTAGGACAAACCCCCACAAGATGGAGCGACGACCTGGTAAGACATGCAGGAAGTAGATGGGTGCAGGTGGCTCAGGACCGTGCTTTGTGGATTTTCTTGGGGGAGATCTATGTTCAGCAGTGGACTTGTGAAGGGCTGTAATGATGATGAATGATGAATATGAATGAAACGTTATTGTCACATGCAACTACATGGGTAAATTTATTAAAGAAAATTATTCCCACAAGGCAACACAATTTCAACATTTGGAATTAGCAGACGAGCTAATAATGAAAATATTCAACGTCGTATTCCTTGTTGATTTAAGAGCAAACTCCCGATGGACCGAGATGGACTTGCTGAATTCGTAGAGAGTGAGCTAACAGAATTTCCATGCAAATAAGAATAACGACTGTTTATTTGCATGCATGTTAATATTTGAAATGCTGCAATTACAAAAAAAAAAATAGTTTTATATGTTGTGTATTATTTTTTTTAAAATTATTGCATAATTGTAATAGCAATTAGGCTCTTCTAATCTAGCTCTGGTGATATTCAATCGCCTCAAGCTTCATAGCGAACAATTCAAGTTTTGGTTCCCGCCTGACACCAGTGAAATTGTAATTTTAAGGGAACATATACCTACCACGTGCTTGACGTCGAAGGAAAATAACACCGCGCTGAGCCAAAGTGTGTTTAAGAACTTCAAACATACTATTTTTATATTGAGAAAAATAAGAAAACCTAAACATAACGTCTATTACAAATTTAAGGTTAATGAATCTCCAAGTTTTCTAATAAGTCCACCATATTTTTAAAAGTATTAAGTTGCGATAAATTTTAAGGTTTTTCTTTTCGTTAATTAATTCACAATTTTTATGGCTTAATTATGACAATAATACCCTTGTTAATTGTGGAGGGAGATCAAAGATGATATAAAATACGTATAATTATTTTATACAATAAGGGTGACAAGCAAACACACAGTCAACTTGATGGCTCCTCTTCACGATCGGCCATGATGGGCGATTACACGCGAGCACGATCGTGTAGAGGGGCTAATCGCCTATAGTTGCCCATCATCGTCCTCAATCGTCGATGATCGTCGTCGTGATCGTGGCGATCGATGCCTTGTCGGTTTTTCGGGCACACATCAAAGGGAATCGCTTGTAATTGCGTGCGCGTGCCCACACGATCGACGATCATTCATTCACCGGAAGACAGCGAGCAGTGCGTACGTCGCGTCGTTTTTAAGTTTTTAAATAAAAGTGAGTGCGAGTGCGAAACAATGACTAATGTGAGAAATGAAGAGATATTCAAGTTTATAGAACTATATCAGAACCAACCAGTAATATGGAATCCTAAACATAAATATCACAAAGATAAAAATAAGGTAGGTACTTAGTTATTTATTTATCGTTATTATGAGGTTTATAATAGCTAATTTGTGTCATTCTGTTAATTTTAAGTCATCCATTATGTTTTTTTACAAATGAATGATGCATGGGCTCGTATTGCTGAGAAAATGTTAGTACCAGTTTCCGAAATTAAAAGGAAAAAGGAAACCTTGTTAGCAGCTTTCCGGCTGAATCATAAAAAAGTTGTCGCCTCTCTCAAATCTGGTGCCGGAGAAGACGAGGTGTTTAAACCTATATGGGTCTTTTATGACGCTTTAGCGGCCTTTATGATCGACGTGTATGACAGGTTTGGGAAATAGTTGGTGCGAAATTATGGTGTTGCCAAGCTAGAAAATATTGTATTTTGGGTAGAATTATTGTAATTTTTTTGCAAAATTTTTATTTATTTATTTAAGCTGTCTAAATCCAAATTTAATAGGTTTTTGCTATTTCTTTATATTTGCATAAACTAAAAATATGTTATTAAATGTTTTTTTTAATTAAAATAATAAAACTTAGGGCACGGAATTATACAATATGAACTAAACAGGAATGGAAAATTTGAAGTCGTCTTCTTCTTCGAATTCGAAAACTCGAGGTGTAGATGTAGACGGATTTGACTGCTGAGAAGTTGTTGCATACAGGACATTGGAGACAATTTGATTTGCCTATTGTTTCGTGGGTTAAAATGATATACAATCTTATACAAGACGTTTTTCGCTTCTAGAAGCGATAACTACATTATTTGGTATAATTACGTGATGCGTTCGTTCATACATTTTAAAGTTGCGTGTGTCTAGTATTGAACTTATATTGTGTAAAAATAGGAAAATATTGTATAAAAGCGTACAATAATGAGAAAGCTATGTTTTATGGTATAATTTAGTTTCGTGTAACAAATTATTGTAAGAATCTAATAATTATTGTATATTTCCCAACACTGGTGTATGAGTGCAAGTCGGTACTTGTTACGGCGGACAAAGTCGATGTAAGTAAAACAAACTTTACAATAGGTAAATATTATTTATTAATCTCAATACAATTCGTACCTAAATTGTTTATTTGAAATAGTTATAAGTACTTACCTATAAGTTATAAAAGTATTCAGAGTGCTTAGTGCAATTAGTATGGATTGGAAATAGTGACAATTATTGGGAAGCACAATTATCGCACTAGGCTGTCTGAAGTAAAACGAAAACTTCTAATTAGCAGAATTATTAAAAAAAGTCACCTGAAGCATTCTCTTATTTGGGTAGCGTTATTTGTAGCTCTTCGAGGTGTTGATTGTAGCGATGTGAATACGCTACCATTATTCTGTCTCCAAGAACCTGGAGAGACGAGTTGACCATTCATGTATGGATCAATGGTACCTGGAGGATTGTACTGTTTCCTAGACGTTGAAGTTTTTCTTAAGAAATTATGCAATAAAACGCATGTCATTGTAATGATAGAAGCTTTAACATCACACAATTGCATAGGTTTTTTAAAAACTCTAAACTTAAAAACTTTAAACTTTTTTTAAAAATACTTTCGGCATAATGGCCAGTAAGGCCATTATGCCGAAAGTATTTTCGACGACTACTTGGGAGCGAGAAAGTTCTTGATTAAACAACCTTTCTGGAGTACCAATTGCATGGTGACCAGGAAAAGGTTTCATTAAATTTGTACTTAAAGGGTACGCTCCATCGCCCAAAAATACATAGGGGATATCATAATTACTTGCTGGAAGTGGGCTAGGTGCCGGGAAATTGATGGTGCCATTCGTAATTTTTTCCAATAACACACTGCTATTAAATACCCCGCCGTCACTGATCCGTCCTTTGGTGCCTACTTCAGCAAACATGAAACAGTAATCGTCGTCTACTTAAGCTAGGAGAACAATGCTGAAACCACCTTTGTAATTAAATAGTCAGATGCACTGTGAGCAGGTGGTAGTATATTTATGTGCTTTCCGTCTAGAGCACCTAAGCAGTGAGGTAATCTGAATTTGTTTGCCTTGTCAAGCCATTCTTGTATAGTACTTGGTAACTAAAACAAAAAAAAAAAACAGAATAGGTATTTTAATGCTATGTTTTATTGTTTTCTAGATAGAAGAAGAAGGTGCTGATGAAATCCCGGACATGCAGCACACAGGGGCAAGAATCAAGTACTACGGTGTCTATCCCAGTTCAAAAACGGCGCAGTACAAAACTGCCTGAACTCGCAGAAATCAATGCACAAATAAAATCAACGCTAGCTACCCTTAATGACGTATTAAGGGGAAATATAATGTCAAATGGCTTAGCAAGATTCTTCGTTATGCCGAAAATATTGCAGCATTAATTTTGAAATAAATATATGGTAAAGTTGAGGATTAATGTTAGTGATTATGTTAGACGAAAACACGATTTCGTAAAATTTTCTCGATAGAAAAAAAAATCCAAAGTTACCTCCAAAATAAACAATAAACCGCTGTTATTCATAAAATACTTTAAATAAGATCATGAAACTTTGCATACTAACTGAACTAACTATAAAGCAGTGCTTATGTTATTTACTTTTTTTAAAATACCATTATTTTCACTGTAAAAAGAAATTACCTAAACTATGGGCGTCTTGAGCTTGATTCCTGTCGTTCCGTTAGTATCGCTTAGGCTTTTGAAGGGAGAAGTTGTGGGTGTTGTTGTACGCAACAGTACGACGTAAAATTAAAATGGGAAATAACCATGATAAAAATAAGAAGCGGCTGGCTTGGCTTTAAGAAACAGGCATAAATATGATAAACCTAATGAAATAAGTGTCTAACGACCTTTCTACTTAAAGTATTAGTGATTACAAATATTTCGGTACATAGCATACGACGCGCGGGGAAGTGGGGGCGAAATTAGAATTTGAGCTGACTTACTCTAACCTCTTAACAGTCAAAAGGAATAGAGGTAGGAAAGTTGAAGAGGACGATTGTGATCTCTATGGTAGGCTTCTGGCCAAAGCGCTGAGAGAATTTAGCGCCATCGACAGACTAGAACTGAGACATGAAATAGGTGGTTTAATAATAAAGAAAAAGCGCTCATTGACTAGGCATCGTTATGTTAGCTCACCATCACAAATTATTATAAGCACTAATCGCCCTTCTACTTCAAACAAATTGTATTCTGAACAGCTGATGGATACCAATCCGTCATCTGTCCAAAGCAATTCAAGTAATTGTTCGTTTATCTCAGAAAATGCCAAGCATCGGCCCTGCTCGTCGGCGAGCATGTACACTTCACCTTCATATGAATCTCCCCAATGGATACAGAATCAGCAAAACATTTCTCAACATGTTTATTCGGTTGTCCCTTCATCTCCAGACAATCGAAATATGTCTACACAAAATGCTAAATCGCAGGATATTTATATAGAGCATTTTTGGATGCTAATGTAAACAAGGAGTTTGAGTAATTAAAAATAAATGAATGATAAATCTAATCTATGTTTTACTTAACTTAATCATATTCTTCAATATTTTGATCAGTGCTTGGCATACTTCAGGAATTATTTGAGATATAATTTGGCTTGAAACTTTAAACGAATAATGCAAGCTTCTATAACTATCCCCAGTAGCCAAAAATCTCAAAGTTATAGCAAGACGGATTTTAACTGGTATAGAATCCCTCCAAGTAGTGTCTTGTTTTGCAACCAATGGGGATATTTTTTCAACTAAATAATTGAAATCGCTTAGCGACATGCGAAGAAAGTTTTCAAATTCCCCTGAAGGTTCCGCCAATAGCTCAGAGAGCTGATTATCCATTGAATGTCTGAAATAGATATTTATAGTGAGAACTGGGCAGCAGGATCACCTATTAAGTTGTTCTTAAATATATTTACTTCTTAAATATATTTAATTTGTTCTATTACGATGAATGCTCAAACACCACCATCTTCTTTTCTTCAATTTTTTTTCGCAACTTTTCGTTCAACTAAATTGATATAATGATTGTATATGAGTATATGAAATTAAATTAATGGTAGCTGCAGCTATAACCTCCACGTCCATCTTGAATGCTTGCCGCTTAATAAATGATCACCGACGATCGTGTGGATGCTTGCACGATAATGGTGGCGATTACCTTGCCGATTACAAACGATCAACGAGTGTCGAGGTCGAAGAAGTGGCAAACGAGCATGCGGCTCATCTGATGGTAAGTGTATACGCGCCCATGAACAACCGCAACACCAGGAGAATTGCAGGTTTGTTGCTGGTTTTTTAGAAAGGTGTAAGCTCTTTTCTTGAAGTTCTTTTATAGTCCAGTCATTATAGTAAGTTCACCTCGGAATTCGAGATACCCAGCTGTAAGTCTGTAAATACTTGTATATTGACACCCTAAAAGTTGTCTCAAAACCTACATATGGTAGGGTGTACGCAACTATTAAATTTCAAGGTCAAAGGTCACAAAAATCGGTTTTTTGTGCTTTTTTGTAAATATCTCATTTCCTATGGGTTTTTGCTATTTGTATTTACTATCAATAATTTAAATTAATGCGTGCAAAAATAAAATATGTGTTTTGGAATGAGCATAATTATCAAAACTTTTAGTCGAGTATATCTTTTCCTTTCCCAACTTTTTTAAAGAAAATTTCTTGTTCGTAAGACAGTGTACGCCCAATTAAAATGACAAGTAAATCAATATCTTAACGATCTATAACGGTTATCTGTATTATTGAATAGATATAGAATGCATGAAGAAACATACACAGTTTGAAATTTACCAGCAGCCGGAATGCGACGATGAAGAGGAAGAAGATGATTAAAATTATAAATTGTAGTTTTTGTACCCTTTATTACATTTTTTTTTACTTTTAATAAAAATAAATGTATTAAATGATATTTTTAATAAAAAAATTAATTCATAATTTATGTTTTTTTCATCATGTAAGAAGTTATTAATATTAATTAGATTATAATTTTGATGTAATTCCTATATTTTCATTAACAATTCTGCAATGAAATGGGCAGGTAAGTGTTGTTAAATAAATTAATAGTGAATAAAAAGTGGATAGGTTAGTAAAAAATGATAAAATATAATATAATAGTTAATAAAAATTGACAAATATTTATAATCATTGATTTATCGATAGTTCATCAACTATATATAGCGCGTTTTCGACCGGAGGCACCGGTTGACCTAAAGTGATGCTGTGACCGCGCGCTCTCCGCCCTCTATCTCGGAAACGGTTCGCAGTATAAAAATTATTTTTAAACAAAATTTGTAGAAAATTTTGTATTCTACAATATTGATAATAAATACAACTAGCAAAAATCCATAGGAAATGAGATATTTACAAAAAAAAGCGCAAAAAACCGCAATATGACCTTTGACCTTGAAATTTAATAGTTGCGTACACCCTACCATATGTAGGTTTTGAGACAACTTTTAGGGTGTGAATATACAAATATTTACAGACTTACAGCTGGGTATCTCAAATTCCGAGATTCTTACCTAATTTAAGCTTAAATGACTGGACTATTAATCGTATTAGTCCGAAAAAATCGCCAGTGGTAAACAATTCCACAGAGAAGTTGTACGAGGAAGAAAACTCTAAGTAAAACGCACAGTGGTGGTCCGCCAAGCATTCAGATGATGATATCGTGGATATTGACTCAATGTGCGTTCTTGAAAGAAAAGTAAAGTAAAGTTACACTACTCCCACTTCCTACACTTAAAATTGCAATTAACAATTCTTGAAAGTGGCTGGAACTAATCCGAAAAATTCCTCAGAGCACTCCCCGTGGCAGATGCGATAGAAAATGCAAAGGGATGCAACATCCCTACGCAGAAAATCAGAAAGAACTCGGACGTCGACGGTTCGAACCACTCTGCGCTGGATGTGGTCAAGTGGAAGGAACTGGCACTGGGGTAATTGGATGCTGCGGTTCATAGATATCTACAACTATTATCCATTAATAATTGAAATGCACACACACTGCTCTGAGGGATACCACACGAGTTATTTTTTTAGGGTAGAAGAACATGTCACCAGTTCGCTATTTATGATTTTGTTAACAGTGACGTGCTGACACCGATTCTTCAAGTAGGATGATAGCCACTGTAGTGTAGGTCCTCCTATACCAATCGTTTCAAGTTTATTTAATAAGAGGTCGTGGTCTACAAAATCAAACGCCTTGAACAAGTCAAAAAATAGACCTGTTGTTAGATAACCTTCATTCAATTTTGTGAGTATTGTTTGTACAAGAGTAAATGTTGCGAAAGTTGTCGACTTTTCTTTTTGGAAACCGAATTGATCCTTACTAATGATGTTGTATGTGTTGCAATAATTGAGTATTCTCATGTGCATACATTTCTCAAACACCTTCGATAGAATAGGTATAAGAGTAATTGGGCGATAATTGTTGACGTAATTTTTTTACCCTTTTTGTACAATGGTTTTGATTTGATGATTGATGACTGATTGTTTTAATGCTACCGAAAAAGTACCAGATGAAAATGATAGATTAATTAAATACGTCAATACAGGCACTAGTTCATCAATACACATTTTAATTATTCTTGTATTGATTCCATCAAAGCCTTCTGAGTTGGTGTTGTTCAAACCCATAATTTCTTTTTTTACTTCTTCTTTTGAAGTCGGAAGAAGAAAAATCGTGTTTGGTATAAGTTTGCTTTTAGCAGTTGTTTTTTGTCGTCAGGTTTTTTGTATTTGTCAATTCAATAAAATGTTCATTAAAAGCTGAGGCTATGTCAAAAGGATTTGTCAATTGTTTTTTTGTTTAAACTTATTTCACTTATAACATTGTCACATTTTAAACCACCAATCTTTTTTATTACATTCCATGTCGCTTTGCATTTGTTTTTACATTTTTATATATATTTTATGTGTGAATTCCTTTTGGAGGTATTAATATATTTTTTTAATACTTTCGAGTAATTTATATATTTGATTTTATTGATTGCTGTTTTATTTTTATAATATTTATACCTTAGTGACCGTTTAGTTTTACAGCTTGTTCTTAGGCCTTTGCTAATCCAATTTTGTGTGACATATAAAAGAAGTATAAAAAGGTTATTAAATGTGTTGAAAACGACTTTAAATTACGTAGGTCACTCAATAAGTTTTGAGATGCTCGAAATTTGAGAACGGAACGCACCCGTGTTATATGTTTCTAAAGAGCAAATTTATTTAAAAATATAACTCTATAAGCCAATTACTCAATATTAAAAAAAAAAAACAAAGTTCTATTAATTTTCCTGCAACGCTTTCCGCGCTTTTAATTTAAAACGATGGATCTTAACCGTGAACATTTGCGCGCTGTGATCCATTACGATTTTAATTTGGTTTAACGAAACAATTAAGTTTATAACGGCTAAAATCAGCATTAGGGGACTAAGCTCCATCACGCACAACAATTTCAGGTGGTTTCCGGAATTCTAAATGGGTAAAATTAACATTAAAAATGACCAAAGAACCGGGACCCCGCAAACAGCATAAAATGTATTGAGTACTGAAATGTTGGTGTGAGAAAACCCACGAACCACATGTACGCACACTGAAAAGATTGTAGGCATTAGTTCGGTGAGTATTCATACCATCCTACATCAACATCTTGGAGTGAGGAAGCTTTGTTGTCGATGGATCCCTCGTTTGCTCTCCGAAAGCGAAAAACAGACTCGTGTGGATTGGTGCCATGAAATGCGTCTACTTTTTGAAAACGGGGCATCTAGGCGTGTTTCAGAAATCGTTACTGGTGACGAGACATGGATCTATCATTATGATCCGGAAAATAAAAGGAAATCATCGGTATGGGTCTACTCACAAGGACATATACCGACAAAACTGCAAAGACCTCGCAACGTCGGCAAACAAATGGTGACTAGTTTTTTTTTTGCGGAGCGGACATTTGTCGACGTCTATAGTGGAAAATTGTAGGTCAGTCAACTCTGAATATTATACTACAGTTGAATTACCCAAAGGTTTTCAAGCTGTGCGGGGGAGAAGACCCAAGACCGGGCTTCGGAAAATCACGCTGCATTACGATAATGCCTCTTTATATACCTCCCTTAGAACAAAAACCTTTATTGAGGAATCTAGTGTTGAAACTCTAAGTCTCCCACACTACGGCCCTGACTTAGCTACTTGTGATTTCTTTTTGTTCCCAATAATCAAAGAAAAAATAAAGGACAAGTTATTTTCAAGCGCAGTAGAAGTCGTGGCCGCCTACGAAGAAGCGATTTCCGACCTGTCAGATCAAGACTGGCAAAAGTGTTTTCAGAGTTGGTTTATGGGAATGGAACTTTATATAGAGCTTGATGGAGAATATTTTGAAAAGACGTAAAATAAATAATAACAATCTATCTATAATATATAATATATATCCATAAATCTAGAATACTTTTTGTATATCTCAAAACTTAATGAATGTCCCACGTAACAACTAAATTCCTAATAGTACGTTTCTTATCAAATATAAATCGAAAAAAATAGAGGAAATGAACAACGCCTTTCAGGGTGATATTGAGTGAAGACCCTGAAGTAAACTTTATGACTACATTACATTATGCTAATTGAATTTTTGAAGTTTATGGGCGCACGAGGAAAGCGAGACTACCAAGTTTGTCGTCTCTATCTACAAACATTTAATGACAATTTTTTCACAAAAGAGTTAAGTGAAAATCGTAGCGTGAAAATACATTAATAATTTTCTTTTGAAGAAGGAATACTCTTACTTTTTACTTAATTTACTAGGCCGACCTTTGATGTATTCTTATTTCAACACAAGGTTACAACTTTTGTAAAATACTGAAAGTCAATAAAATGTCGAAATTCATATATAATCATGACATTCGTCTTAGAATTCGATGTTATGTACGAATATATTATGAAACTGTACTTTAATTACATAATTGTTCCTGGCTCCATTAACTCAGCCGCCAAGTATAGCAATTATATCGAATATCCCAAATATAACCAGGCGGGAATATTATCGAAATAGCTGAAATTTTAAGTGTGAGTGACATTAATATAGTTATTTTAATAACGGAATTCGTAGCAGCTGTATTTGAGTATCGCTACTTAATTGAATTCCGTTCACGTTTATTTCGTATAACGCGATGAAATTCTTTACATTCTGTACATTGATATTGACGAATATTAAGAAGCTTTATCCTCTACTAGTTATCCTTAAATCAATAAATTTCAAAATAGATAGCTGTACGTATTACATACGTATGTATGTATGTTCAGATTATGACGTGGGACCAGTTTCATTTAACGAATAATTATGTAACTTAGACCTCATTAAATTTTGAGCAAAATTGGTAAAGTGGTTTTTGGTGCTGAATGAAAAATTCTATAAAATATTAAAACATATGATATTTTTTTTAATTTTTACACTAGAAAGTTAGTGTTTAATTATAGAATAAGGGCGTCAAACGAGCACACAATCCACCTGATTACTCTCTACGATTCTCTCTCGATTTACTCTTATGATACCCACGAGATGATATGGGGTAGTGGATATACTTACAAGGTCACTACACGGTAACAGGAACAGTCCAACTTAGAGCTAAACTTACCTGAACTGATCGCGAGAGTTCAAAGTTTCTTGTTTTATAGATAATATTACAGGACCAAGATCTTCATCATTGGTAAAATAATTCCAATGCTCTGTGCCATAGAAGTACTTTTCGTAGGTTTCCTGTTCTACTGAGGTCAATTCGAATCCACCTGATCTCTCCCACTGTTCTTCAATAGCAGTCTTTTTCTTTGGCGTGCTCCCTCCGTTATCGCTGCTGTCTTCGGCTGCTTCGTCAAATGATCCAGATCTTCTTCGACGATCTAAAACAAATTTTACTTTTAGATAAAAAATCATATTTCACCAACTATTCATCGTCGTTATTGTCATCTTCAGAAGGTAGTGATTAAGATTGCTTAGTCATAAAATTATGTTTGTTATATCAAATACACTTTATGAGTTCTCATCACTACGAGTCTCAACAATACGATGACTTATTTTCGCAACTAAAAAAACTGCTATAAGCGTATTTGTAATCGTAAATCAGGCATCAGTTGGAGGTAAAACGGAGAGAAAATTTAATTAGTAGTTTGACTTCTAAATCACCACGCATTTAACATTCTCTGAGTATCAAAGTGAACGACTATGGTTACTGTTTATAATATCAATTGTATTTACATTTTGAAAACTGAAAAAACTACTGTTGCTCGCCACAATTAATACCTGGTACATGGCGACGCCAGTTACCACTAGCGCCTTCTAGTATCGAGTAGCAGACTAGGAGAGTCAAGATCCTTCTAGAAAATCACATGCCAGAATTTTCTAGAACTATAGACACCTAATAGTCGGGACCGGTATGTACTCGAATACTTCAGATGTTTCTACAGTAGACGTTTCTGGAACTATCTGAGTTATATATATATATATATATATATATATATATATATATATATATATATATATATATATACAGAGTCTACCTTATGGTAAATGGTTGCTGTGACCCATAGACATCTACATTAATTCTCGATTAGGAATCCTCCTTCTCCGTCTTTCCCCGGTCGAGCCGACCCATTCGTGTTACAACTATGATATAGCTGTAGCGTGGCTCTACCCCACGTATATAAAATTGCTCTTTCTTTGATCATTTCAGGTTGTTTGAGTATTTTTTATTGAAGGAAATTGCCTTATCGTTTTATTGAAACAGCAATTAATTAATTTTAGATTTTTTTTAAAATATTTACAATAGCTTGGATTAGAATCTGTTATATGAATTAAAATACATGTTATTTACGCTTTAAAATAGATGATTTTAGATTCAGAAATATTTATCATATGTATAAAGTTATGCTCAATGAAGATATAATCTATTTGACAGCTTTAAAGGTTATGTAATTATTAGAGTAGGGGAACTGCTAGAGTTTTTCAGCACTCGTCCGCAAATTATTCCCTCAATCAATGGAACCAAATTATTCGTTCTGTGAAATATGCTGATGTAAAAGAACGGAAAAGCTAAAATTGGAATGCAAAAGATATTACCTATTTCTACTTCATGTTTTTAGCATTATGTTTACCGTACTTTTTCCCAAAAAAGACTAGATAGATTTTAATAAAAGAAATCTTTGGTTCACAAAATATCACACACTATCATTGACTATAAGTATAGCCTATCATAAGTGTTGAAAATGGGCCTACCATTTTGATTATCACAAACTACGGTCCTTTTTAAATGAGATTGAGAGGTTCTATGGACAGCGGTACACGTCATCGTTGGAGCACGCAAGTGTGAGTTACGATCCAAGAGAAAGTCTATCCGACACTAAGTAAAGTAAACTTCCAGCCTGTATACGTCCCACTACTGGGCACAGGCCTCGCCCCAATTCTGAGAGGGTTTTAGGGCAAGAAAGTGTCCGCCGCGCAGCCCCAGTGCGTGTTGGTGAACTTCACATATCTTCGAAAATATTTTTTTCTATTCCTCAGACATGCTGGTTGCCTCACGATGTTTTCCTTCAACGTCGAGCACGTGGTAAATCAGCACTTAAAATTGCAATTAACAATTGCATTCGTGCCGGCGGGGCTCAAACCCGGTTTACTCGCGTATTGTTTACAGCGAGCGCTAACCATCTGAGCTACCGCAGCTCTCATTTGGCGCTTAACAAAACATTATCAATGACCAACTACCAGTCAAAGTAGTGGTGATTTCAGAGAATCGTCTATCCCATTGCAAATGTTAATCAAGAGAAATGTGAAAAAATCGTTATAGTCCGATGATATTTCGGACGTCAGTCTAAGCGAGATTAGAATGGCTTTCCAGCACCTTAAAAACGGCATGTCCCCGAACAAGGATGGAATTATAGCGAAGCTTTTGAAAGCAGTTGGAAAATCAACAATTGAAGTCCTTCAGAAGCGCTTTAATTCCGTTCTCCTTCGTGGCACTACTTCGGAGGCGCGGAGCAGAAGTGTGGTGGTCTTGTCCTTCAAGAAAGACAACAACTTCTTCTGAGCCGCGTTTAGGTGCTAATTTGAAAGTCATTACGAGCGGTCTTGCATGCAAACTCGCCGACTTCCAGCCTCCCGAACAAGACAGTTTCCGAAAACGCTTTAGCACCATAGATCACATACATATCCTTCGGCAAATTGTACGGAAGACCGAAGAGTACAATTTGCCACTTTGTCTTGCATATGTGGACTATGAGAAAGCCTTTGATTTCGTCGAAATTTGGGCGGTGCTGCAGTTCCTTCAGCGATTCCAAGTTGACTGTCGGTATATCGACAGAAACCTATCCAATTGCAGAGAGGTGTAAAACAATGCTTTGGTATATTCCTTGGGGATCTATGTTCAGCAATGAACTTGTGAAGGTCTTCAATGATTATGAGGGGGTCTTTTTTATAGGAAAAGGGTGATAAGTGAGCATAGTCCACCTGATGGTAAGTGGTTGCTGTGGCCCATAGACATCTAAATCTATCCTTTCTAATCAAAATGCATTCGCGTTGTCAGTCCTGAGGACTAAGATGGATTGCCTCTTTTCCAGTAAAAAGGGTCTCCGGTTCTCTACACTCACCATAAAAACACAGCAGCATTGAGCTGCTATTTGACGCTGGTATTCTGTGAGAGCGTGGTCTCGCGTGTGGAGTGGTGGTGGTTCACCGGTCGAGCCGACCCATTCGTGCTACAAATATAGGACAATTAATATAGCTGCAGCAAGGCTCTACCACGTAAAAATTATTATTAGACATACCCCCTTGATTCAATGATCTTAATGGCGTCTGCTTTTAATCCCAGGTTAGGTTAAAATAAGTTATTGGCTTTTCAAGCATCTAACGCTGTTGGTGTTGATTTCACTCTACTTGTGTAGGGCTGCCGTTCCATCGGACTATGAGAGTGAAACACGAACTTTATATTATACTACACAGAAGGATAGTCTGCGTTGAAATTGGTCACCATAACTTACATTTATTATTAGGTATGCAAAATTACATATCTAGTTGGGGATAGACACAACCCGAAATTGGTAATGTGAATATAAGTTGTACCTTTTCTTTTTCGAACTTACCGACATACTGCCGTGTGTTTAGAACAGAAATTCATAATTTATTTAAAACCATAAAACAATTATCATATAAAAGCTGATTAGAACATTAAAGTTCCTAGTATTAAAACTTGCAACAATTTCTGTAAACATATTTTATGGTTATCAGTTTCGCTTTGCAATATCTAGTAGCTTTGTACCTTTGTACATTAGAAGTGAATGCTACTGTGATGCAATCGCTCCTTTCTGATACTCTATGTCGGGTCGATGCTTATCAAAGTCAAAGGCAAAGTTTGAGTATATTCACTCAAATACAGAGAATTTGGAATCTGCTCAATATGATTTAACCAAAAATCGTTTACATTAGGGATCGATTATAATATTCTTAAAAGATTGTTTTGTAAATTGATTTCGTTTTCAAAATTCTGTGAATAAAATACTGAAAAATTTGAAGTACCTTACTCATTATTGCTATTTTAATGAGGAGTTTGAGGTCCTGGTACATAGTAATACAGGTATCTTTGGGCCGAATACGATGAACGAGCCATTGCGAGAATTCAAGACACTGTAGTCTTGAAGTCTCGCAGTGGATAGCACAGGTTTGGATTTATTATTTGTTCTCGACCTACCAAACATAATTATAAGTAGTAGGGCCAAGCTATAGCGTATGACGACACCAGCGTGAACGGTCCACACGTACGAGGAAAGAACACACTCGCACTTAATACCAGCATAAAATGTGTGTATATTGTAGCTATGTTTGTGTGAATGACTGCGCCCTCCTTTCTGCCAAGGAGGGTCGCGTTCGTATACGGCTTAGAGATCTCTAGTCAGATCGTTAAGCCAATTCCTAAAAGGTTGGGTTTAGTGGGTAAAAGTCACCACATAAACACGCAGCCGGCTGCGTGGTATGCTATGAGCATTCCCAACCTCCCTCCCCCGCTTTCCGGAGGGTTGCCCATATTTGCTTCGGGCGCAAAAAAAATGTGAATGACGAGAACCGGAAATCTTTTTTACTAGTAAAGAGGCATTTCATACTAGTCCGAAGGGGTGACAACATATCTTCATATTGGTTTTCAATCGAGGATAAAAAGCTGCCTATGGGCAACATCATTCGCTTACTTTCAAGTGAACAGTGTGCTTGTTTGTCACCCAAAAAAAGTTTAAAGTTAAAGTCACAGCCTATATAAGTGCTACTGCTGGGCACTGGGCCTCCTTTCATTTCTGAGAGCGTTTTAGGGCAAGGAATAGTCCGCCGTGCTGTCCCAATGCGTGTTCGCGAACTTCACATGTCTTCGAAATATTATTTTTTTCTTATTTCTCAGACATGCAGATTTCTTCACGATGTTTTCCTTCAACGCCGAGCACGTGTAAATCAGCACTTAAAATTGCCATTAACAATTTCATTAGTGCTGGCGAGGATCGAACCCGGTTTGCTCGCGTATTGTGAAATTTACAGCGAGCGCTAACCATCTGAGCTGCCACAGCTGTATATATATATATATATATATATATATACTATATGTAACGTAATTAACGCACACCCTCAGACACCCCAATTAGTATTGTTACGAGCTTGAGGTTCGTGACAATAAAAATTGCCGATAAAATTACCTAAATTAACACTTTAATTTACTTTACACAATTAAAACTAAAAACACTAATAATTTAAACCTCGATCGCATCTTGCAGCGCCTACTTATATAAATTAGCAAAATATCCAGAATGTTCAAGTAAACACGCGCAAGGTACCGAGAGTTCGAGTTTTAAACTTCAAGAAGTTTAGTTCTTCGGTTCGAGACTAGATGGCGCTAGTGCGCCGATTTGAGGCATTGGAGCGCGTAACACTGCCCCCTCCTAAGACATGCTCGTCCCGAGCATTATCGGTCCCATAATAACGCGCTAGGCGATCCACATGGACGATCTTAGGAGTCCCTCTTGCGCCTTTCTGTATCCGGTAGGTTACATCGTTGATCCTGGTCACAATCTGGTACGGGCCGTCCCATTTAGCTTGAAGCTTAGGAGATTTCCCTTGGCTGCGGACTGGATTGTGCAACCACACAAGTGAACCTTCGTCGAACCCTTTGTTGTTCATTTTGCGGTCATACCGGGTTTTCATCTTTTCAGACATTTGCTGGCCCGATTGTCTGACGTGCTCATAAACGTCATTCATTTTGTTCCGCAAGTCATTTGCATAATCGGTTATACTGCGTGGAGCATCAGGTGGTATGCCGGTGGTCAGGTCTGCAGGCAGCCGTAATTCTCTTCCAAAGTTTGCGAAAGCTGGTGTCACTGCTGTACTTTCGTGAACAGCGCTTCGATATGACAACAAAAACGGTTGTATGTGCTTGTCCCAATCTCGTTGCCGATTGTCTACAACTTTTGCTAGGTACCTCTCCAATGTCTGATTAAATCGTTCTACCATTCCATCAGATTGCGGGTGATAGGAAGTCGTTCTTGTTTTATGAGTACCCATAACTCGGCAAGTTTCCCGGAATATTTGAGACTCAAAATTCCTTCCTTGATCGCTGTGAATCTCTAAAGGTACACCAAAACGACAGAAGACTTCATGAACTAGCTTATCAGCAACTGTTGAAGCTTCTTGATTTGGAATGGCGAAGACTTCTGGCCACTTAGTGAAGTAATCCATCACAACCATGAAATACCTGTTACCGCTTTCACTCTCCGGAAACGGCCCCGCCACGTCAATGGCTATTCTCTCCCATGGTGCACCAACATTGTACAACTTCAATGCACCTCTACTACGAGTCTGAGGTCCCTTTACAGCCGCACAACTTGTACATTTGCGACACCAGTCCTCGACATCGTTTCGACAGTGGACCCAGTAAAACCGTTCTCGGATCTTCAGTAGAGTTCGTTTAACTCCCAGATGGCCTCCTGAATAATCATTATGGTACAGCTGTAGAACATCCGGTACTTTAGCTTTAGGGACAACCATTTGTAAATGACAGCTGTCTCCCCGAACATTTTCCCATTTACGGTACAGAACTCCATCCTGAAGCAGCAAGCTGTCCCACTGGGCCCAATAGCTTTTAGTGGTCGAACTCATCGCTGAGACGTCGCTCCACTTGGGCTTGGGAGCACTGGGCTTCATCCAGGATCGGCTTGATGTCCGGATCTTCCTGCTGTGCACGTTGTAAGCTGTCCTTCCACTCGTTGCTGAGGTGGTCTGCCCTGAGCATCCTCACGGATACCACTTTCTTACTCTCTTGCCTAGTACAATGTTTGCAATCTTCAGGACAAGGTCTTCTTGACAATGCATCTGCGTTGCCATGAGATTTCCCGTTGCGATGTTCGATCTCGAAGTCGTATTCCTGCAGTAGTTCAATCCACCTCGCAACTTGTCCTTCTGGATTTTTAAACTGCAATAGCCATTTTAGTGCAGCATGGTTAGTTCGTAAGTGAAATTTTCGCCCCAGAAGATATTTGCTAAAATGCTGCAACGACTTTACCACAGCTAGCAATTCGCGTCTTGTGACACAGTAGTTCCTTTCCGGTTTTGACAACGACTTGCTGAAGTACGCTATCACGACCTCTTGGTCACCATTCCGTTGAGACAACACACCGCCAAGTCCTATATCACTTGCGTCTGTGTCAACTATAAATTCTTTGCTTGTATCAGGGTATCCCAAAATAGGTGTTTTGCACAGACGGTCCTTGAACTCCTGGAATGCGATATTGCAACTTTCATCCCAGCAGAAATGTCGCTTCTCCTCGGTTAGCTTGTGCAGAGGTTTGGCTATATCTGCAAAGTTCTTCACAAATCGCCGGTAATAGGAGCACAAACCCAAAAATGCTCTAACCTGCGTCTTGTCTTTTGGAACCGGCCAATCCTTGACAGCGGCGATTTTCTCTGGATCTGTGCGGATACCTTCTTCCGATACTACAAACCCCAAAAAGTTAACTTGCCGTTGGAATAGTGAACATTTCTTCGGGCTCAACTTGAGGTTGGCACTCTGAATCTTCATGAGCACGCGTTCCAGGTTTTGAAGGTGTTCCTCAAACGTACGGCCTATGTGATGATGTCATCCAAGTAGACCAGACAGGCGTCGCCAATTAACCCGGTAAGTACAAGTTCCATCAGCCTTTCAAACGTTGCTGGAGCATTGCACAACCCAAACGGCGTTACTTTAAATTGCCACAGACCCTTTCCCGTCGAGAACGCAGTTTTCTCCTTGTCCTTAGGGTCAATTTCAACTTGCCAGTAGCCACTTTTTAGATCCAGCGTGCTAAACCACTTTACTCCTGTAAGCATGTCCAGCGTGTCATCAATTCTTGGCAAGGGATAGCTGTCCTTCTTCGTAACGTCGTTCAGACGGCGGTAGTCAACACAAAACCGCATGCTGCCATCCTTCTTCTTCACCAGCACCACTGGTGAACACCATGGACTAGATGAAGGTTCAATAACACCATCCTTCACCATTCCCTCAATCATGGTTTCCACTTCCTTTTCACGTGCTACCGGCAATCGTCTTGGCCGCTGACGGATAGGCAATTCTTCTCCTGTGTTTATTTTGTGTTGAACTAAGCCAGTCTTTCCTATGTCAGCATCGTTTGATGAGAATACATCGGCGTACTTGAGTAACAACTTCTTCGCCTTGACCAATTCGTTCGGGGAGAGAACACTGCGACAGTCTTCCAAAAGTGTGGTCACTCTCGTTTCTGCATCCTTGCTGGGGGTCCCACTCGATATATATTGGCACCGACGTAACCAATCCACTTCCTCACAAGTACCAATCGGTGTGCCTTTTTCTATAATCTGTTCCCGGTCGCAAAGGTTCAGCACACGTACTCCTGAGATGTCAGTGGTCATAACCAACTTTCGGTTCGAGCTACTTTCCATGGAAGGTCATTGTTTACCCTTTCCACAAGTACACAACGGTGAGCTTGCCCAGCGTTTCGAGGAAGACTAACCGGAACAATCGTTTCCGATCTCGGCGGAAGAACAGTCTTCTTAATGCTGTACACGTTCCCCCGGTAACGCACCTTCCATAAAAAGTTCCTCCTGTCCACATTTCAAAACACCTTGCTTAACGTCGATCTCACAACAATTATTCCTCATAAAGTCTAGGCCTAGGATGCAGTCCTCTATTATATCAGCCACGATGACATTATGCAGGTAGATCACGTTGCCTAGCTTCAACTCCATCTCCTTCTCTCCACGGACGGGTATACGCTGACCGGTAGCTGTTACCAAATTAATGCGTTCTCGGTTGTATGCGGAGTCCCCAAGGAACTGACTTATAAGTTGGGAACTAACAACCGTACGAGAGGCTCCAGTGTCTATGGTCAGTTTACACGGCATTCCGTTGACCTCGCCCTTGATGATTAGACTGTTCCCATCATGGGTTTGTGAGATCGAGATCCTTGGGGCTCTTTTAACATCAGCCAGCACCCGCCCCGCAGTTCTGGCTTTTACTCGTTTCCCTGCTGCTGCTGGGCGGTGCTGTTGGCCGCACTACCCTCCTGGGATCGTTCACCTTCCCTTTCTAGGGTTCGCTTAGGGCAGCTGTGCAACGCAACGCAACGCAGGGTGGATGAAATGGCGACAGGTCACAGCCACAATGTGCGATCCCCAAATGCAAATAAGGCTGAAGGGGAAAATTTACAAATCGACCATCCGACCAGTCGTCATGTATGGAAGTGAATGCTAGGCCGTCAAGAAGAAGGATGAAAATAGATTGCATGCGAATGAAATGAGAATGTTACGATGGATGTGTGGTGTGACAAGGATGGATAAGATAAGGAATGATATATAAGAGGAAGCCTGAAAGTAGCGCCAGTGGTAGAAAAGGTGAGAGGAAGCAGATTGGCATGGTTTGGGCATGTGATGCGGAGGGATGTAAGTCATGTCACAAAACGAGTGTTGAATATGAATGTGGAGGGACACACGGGCAGAGGAAGGCCGAATAAAAGATGGATCGATTGTGTGAAGAGTGATATGAGAATGAAAGGAGTAAGTATGGAAATGACGGCTGATAAAGAGGAATGGAACAAGAAGATTTACTGCGCTGACCCCAGATAATGGGAAATGGTTTAGAGAATGATGATGAAAATTACCTATATTAAAAATGATAGGAATCGATTCAGTAAACGATTCTGACCAAACTACTTTCTCAAAGTGCGTTAATTATGTTACATGTTGAATATATATATATATATATATAAGTTGTCATCCAAACTTTTATATAAATAATATGAAGAAAGCTGGGTTCTACCATCTGTCTAGGATGTCACACTTAAAATAAGTGTGTTTAAATATAGCATCCCTGTGAATGTAAGAAGTCATTACACTATTTAAAATGTTTATACTATAATATCACTGGAAATTTAAATTAATATTTAATTTTTAAATGTTGCTATGCGTGCCACCTACCTGAAATCTATAAAATAACGAAATATAACGAAAGAATATATCAAAATATTGTTACAATTCTGTCAGGTAACGATCTAAGTTATATAATATATTCCTTTAATCTTATGTCATAAATTCCAATTAAACTTAAAACTAGTAATGTAACTAAAATACTCATATAAATACTTTTTAGTTTTCACATTTATACGCAAGACTTTCCCGTAAACAACCGAAGAACTTTCTTTTCGTAAATGTAAATATGAAAACTTTAGGTTTTCTCGATATGGCAAAGCTGAATGTTATAATATAACTGTATGCGAGCTGCCTTTCACATATGAGTAAATCTGAATGGATGTAGTCCGGGGAGATTGTGATGTAAACGTGAAGATTAGGCAAACACGAGAGCGTGAGTTATACAAGGTAGACGTCTCAAATATTTACATAGATAGTTATGGAAGGTATATTTGTAAACTCATAAACACAATTTGAATAGTTAAAGAAATTGCTATTAAAGAAATTGTATAACAACTAATTCATTATTAAATGAATCATTGTGAATTACATTTAAACATTTCTTTACTATTTTTGAAAAGCTAAATAAGTGAGTAAATATGAAAAATACTAATAAACACCAAGATATTAAGGCAATTATTACAAAATTCAAATTCACAAGTACACGGACAACATTATTTTGTACATTCGTGGATGCCTACAACAGCTGCCACTCTAATTAAAACCACCATCGACTTTGCCTGATGTTCCTTATCCTTAGCCAACTATGTTACGTACGAAACAGAAACAGAAACTTTTTTATTCAATGTAGATCATAAACAATACTTATTGAAAGTCAATTGTTTATTTAAATTTACGATTACATTACATTTACGAATATTGATATACAATATATTATATTACAGATACGATTACATTACATTTACGAATATTGATATACAAAAAAACTTTCGAACGGCTTAACCGATTGAAATGAACTATACGAATTTCCAGTGTTTCATTAAACATAGATTTACTATGAATTTTAACTAATTCGGACCGGTAGATTTTGAGAAAACACAAAAAATTTTCAAAAATTGTTTTTTTTTAATAACTTTTAAACCGCTTTACCGATCGATTCCAAAAACTAATCATTCTTTAACCTTGAAAAGCCACGTCGATCGCCGCCGGTCCGTTAAAAATCCGTAAGATATCGTTAACAAAAAAAAATTGAAAAAAATTTTTTTTTAAGTAACTCCGATATTTCATATTCAAAGTCATAATTTGGTGACATTTGGAACACTTTGCATTTGAAATTAGCGGGAAGTTCTAGAGATGGCCTGCACGGTCAAACAATTTTTTTACTAAGTTTTTGACAACAGGGGACAGCTTTAGACGCCTGTATTATTTATTCAAAAAACCTCTTAAAATCTTTCGTTTCGGAATTCCAAAACGGAGCAAATGGGTCGGCCACACACATACGGAATCCCGTTTTAAAAATTTCTAACGAAAAACTACCGTAGATGTGGGACGGGTCCTTGATTTTATATGGAATTGCTGCATTCGGAATCCGTAATCGGAATTCCGAAACGGAATCCCGAAACAGAATTCCGGATGTATGTGGCCACGGGCCTAAAGCGATCTTCTTGCACCTTCGCACGAAGTAACGATGTATTTTATTTATTCAGTTTTAATATAAGGATAATTTCTATGCAGTTTTTTTTAAATAGCTGTAAAGCGTGAATCAAACTTATCATTTTTAACTTATTAGCACTCATTTAGTATAGTTTTGATTACTTACGATCTTAACGATTTATTTCATATCGAAAGGTGATTGGTATCTTTATCCTTTATAAATAGGTTAATATTTTATAGGTGTTGATCTACAAACCGATCGACGTCCGATTCTTTTATCTTACACAGATTATTATGAATGATTACACTTAAAGAATTTTAAGGATGTAAAGCATTTTCAATTTGAAAATTAATAAATAAATCAACCATGTAGTGGTCAATAAAAATCCGAGCAATGGCAGCAATATAGGTATTGTAAGAACCGACAGAGGTTAACAAATCAGGACATGGGTAGCAGAGTCTTCCTTATAACGACTAAAAATAAAAATAAAACTGCGGTTGCGGCAAATATCCCCCCTCTACGGTAGTCTATGGGGGTGGCTTATGTTCAGCAGTGAATTTTAATAGACTGTAACAGTAAATAAATCAACCATTTATCAAAACTGTTCTAAAATATGGAAGCTCGATCAGGGTGGCTGGATTTCCTAGATCCCAAATATATACAAATCTTTTACTTACATCAAAGCTTTGTAGAAAGGCTTTACGGTGAATTTCAATATTCAGAATATGAAATAAAATTTTGCAGCAAGTGAATACGGAAAAATAGTGATAAATATAGAATATTTATAATATCGTAAGCATTAATGTTACATATTTGGATTGATATACGGACAGAGTAATTAATTAGGTTTAATGTCTTCTAGACTGAATTTCAGTCACAACGGCCAGTCTCAATGGAGATTAGCGATACGTGCAGGGCATGATTATATTGCACGAGTGTGTGCTCAAGCGCCCTCTATACCATCACTGTTTAGACCTTACAATTGTGAAACGCCTTTGATGTTAGGCGATGCCGCCCCCCCTGTATTTAAGCGGCGGCTTTTATGCTACGGGTTGTCACGAAAATGGAAATAAATTAAATTTGGATATTATAATACTCACTATCATTTATTAAGATTATGTACAAACTTATAAGCTAAAAACATTTATCGAACAAGATCATTTTTTACAACAAGAAAAAACACATTTAAAAAAAGTGTCACGAAAATATTTTGCAGTGCAACAAGTGTTGCACTGTAAAACATTTTCGTGACGCTTTCTTTTTACAAATGTTTTCAGTTTTCGATTGTTAAATTTAGTTATGATAGTGTCTGCATTCGGAAAACAATTTTATAAAAAAAAAAAAAAAAAAAAGAGGAAAACATATGCATGGCCGTCATTTCAATTCAATATTACTTAGTAACTCATCTAACTATAACAGTGATTCACCATTATAGATATTATATTTTTCGAAAACGGCACTTAAAATTATTTAAATAAGTATTATAAAAAACACTCACGCCAACCGCATGTATTGTCCATCAGACTCAGTGAAGTGCGTTAGCACAAGGTCGGCAGTACCCCCACCATTGCTCTGCACAAGTACATTCATATCCAAACTTAAGGTCTTTAAACTGTGGTTTCATCATTCTCTGCTTTAGTTGACATACATATGGAGAGAGAACAGGTGCAGGACCAACGGATTTACGAGTTTTACAAAGCACTTTACTCCGAGTTTGTACTGAGAAATTTTCGCCAGAAAAACTCAATGACTGATTTTGACCCCGGGAACTGTTTGCGAACCCGGTACCTCATAATCAGCTGTCGCGTGTAAGACTACTACAGCCACGAATAAGTCAACATATGCTATAAAGCTAAAATATAATCTGGTACTAGCTTTATTAAAATGTTCTAATTAACCTCCGCCGTAGTAATTTATATCGCATGTAAGCTATTATTTAAAAATAAAAAATAGGCCCGCTGGGTTTCTTGCTGGTTCTTCCCAGGACAGAGGTTTTTTTTTGCGAGCCAGTGGTAAATGAAAAAAGTGACTTTAAATAAGTATTGTCTATAATCTACATTGCATAAAAAAGTGTCTGTTTCTGTTTCTGTTTCCGTTTCCAAATACGATATCGAGACGCGGGCTAATTGATATATTTTGTATCGTTACCGCTAATGCCTGTCAAAAGTCCGCTACTTTATAGGAGAGATATTCGCCTTAGTTGTCAGGTGGCCATGTGAGTTGGCAACCGAAGTTTTTTTTAATTGTCTTTAGGAAGACACTATTGCCCATGTACCGGTTTGTATCTCTCTGTCGTCTCATGCGACATCCATGGGATGAAATGGGATAGTGGATATTTTTACTGCATGGTCAGATATTTTGTACATTCAGCACTAATTTACCACAAATAAATCAAAATATACTGGACTACCTTTTTTACCGTCTGGAAAAAATAAGATGTAACATGTGAACGGGTTAGAAGCCTAAGACACTGATATTTCAACAAAAAAAAAAAAAAAAAATAGAACAAATAAACAAATAAATTAAAATCTATCGAAATTCCAATCATATCCACCCTATCCTGTGACTCTGCGAAGTGACAAGGTCAAAGATGCCTACTAAATTTATTTTTTATTGCCGTTTGTAAAGTGGGGATGGCATACAGTCCACCTGATGGTAAGTAGATACTGCGGCGTGTAGATATTCATCTACATCTGCCTTCGATTAAGAATGAAAATGCAATTGCGTTGTCACCCCTGAAGACTAAGATGGAATGCTTCCGTTTTCAGTAAAAATGGTCTCCGGTTTTCTACACAACATACGAATCAACCGCACTAAGCTTTTTTACATTTTACTCCGTCACTCTCTTCTACTCCGTTCACAAGTTACACCCTATTTTTTTCCAGATGGTAAGAAAGGCCATCCAGTATATATAGTAATATTTTAACAGTTAACTTATAATAATTTAATCTTTTGAGTAAAATTCCATTTAGTAGCATTATGTAAGACTTAATGTTGGATATCTACTTATTGAGACAATGGTCAGCGTACCAAATATAATACACGCATATAAATCTCTGATGTTTTTGTAAGCATTTCCATCCTTATCTACCATTCCAATTGATTGAATAAATAGAATGAATTAATTTAAAAGCAGGCATATATGCTCGTGTAATGACTGAAATATTCCGAAAGTGAAAAGCACTGTATCAATTTAACCTCATTTTGTTACTTTACCCGATTTCAACTGAAGCAGAAACATTGTTTGTTGAAACATTGCTACATCCGAAACGGTGCATAGGTATTTTATTCGTATGTTTTCTTTTTACTTTTTCAAATATCATTTAATTGCATACAGTTTTATTCTAGAAAAATTGTAGATGAGCGTGTTGCATATGATTTTTTGGTTACTTTTTCGAATCTAGTAATCAATGTTGGATATAAGACTTTTAAGACTATCAACTGGCATACGTAATTTTTTGATTGGCGTGTGGATAGCGCAGCCGATATCACCGTATCGGCGTACCTCTGTCACTCTCGATACCTGCGCGTTTGTAGGTATCATTTCACATACCTACAATCGCGCGGGACCTCGGGTTACATATGCAGTCGGGGCTAGAGCGTTCTAGACGAGTGAGTTTTAAAGTTTTTATTTTTAACACTGTTTACGTAAACAATTTTTTTTGTAAATACTTGTTGAATTAGTTTTGTTCTCTGTTTAGTATTTTTATTTATTGCAGGAAAAAATAGTTGGAATAGTTTTACTGTAATTGAAAAAGATATATGTGTATATTTTTACCTATCTACTTGATGAATTATAATGGCAAAACGTCGTTTATACCATAATTATTGCGTGGATGGATGCCTAACGAGCAAACAAAAGGATTCATATTTATAATTTTTTACGTTATCGAAGGATATTGAAAGGTACATTTATTCTTTTTTTTGTTGGGTATTTTAAATTATTAAGTACTGATGAAGTAACAGGTGTGTAAAAATCTATTCATAGACTACCCAGTTATTTTCATAGTGAAAGAAGAATTAAGAAATAATTTAACTACAGAAGTATCTAAGTACCTACCTAATTACAGAACCTATTTGAAATTTAACTTTACTACCGAATTACTTTTATACATATATACCTCTACTTCTCTACGTCTTTTGTAAGTAAAATATTTTAAGTTATAATAACACAAAATACTGAAATTAAAACTTTGTTAACAAGATTTTTTACTAAGTAGAATAAAATCACATTTTTATTAGGAGGATTATAACACTAAGAATAGAAGTGTGATATAATAATAATATACCAATAAATATTTGTTGTTTAAACTACCTACCTATTTCTTCCGAGCCTTCGCGACGAATGGACTTGCATGTTGCCAGCGTTGGGTATCACAGAAACTCACATATTAACGAAAATATGATCAGTCGATACAAAGTCAGAATAGGTACCTTACCTAAGTACCTCCGTATCCTTTCGCGATGTATTTTTTTACTCTTACATGACAATGCTTAGTAACTACGAAAAGTCCGCCGTAACGTAGGAAGGGAAAAGATGCAAGCACGCGCATAGCGATTAAGTTTTATTTAGCTCATGTGCGTGATTGATGTAATTAACATCAAAGAAGTGTAACTTATGTACGTAGTACAATTATTTATTCTATGGTATCGGTAAAGCTGCACACCAACCACTAGTTTAAGGAGTTCAAGGTTATTAAATAGATGTATTGTCATATACTGACATTTACCGTCGGGCAAACATTGTATGCTTATCGAACAGTAATCCTTACTCTGCTTTTTGTTTCAAAAAATTCCAAATTCCGAAATCTGGCTTTATGTGCAAGATGGTTGATTGTGTAATGGCGGGGAAAAATATCCCGTACCCATATCGTCCCGTGGGTGTCGTAAGAGACGAGAGAGGGAAAAAATTCCTAATTACAACTAAAACTATAAAAAAACACAACAACAAATGACTGCGGTTACCAACCCACTTGCTAATCGTGGTAACTCTGGTACATATCCTTGTTATGAGGCAATCTATGGAGAAACCTATATTCAGCACTAGACTTTTGATAGACTATGGAACAGTAATGGTATGCAAGATGGTAATATCGCTGTATATTGGAGGTCTCAAGCATTTGCAGTAGTCAACATTTAGGCTTAGCAGGCACTGCGATTAAACGCGAGTGGCTTAGGAATAGGTGAAAACGTAAAATCACATAGAATCACGCACTGCGGCTGGCATTTTGCATAATTTTATTCCAGTCATGGATTTCTGGCGAGTAGAGTGTTGTGCCTTTGGTTTTTACATTAAGAAATAGAAAACGTAAACAACGCTGCCGCCATAACTACTGGGTACATCCACTAACAGATCAAAAACATCTGAAAGGATACTTTTGCAAAATGAACAACGACGTGCGACAACATCCCGATAAGTTTTTAAAAAATTATCACAGAATGTCGATTGGTACTTTTGATAAATTGTTACAAGCTGTGGGCCAGTATCTACAAGATGAAGACTCTTGATTTCGTATAACGATATCACCTGAAGAGTTGAATAAAAACCCCGCTGTGCGTGCGCCACCATACTATTACTATGGGACACATATAAATCGCGCTCGAAATGTAGCAAGTTACGTTTTTATAATCAGTCAATGAAAAAAGTCGCTAATGCGTGCGCTTGTATAGAAAGCTATGGGTTAAATTTTTTTTGCGGTTTCAAACGTACAGTTAAAAGCGTGCGTTTAACCTCTCAAACGGCAAGCGTTCAAATTTGACCGCTTCGATATTCCGTCAATATTCAAGAGATCAAATGTAACCGCACCCACCCACAACACTTTAACCCGTAAATACATATGTTTAGAGACTACTTCTCTATGAAGGAGTTTGGCATAGAATCAATATGAAATTTTCTATCCTCTAGTGGAACTAGTAAACTGTCACTTAGTCTATGGATATTTATTTATAATCTACGTTCATTTCGTACGCCATTTTCGCGTGAATGTTATTGTGTTGATTTTTGGATTTTTCTAGTGTTTTATCAGTGTTTTAGTATAGTGTTTTATTATAAAATTGTAATGAAGGTTTTTGTGTGAATATAATATAGTATTTTTTGCGTAAATAATTTCCAGTAATATATAGAAATAATTGTGATTTTCACGCTGCCGACATCCTCTTGGTATGTTTTTTATTGTTATCAAAATACAATAAAATCTTTTTGTAATGAAGTAAAAACTGACTTTTGCTTAGACCACAGGATAGAGAATTTTGTATAGATTTTATAACACTAAAATTATTCATAGAAAAGTGGTCTCTAAATATAAGTTTTAATGGTTTAAAGTGCTGTGGGTGGGTGCGGTCGCATGCGACCGCTCGGGATTTGCCGGACGCATGCGACTGCATGGGATTGAGGGGTTAGTCGCAGTGCGTGCTATGCCTCACAACTCCCGTGGTATGGTATGTATTATAGATGATTCCCGTTAGTCGTATAATCTTAGTAAATTTTGTATGAGAAGATTATTATCTATACAATTTTATAACAAAATTTTAAAGAAAGCTTTTGAAGTTACATTACGAGTATAATATGACTTAGCTTCGTTATCGGTCGTGCCGGTCGCGTGTTGCCTGTCGTTACAAAGCCCGCAGCTTACCGAGCTTTTGTACCCCATTTAGACAACATGCGTTTGTTTTCGTCTGATAAAACAATGCTAAGCAATTTAATTCTTCAATGACAGAACTTAAAGTAATTACGAATGTAATCTATTCTTAATCGCATTTCTAAATTCATTAAAAATACCATACAGAGTTCTTGCTGGATTTATAAAAGGTTAGACAAATATTTCTAAAAGTAAATTGCAATAAATATAACAGTTTCGATTGTCCAGGAATCAATTATCATTAATGTAAAAAGAAAGTTGTAGCCTATATACGACGTCCCACACCTAATCACAGGCGTACCTTTCAGGAAGGGTTTTAGGGCAGGGAAATGTCTGCTTTAATGAGTGTTAGTGGAGTTTACATGTTTGCGATTTTCTAATGTAATTTTCAGACACAGGTTTCCTTACGATGTTTTCTTTATCACGATGTATTCTAACCATCAATTTAAATTGGTTCCGGCAGGGTTACGACCCTGGTTGTTTTTAAAACAATATTTTTTTATTTGCTTAGTTGTAAAATCCAAAACTAGCTTTTTACCCGCAGCTTAACTCGCGTAGGCTTGAATTTAGAAAAATTAATAATAGTATTTCATGCTAAACTTACCAAAACTGAATCACTTGTAGAGACGCTTCGGTATCTGTGCCTATATTGGACGTAATTTTTTTTAATTATTAAAATTTGGCAATATAATATGCTACTTAAATACATAAGTGAGCTTATCAGAATTTCATTAACATCATACGTCTTACAACACCTTATTTTATATCGGAAATGACTTCAATTGTGTCTTTATGAAGGGAAAATTGATCTGGAATCAGAAATGCGTTGTTTAATATTCATTATAAAAGTTGACATTATTTTGACAAAATAATATTGAATTTCATGGTCTTTGTTAATATTGGCCCATTTTATATTTACTGGCACCATAAAATATATTCCAGTATTATTTTATGTTAAAATAGACAAAATTTCATAAATGTAGTTCTATTCAGGGTGAAATTGTGAGAAGAACTATATATACATAAACGAGAGTAGAAATATACAGAATATGCCAGAAGCGTCTTTCTAATCGTAGCGCAGAATCAAAGCTCGGGATAACCGACTTCACATATACCTAAAAATTATTTCCGAAATATTTTTTTAACTTCTCGGATATTCCGGTTTCCTCGCGATGTTTTCCTTCACCGCCAAGAACGTGGTAAATCGAAACTTCCAATTTCAATTAAATATGAGTGGAGTCGGCGCGGATCGAATTTGGGATGCTTACGTACTACGAAATTTACGTTTGGATCATTGGATAACCGACTTTGACAGATGATTTTCAATATTTTTTCAGTGTAGTTCTGCTGATAGTTAAAATAAAAATAAACATATGTTTAAAATTTGCTTTCTTTATATTTACAGTAGATACTGTTTCTTCATTTACTCATGAGAGCTATGAAACTGGGACTGTCACAAAAAATTTTAATAGATATGTCTGAAAGTTTTAGAATATAAGTAAGACAGGGCTTCTTGTATTGTATTAGAGGCATAGAATACTATAATATATACATAATAGAACGGGGGAGTGGGCGGAGCCCGCGTAGCCACTTAAATGTCACTAACACGTCAATTCACACGTATAAATGTCAACACGAGATGTGTTTTGAGGTTACAATCGTTTCCAAAATTTGCATGCAAATTATTTAGAAAATGCCAAATTGTACCCTATTTACAAATAAATATGTTTTAAAATTTAATGATGATCTTGAACACCAATGAAAAGTCTAAAATTTACTCAGTCTGTCAACACAACGAATCGGGTTTGGCGACGCTAATCCTCGTATAAAATAAAGTTGACAGCCATTCTATTGTGTATTATAGTATTCTATAAATAGAGGTATGCTTCTTAGCTTCGTTATCGGTCGTGCCGGTTGCGTGTCGCCTGTCGTTACAAAGCCCGCTGCTTACCGAGCTCTTTGCGTCCCGCTTAGACAACACGCATTTGTTTTTGTTTGATAAGAAAATGTAAATCAAATTAATTAATTTTAAAAGGTTTTTCTATGTTTTAATACAAAATATTGGGGAGTTGTTCTACATTTGGCTTACCAGTGCGAGGCTGCCACTTGAGTACCTTTGCTTTCCATCCCTTCCATCCATTATAGCCCATAAATGTCCACTCCTGAACATAGGCCGCCTTAATAGATTTCCCCATAAGTAGAGGGGGGGGGGGGCATAGTTGCCACGCTTGGCGGGCTAATTGGGAACCGTAGTTGTTTTTACTTTGATTTTTTATCACGAAGATGCTGCTGCCATCTCCATGTTTTCCATCGGTTGTCGGTTTTTCGAGCTTTAAGACCGGCCGATGAAGTGCTATATTATTTCTTGGGTAAGATCTATGTTCAGCAGTTTCATCTGTGAAGGCCTGAAATAATTGATGATGATGATGATCCTCAATGTCTGTAATTGTATATTAATATGTGTAACAAAACACATAACTCCACTTTTTATATACGCTTTTTAAAAACGGAAACTCAATATAGCAAACTTAAAATATTTCAGCTAAATTCTGTGCAATGCTACGTCACGATATCAATCAGGCTTTGCGACATTCAATAGTTTTGTGCTTCAGTAAAGGATACGTTAGTAACGGGTATACGTAATATTCCTTTGACGTTTTCTATTTAATATGTGGCCGCCAATATAAAAGGAAATGCTTTTTACTATATTATTTCTAGACAGTATTTTATTCTATGGGGCTCTATACTATTTCGCGTCTGTGTTCGATATTTTAAACACATATCGGTGACTAGAGGTTGTGTTGCGGCTGGAGTCGTCTGTGGTCCATTCCAAAGCCACAGATATTTAATTGATACTGTTGGACTTATAAAAGATTATTCTTGTTTAAAAACTAGTAAAAAATCGTTAGTTTTAAAATCCGATACGGGCAGTAACAAAATACTTTTGACTTGCAGGCTTCATTCTGAAACAAATTTTGCCAAAATAACTTTTAAGTGCTTGACCAATGGGTCAAAAGTACTTTTGACCGGGAACAATTTTTTTTTGTCATTCACTTTATATAAACATATACATTCACTTGTTTTGATATACTCCTGCGAGATAACGTGCATTGTTTGTTACCCTTATTCTATAAAAAATATGTGATAATGATAAGATTAGAGGTAAGCTATGATGAAATGTATTTGTATTAAGGCTGGGTGGTCGTCATAAACTATATTATATCATGGAAAGTATTCCGGTTTAATCTAGTCATATTTTTTATACTTTTTCAGTTTCAAAATCTGAAGTATCAATGGGCCAGCTATATAGTTCAAATAACCGATAACCGACGGGAAAGGAAGTTTCTTCAGTATCAACCTCGTACATGTAAGTGAAGTGTAGGGGCCCCAATATATGGGAGAACCAGGTAAGAAATGAAGGAAGCCCACATAGAGAGATACAAGAAGATGCACACGTGCTAGAGGAGAGGTACGCATTTCGCTAGTATAGTAGCAGTACGCATGTCTCGGCTAGACCAAGGAAGGCCCACGCTCGTACCGAATGCCATCGTAAAATAAAAATCTACCGTGTTTCGTATGGTGAGCGTGGAGAATCGGGGATCCTTTTTACTAGTAATGAGGGATTTCATCTTAGTTTTCTATGGTGACAACGCATCTACTAACTAACATCTATTAACTACATTTTAATACGTAATCGAGTATAGAGGTAGGTGTTTACGGGCGACTGCATCCACTTAATAACGCAGGTAATTCATGACCTAGACTTAGGTATATATCCAAAAATTGTGGAGGGCTGCAACGATGATGATAATGATTATGACGATGAAAAGGTTTCAAAAGTGCTGACAGTTCTCCTGATGGTGACTTATACATCCGATAGATATCTACAAGCGAATTCGACGAGAATGCTTCAGAGTTCAGATGCACTGTCATCACTGAGGGCTTAGGTGAAATGCCTTACTGCTTAAATTAAACATGCTATCTTACCCCTAAAATCAGAATGCAGCAGTGTAGCTTGGCGAATAGATAAGAACGTGTTAACCATAGAATACTATAATAGAACGGGGGAGTGGGCGGAGGCCACGTAGCCACTAAAATGTCACTAACACGTCAATTCACACGTATAAATGTCAACACGAGATGTGTTTTGACGTTACAATCGTTTCCAAATTTCGCATGCAAATTATTTAGAAAATGCCAGATTGCACCCTATTTACAAATAAATATGTATTAAAATTTAATGATGATCTTGAACATTAATGAAAAGTCTAAAATGTGTAAATTTACTCAGTCTGTCAACACAGCGAATCAGGTTTGGCGACGCCAATCCTAGTATAAAATAAAGTTGACAGCCATTCTATTGTGTATTATAGTATTCTATGGTGTTAATCATCCAAAGGTATTGAGGAAAAAGCCACCGGTAGAATAGTGGATTATTACTATTACAGACAATAGACAAGAATTTTTACATCTTACAGTTACAGTTTTAATACCAACATGAACAAGAAAAACATAAAAAATAAGCTAATGTCATGCCGGATAAGACAATTCATGTTACGTTTGCAATATCATATCATAAAAAACCATACGGAGACGAATAAAGTTGACTTGTTTAGGGAAACGAAACATAACGTTAGCTCGTTTAAAAAAACGAAACATAACGTTAGCTCATTTAAAAACAACAATTCACACTTTCGGTAGGCGTTGATGATAAGTTAGTCGGAATATGTTAATAAAAACGTCAACTTTGTAAGATTTTTCTTAGTGATATTAGAGTGACGTTTTATGGGCTTAATTTGGAGGGCTGACTTTTCAACCGTAAGATAAAAGTTTAGCAAAAATATAACTCAATTGATTTTTTTATGGAATAAGGGTGAGAAATGAGCAAACAGTCCACTTGATGGAAAGTGATAAATGAAAGAAAGATATAAATGACCCATAGCCATCTTCGTTTAGCCTCGATTAAGAATTAAAATGCAGATGCGTTGTCCCCCCGGAGGACTAAGATGAAATGGCTCGCTTTCAGTAAAAAAGGTTCCTGGTTCTCTACACTCACCATACGAAACACAGCAGCATTAAGCTGCTTTTTTAAGCTGGTATTCTTTGAGAGCATGGTCGATCCTACCTCGATCGAGCGAGCCCATTAGTGAAAAAGTAACAGAAATTCCATTTAATTTTATACCAATACATATATTACGTATATAGTATTGTCAATAAAAATATAAATATGCGTTATTATTAGATTAAAACTAAATTGAGGAACTAGAGTATCCTAAAAATTTCAATTAGTCTGTTCATATTCTTAAAAAAAAATAAAAGCTTCGACCAGTGCGTATTGCCAGTGATAATTTACCGTGTAAGGCCGTAATCATTTTTAAGAAAATATCTTTGTAGAGACAGTTCTTTGTAAGTTTACTAGGTGCCAGTACTTCTCTTCTACCTCCTTTTACTTCCTTTCTTCCGTTTAGGTATGTACTACCGTCTTACGTTCTGTTGCTAAATATCAGTGTCTGCGCTGTCAAGTTCCTTTGACTTATATTAATGATGGATAAAGGTATCCATGAACTGAAATAACAGTTTACTTTTAGAGAGGCAGTGTGTTTCCTTGATAGTTTTACTCTAATCAATAATACCTACTTTGTTAGGTAAATAAGCAGCTTAGCGGTGACTAAATTGAATAAGTCTTATTAATTTTCAGATTACGTAAGTAATTATAGTAGCGTTAGTGCTAATATGAAGATTAACGAAATAAATTGGTTATGCAATCTAATCTAACTACACATTACTCGAATAATTTATTGAAGTTTCGGACACGGGTAGCTTATCAGTGGATTTACGAAATAAGTCTCTATCATTGTGCTCGGATGAGTTATGTTAGAGTCAGTTCAAACAGAGACGCGACGATGCTTGAAGAGGTCAGTGGTTGCACATCGTGCAGCGCGCTGGCGCGAGACGCATCGTGAAATCGCTGTCGCCCTACGCCGCGAGACATCTCGACGCGTAGCGCGACACCGCGGGGCATTTTCGAATTATCCTAATAAGAGGTGTATCTCTTTGTGTAGTAAATTAGGTTATGTTTTGTATCACCATCTTAAAAATGCGCGCGGCGTCGCTTTGTGTCACGTCTCTGTGTGAACTGACCCTTACCTTTTAATGTTACAAGAGAAACCATTTGAACCCTTGTTGTTTCAGTGTTTCTAGTAGTTCGCTCATAAGTGCGAATGGTTCGAATCCTGGATCGAGCTAAAGCGCGAAAGCTAGTTATTAGATTTTTCTGTTGAGAAATTCTCAGTAGCAATCCGGAGTCTAGAAGTTGGCAATGTTTCATCTCTGTGCCTTTGAAAGCACGTAAAGCCATTGGCCCTGGACTTGATCTTTCTCAGGTGGTGTCCCATCGAATTGTGAGAGTGAGGCAACAGAGATTTAACCTGAGGTTTGCGCACATAACCCTGTTCAGTGCATATGTGTAGTCTACGTTGATACTGGCCTCCGTGACCGTCAGTCTAGATTATATAGGATATAACTATTAGAAACAGTTTAGCCGCCCTCATGGCTTATCGAATCGTTATTCCAGAGTATAAATCGTTTTTTTTATAGGATAAGGTGACAAATGAGTACACAGTCCACCTGATGGTAATTGGCAGCTGCGGCTCATAGACGTCTAAATCTATCCTCGATTACAAATCAAAATGCAGATGCGTTGTCACCTGTGAGGACTAAGATGGAATGCCTCGTTTCCAGTAAAAAGGGTCTCCGGTTCTATACACTCACCATACGGAACACAGCAGCATTAAACTAATATTACACGCTGGGATTCTGTGAGAGCGTGGTCCTTCCCCGGTTGAGCCGACCCGTTCGTGCTACAACTATAGTACTAATATAACTGCAGCATGGCTCTACAACGTATAGAAGCTCTTAGAAGTCAGTATAAAATAAAAAACTATTTATTTACAGCCCACATCGAATATGGATAATTTAGGATGCGTGAGTGCCTCTGTGTTTGCAAGTGCATTTACTATTTTATTTATTTCATAAATTGCAGCATAGTAGGGATATTTGCTGTAGTTGCAACGCTCTGCAGCCGAGTTGGCAACAGTTTATTTATCTATTTTTATTTATATATCTTTTTTTTTAAAACGTTACCCCTACACTAAGATTTTCTTTTGTATCGTGGAGGCAGTTTACAAACATATATTGCACAAGGACAAACATCCAGACCCGGAACAACTATTTGTAGGCCATACAAATATTTATCCGTGCGGGATTCGCACCCGCGACCGCCGCGCGCAGGCACTCATTGCCAAGCCACTGCGCCACGGAGTCGTCATAGTAGCTTTATATTTAGAGCAGCAATCAGGAATTTGCTGTTACCATGTCCTGTTTCATTTCTGTCGGTCGCCTCTCACAATAACGAGATAGTAAGGTGTAGTGGATCCTCTTATACCGCCACCACAAATGTATGTCCTCTACAGTTACAGTTTTGGAAGTTATCGTCAAGGTTAAAATCCGTCAGAGGCAAATAGCAGTCAGAGTCAGAAGCTAGTAGTCTACATATTCCTGGATTGTTAGTTCTTGGCACGATTTTTAGTTTTTGGTTGGTCCGATCTACAAAATTACCATTGCAACCCTTAATAAGTTCAATGGCAAACATAAAAATTATCTTTATCATTGCAGTTCTTCACAATTCAACTTCTGAACATAGGTCTTCTTCAAGAAATACCAAAAATTATGGTCTCAAGCCACCAGATTACTTCATTATAAAACTTATTGTATTGTTGTACCTAATAGCTTATTTCATACCTAATTTTCAGATCGATTTTCATAGCCTCTGAACTGAGACCAATATTGTAAGTACGTGATTATATCGACATCAGCTGAGCTAATAGATAATATAGGCTACTAATGAACTATGGCATCAGAAGATTGAAGTAGACAAAATAATTATTTTGAGATAAATATAATATTGTACGATACGTAACATGTTATTATATTGGATTTTCTCTAAACTACCTTTATAGTGTTCTGTGTTAAATTAATCACCTCGGCGTCTGTTCCTCACAGAGGTTTTTTTCTGACACCGTTTCACGGGAATTAATGAAATATGTTAAAGTTAAAAATTCAAATATTTCTTGCGGTAGTGGCTTTGAACATTGTGCACATACTTTACTGGTGTTTTTTGCTAACTATACAAACGATAATTTATTGTATGAATTTATTTTCAAGCTCACTTAGAAAACTAGAAAATATTCTGTCACTTGTAAATAAGTTGCTATTTTAAAAAGGTAATTTAAAGTTAGCAATAACTAGGTGCGTGGGGTCAGCTAGCCTTTGGAAAAGCAAAAAAAACTTACTTTATGTTTATAGAACACGCCAGTATTCTTGCTAACTTCCTATCTACTCAGATAAGTAACTAAAATTAAAAGTTAAAGTTACAGCCTATATACGCCCCACTGCTGGGCACAGGCCCCCCTCATTTCTGAGAGAGTTTTTTAGGGCAAGGCAGTGTCCACCGCACTGCTCCAATGTGTGTTGGTGACCTTCACGTGTCTTCGAAATATATTTGTTATCTTATTTCTCAAACATGCAGGTTTCTTCACGATGTTTTCCTTCACCGCCGAGCACGTGGTAAATGAGCATCTAAAATTGCAATTAACAATTGCATTTGTGCAAGCGGGATCGAACCTGAGTTGCTCGCCTACTGCGAAATTTACAGCGAGCGCTAACCATCTAAGCTACCACGGCAATGGTGACTTCTCATCTATGTCCACTTTTCGACGAAGGTAAAATTTTTTATTTTGGTTGGTATGCATATTGTATATTTTATTTTAATGGCAAGTTTGCGCCACTATGAGGTAATCTATACATATTCAGCAGTGGATTTTTGATACTATAAATGTAACGGTATATTCTTTAAAAAACGTAGTTTGTTAATACTAACTAGGACTAGTTTGTATGAAAGTTGCTATAATAATTTCAGCGTACATCGTACAATACTAAAAAGATTAACAAGCGTATGAGACTTTTTTTGAAGACATAAACCACAGTACTTATTATATTCGTTGGGCTGAAAAGTTCGTATCGTCTCTATGAGATGGCGTCACTAGAATAAAATCCATATCATTTTTAGGTAGTACCAACCTTCAAAAGAAACGTGTATAAATTTGACACAGCTGTCTGATTATTAGTTTGTGAGATACAGCATTTTGAGTGAAGCAACTTTTGTTATTTTTGAAAAAAATGGATAAAAAGGAATTTCTTGTTTTAATGAAACACTATTTTTTGATGAAAAAAAGTGCTGCTCATACCAAAAAGTGGCTTGATAAGTGTTATCCGGACTCTGCGCCGGGCGAAGCAACCATTCGTAAGTGGTTTGCCAAATTCCGTACAGGCCATATGAGCACCGAAGACGATGAACGCAGTGGACGTCCAAAAGAGGCTGTTACGGACGAAAACATAAAAAAAATCCACAAAATGATTTTGGAAGATCGTAAATTGAGGTTGATTTGTATAGCTGGCACTCTAAAGATATCAAAGGAACGTGTTGGACATATCGTTCATGAATATTTGGGTATGCGAAAGCTATGTGCAAAGTGGGTGCCGCGCGAGCTCACAATCGACCAAAAACAAGAACGTGTCGATGCTTCAGAGCAATATTTGGAGCTGTTCAACCGCAATAGAAGTGAATTTTTGCGTCGATATGTGACAATCGATGAAACATGGATCCACCACTACACTCCGGAGTCCAGTCGGCAGTCATCGGAATGGACTGCACGCGATGAACCGAATCCAAAGCGTGGAAAAACTCAACAGTCGGCCGGTAAGGTTATGGCGTCCGTATTTTGGGATGCACATGGAATAATTTTCATCGACTATCTTGGAAAGGGAAAAACCATCAACAGCGACTATTATATAGCGTTATTGGAGCGTTTGAAGGACGAAATCGCGAAAAAACGGCCCCATTTGAAGAAGAAGAAAGTGTTGTTTCATCAAGACAATGCACCGTGTCACAAATCGATGAAAACGATGGCAAAATTGCATGAATTGGGCTTCGAATTGCTTCCGCATCCACCGTATTCTCCAGATTTGGCCCCCAGCGACTTTTTCCTGTTCTCAGATCTCAAGAGAATGCTCGCTGGAAAGAAATTTAAAGCCGATGAGGAAGTAATCGCCGAAACAGAGGCCTATTTTGAGGCTAAACACAAATCGTACTACAAAAATGGTATTGAAAAGTTGGAAGATCGCTATAATCGGTGTATCGCCCTCGATGGCAACTATGTTGAATAATAAAATCGAATTTTGCCAAAAAAAAAAGTGTTTTTCTATAAAACGATACGAACTTTTCAACCCAACTGTTAGACTACCAGAAACGCCGTGTTTATGTAAGTTCCTATTTCATCAAAAATTCGACCCTGTTAGGTACATGACAAACAAAAAACTGAAGTGAAGGCTGACAAATCATGTGTACTTAATGTGATAAATGTCACAATTTTGTTTTCAGCCAACACTGTAACCTTTTGCATTAAATGAATAAAACATGATTCGCCAGATCTCTAGAAATTTGTTTCTTTCCTAACATTGATCTTAGCTATACAAAAATAGTTAATTAAGAAACGGTCCCTAATTTATTTTGGTTTTTTTTATTATAGTTTACTAGCAATCCACCCAGGCTTCGCATAATCAGAGGATCTCGACAACAGCGCCATATAAAGGGTCCAACTATAGCTAAAAACTATCTAGCTGACCCCAAACTCCATCAAAATCAAATCATCAGAATCGGTCATGCCGCTAAAGAGAAGAAGAATTACGAACACAAGCGCACCAGAATTTAATATATAACGATGTTATAAGAAGGAAAGTTTTGTTGCACTAAATACATCCTTATGAGGCATCTAATTTTGATCGGGTTTCATTTAATTACTACTATCACCCTATTTAATGAGTTGTATTTGGAGTCATCGGTGACGCCAATTACTTTTAACGCATCAATTTAAGGGTTATGTTTGGGGATAAAAAGGCATTTGATTTAAAACATCCTTTCATATATATATATTAAAATAACTTTTAATCTTTTAGGGTATATAAAGAAGAGAAATAAAAAAGGAATGCATATAACTTTTATTTATTTGAAGCATTACTTAAATAGCTATATGTAATTAACATTACCGCAATCTTATAAGTGCATCAAACGATCTTGTCATTTCTTTGGCGCCCGACATCACGTCGCCTTTTCCCGAGCATAATTTTCTTTCATTAAAACTGAGGTGACAAATGTACTTACTACTCCATTCAACATCGTTCAGACCAGAACAGTAGTGCAAACATTTCTGTTCGGCGGCATAAACAGGTAAGAGGGTAGTAACTACATGGTAGAGCCACGCTGCAGCTATATTATGGTTGTAGCACGAATGGGTCTGGAATAGTCTGGTGGGTGGGGAAGGACCACGCTCTCACAGAATACCAGCGTAAAATAGAAGCTTAATGCTGCTGTGTTTCGTATGGTGTATGTAGAGCTCCGGAAACCCTTTTTTACTGGAAACAAAGCATTCAATCTTAGTCATCAGGTGTGACAACGCATCTGTGTTTTGATGCTTAATCGAGGTTAAATGACGTCTATGGGCCACAGCATCCACTTACCATCAGGTGGACTGTGTGCTCGTTTGTCCCCCTATCCTATAAAAAAACCCAGACAGACTCCTAGGAAGAATAGGAGGCTACCACCTAAAACCAAATAACTATTAAAAACAATTTATCCGTTCCTACAAAAGGAGAGACATAAGTCAAACAATGAAATTTTCCGGGCTCATGAAGAAGACTAAGGCAAGTTTTTAACACACCAGGAAATTAGTTTTAAATTATTGGTATACATTACGCAAACAATTTTTTTGCAACATAAAATTTTATGAAAATAGACATTTTTTAATAAAATTATTCCTTGTAAAGGCTACGAATTACATTCCAACTTGAGATATGTCTATTTGAGGGACGCGTCCGTAAATAGAGAGAGCGAAGCAAAGTATCCGTAAAAAGTATATTAAAATTAAGAATATACAATTCAGTTGGGAAGAACTCTTTCATATCTGTCTCGGTTTAAGCAAAAATAGTTCAGAAGAAATAACCCAGCATTCGTTTGTAATTACAGACGGTGTATAAAAATGCTGAGTTCATATATAATTTATAAACAATACGTATGTATGGAAAACGTTTTTATGAGGAACAATATCTAAGAAGATAACAAACACACAATGATAATTAAATATTGTTATATAATAGTATTACGAACTGTGGTGGATAGATACAATAAGTTTTTTTTTTAAATTTATTTAGAGAACCACAAACAAGTTTACAATATGTCTTATGTTAAAGCTTATGTTCTATTACAATTTATTACTTATTATAAACTCAATGACGATGGTCACACATTGAGTATAAAAAAAAAAGATAATATGTGAGGGACCTAGTTTTGTAAAAGAAAAGTATTTTAATTTCTAAAATATTATTTTGACATATATTAGAGGTTAGAGTTTAATGTGTTAGCATATGTGCGCTCGCATGCGATCGCGCACGCGTGTGTATGTCTTTATGCATGTACATATATATATATAATAAATATATATATATATATATATATATATATATATATATATAGTCATTGGTCAGATGATTTATAATTAGTATTATGTAGTTTAGGTCTTTAACGAGATATTAAGTGTTTAACAGCAAGTTTACTAGCTGTCTTTTATAGGATCTGGCACTGCAAGTAAATAAATCTACAGAATTAAATTTTTTGTTGTATGTGTCAACCATACGATGGAAAGTTAATTGTTACATTATAAATATGAGAGAACGTGGCTTTGTGGAGTTCCTTGAGGGAGGTTTGTGTTCAGCAGTAGACTTGTGATGACTATAATTTTTTTGTAGGACAGGGGGCAAACGAGCATACGCCTCACCTGATGGTAAGTGATTACCGCCGCCCATGAGCAACTGCAACACCAGGGGAATTGCAGATGCGTTGCCGGCCTTTTAAATAGGAGTAGGCATTATCATTACAGTGGTTAGTAAATTAACAGAAATTATTATTTATTATTAAACGTACTAAGCCTGAAACCCATATGAACTACATTCCAGTGCTTCATCACAGGGCAATCTTGCTTCCATATATGGAAACTAGGAGGCCGTTGGTACTGTCTCACACTCTTTAAGCTAAATTGTGATTAGGAAATGATTGTATATTATAATTTATTAATGATTTTATTTTTGTTATGTTTAACGTTCATAAAATTTCTAATGTTAATAACAATAGTGGAATATGCATGATTTAATTTAATTAATTATATAACACTAAATTCTGATATATTTATTGATCTCTTAATTTTTGTATTCAATTTAATTCACTGCATATGTTTTACTTGTGTCTATTTTGTTGTAATGAAATGTGTGTAACACCTATAATTAAGTCTACACTTAGTTTTTATGATTTTTTGCAAAAATATTATGCTTTTGTTAGTGTATGTCTTGTTGGTGTTAAATAAATAAATAAATAAATAAAATAAAACACGCGACTCATCAAGGAGGCAATTCTTTTGTGTAATATTACTACAAAGCTGTCCACGCGTGTACTCGTCAAGCAAGCCTGATGCGCTGCAAGAAGCTCAGCAGCCCCAAGAAGATCCTGAATCCGTTGTTGTCTAAATACGTAGTGCATTAGCAGTTCGGCGAGTAAACTTCGCCCACACCCTGCAGGATGTAGAATGTCTGACAGTAAGCTTTCAATGTTATTTAACTTCATTCGTACAACTAGCAAACTTGTGAGAAAGCATATTACACCTTACTGCCAAAGTCTTACCCGTTCAACACCTAAATCGTTAGGGAGATCCTCGGTGACCCAGTGTCCAATATATCTGAAGTTGGTAACTCTACTCAGTGTAACTCTTCCAAGTCCTATGTAGTGTATCCTCCAAGTAATGTGAGGAATAGACTTAGGTTTTTTTATTTCCAGCTTTAAAAACAATTAAACTTAACTATAATAGTGATATAGATTGTTATTATTATCATGAAATATAAGTTATTTGGTGCATACGTACAGATGACTGACTAGTGTGTCGATAAAACAAATAATATGTTGTGTGTAGAAAACCTTAAACGATCAAAACGTTCGTGTATATAAACATATTCCAATGGCTCACTCACTTATGCGCTCTTATGATAAACCATTGATATTTAACGTATAAATTTAATTGTAAAAATTTGTAGTGTTCTTAAATCCTAAACTTACATCTAATACCTACACAGATATAAAAGTAGCTCTTTATCAAAGCTACGTTTCACCTCTCTAGACAACATGATGTATGAGTATTTGAGATAAATGTCATACGTACAAATATAACCACTACCACTAGTTTTTGCCCGCGACTTCTTCCGCGTAGAAGAAAATGGTACAACCATAGGATTTTGAATTGGTTTTTTGTTATTAATTTCGTTATCTTAATATATATAAATAAAATGTCACGTTGTTTGTCAGCGATGGACTCCTAAACTACTTAACCGATTTTAATCTAATTTGCACACCGTGTGCAGTTTGGCCAAATTTGAGAGATAGGATAGTTTTTTTGCCCATAAAGACCCACCATTTTTTTGGCGAATTTAAGGACTAATAGGGGATTTAATAGGGGTCATAACAAAGGATCGTCGATAAGGGCAGAACAACGTCTGTCTGGCAAGCTAGTAACATATAAATTATTATGTTAAAATGTTTGAACATAGTTTTTTTTTATTCTTTTATAATTTAGAGACTTACGTTATCTTTTACATGTCAGTCCCATTGTACCTTATAACTAAACAACACAATACAATTTATTAAATTACTTACACAAAATACTAACTAAATGATACACCATTTGAGCAGCATTTGACAGTGGTTTAGACAGACTGCTTTGATATTCACCCATGTTACATATTTTAATGTCAGTTTTGGCGACTAGTAGTTTCCTTTCGTGATGGGTTTGAATATTTATAAAATATAACAATCTTTATTTATTATAGTGTAGGGATTTAAAGGTTAAATAAACATGAAAATAAAATAAAATTTTGTTCTAAAGCTAGGCCTTTGATCTGGTAAAAGTAACACGGGGGTATTATCTTTTTACAAAGAATTTGAAATAATACACCTACCGCAGTATTTCTTTGTAAACAATACTTTTTGTTTTTCTTTCGGGTGCTAGAATCACCAGCTTAATCTGTGCGTTTACTCTGGAGCATGCCACATACAACAGACGGTGGGAGAAGCAGCTTTCTCACCTCCTAGTCTACTCTAAGTCTACTCCTGATACATTAAGAGTTTGATCTTGAGGTTTGTTTATGGTTATTGCGAAGCAGACTTTGATATGACTCTCTTGAATTCAGAGGTAATTTGATGGTCTAAGGGGAAAAACGAGTCTCCGGTTCTTACGCTCACCATACGAAACACAGCAGCATTTAGCTGTTATTTCAAGCTGATATTCTGTGAGAGCGATTATTACAATACTCGTAGAGTTATTCGTTATCAGTCCGCCTAGCTAGGTACAACTTTCTTGCCTATTTCTGTTGCCAGTGCCAGTGCCAGTTACCAGTGCTTACATAACTGTGCTCCAAAAGATATAAACTGGAGTAGACACTTACCATCTGGTGTACTGTAATCAGTTTGAAAAAATTATACTCAAGGAAAGTAGGCGACGTGATGTCGGGCGCCAAAGAAAATGAAAAGATCGTTTGATGCATTTATAAGATTGCGCTAACGTATTAAGTAAGGAATATTTCAAATTACTATAAGATATAATGCATTCCTTGTATAATTTTCTTTCTCTTCTTCATGAGTCCCTAAAGGTTTACTGCTGGAAATGGATCTGAATCTGTTCCCATTCAAGGGAGGATTTGCCTTAATTGCCACGCATGGCAGGTGTATCTCTCTCTCTCTCTCTCTCTTTCTTACTCTCTCTCTCTCTTATTAGTTGATCCCTATATGCTGCTCTCTTTACACACCGCAAACTGTGCTCCAAAATATATAAACTGGAGTAGCCACTTACCATCTGGTGTACTGTAATCAGTTTGAAAAAATTATACTCAAGGAAAGTAGGCGACGTGATGTCGGGCGCCAAAGAAAATGAAAAGATCGTATGATGCATTTATAAGATTGCGCTAACGTATTAAGTAAGGAATATTTCAAATTATTATAAGATATAATGCATTCCTTGTATATTTTCTTTCTCTTCTTCATGAGTCCCTAAAGGTTTACTGCTGGAAATGGATCTGAATCAGTTCCCGTTAAAGGGAGGATTTGGCTTAATTGCCACGCATGGCAGGTGTATCTCTCTCTCTCTCTCTCTCTTTCTTACTCTCTCTCTCTCTTATTAGTTGATCCCTATATGCTGCTCTCTGTACACACCGCAAATATCTCGCAATCGTTATACATGGTCGAGCCACCAGAGGCAGTGTGCTTTAATTTTTCCAATTATGTTTAGCTCCGCCGTGAGTAATATTATTCATAGTTTTTTTCTTAAATTTCAATTGGATCTAATATGTTTCTGAGGACCTTTCAGACTACTAAGAGATTGTTTTCTTATTCCTATGTAAGTGTTCAGGCTTTACTACGTGCATCAAGATAGATAATATGACGATTTTGTATATATGCGAGTTTTTGTTGTTCTACTGAGATCCCTGGACATTAAATTTTATGTAGGGCTGCACTACATTTTAATGCATTTTGTATATGTACTCGTAATTCGATTTCTTCTTTTGTGGTGTTGGTGGTGCAACCCGGATATTTAAATTTGGCCACTACCTTGGAAATGATATTTCCAACAAAGATCGTGACGTTGGATGCGAGTATTTTGTAATAAATCATTTATAAAATCTTTTTATATTAAATTGTTAGGATCCGATAGGTGGCGCTGTATTCAAGTTATTAACGAATTCTAAATTCAAAAAAACAAAATTACAAAATCTTGGCTCTCGAGTTATTAATCATTTTATATTTACCACGTATCCGGAACAAATTTACCGGAACAATGTGTTCCGAGCCAGTTATGTATAATATATGCATAAAATTATATATAAACAAAACGTATTTTCGTACATATGCGATGAATATGCTAGTATTAAGTGGCTGACAACTTTAACAAAAGACGTTAAAAGACGCTTGTCAGTTATTTTATACATAAATTTTCAACTGTTCATTTTGGAATAAGGAAAGATTCAACATCGTGTGCTTATTATTTCACGGAAACAGACAGAATATTATACAGAAAATCTGTTTGCTGTTTAAGCATAATAATATCTCGATGTTTATGCTCGTTTTGTATTCACTGCTTTGTAAACGGAGCATTCCCTATTCTATTTCGATTGGGGATTTTTTTACATTATTCTTGTATCCACTAGCGTAGCTTGAATCTAAGCTACTGACATTCAGTGTTTCATAAGCGTAGATAAACGTGCTCCCACATCATAAAAAGCTAGGTTATGAAAACCTAATTTGTTTGCTTTTATATTTGAGTGTATGCGGCGCGACGACAACGCCGCCACATCAGAGAAGAAGAAAAGGGGAGATCTCCCGCCGGGCAAAGTGTTCTGACCGGGGAGTGGCCAACGCTCCGTGTGATAGTTCGCAGATGTTCTATATATACTGTTTATGATTCGGAATTTTGATAGCGTGATTTAGACTTCGGTGTGTTTCGCTTGCGGCGAGACGACAGCGCCGCCACACGGGCAGCAGCGTCCTCCTAATATTATAAAAATTAAAAACTACAGTTGGCAACCCGATTATCAGCGTGCCTGTAACTATGGCAAGTATTACGTAACAATCTATGGGGGAAGCCTATGTACAGCATTGAGATTCCCCCTTTTCCTACCACGGCCACAGTGGTGACCCCGACGTGATCTGAACACGCAACCAACAACCTTCGGAAACTTCAAGCTTCATCATCGGCATAGAATACCCCACCCATTCGCTCCCGAGCAGATATCGTCTGCAGTCTTCATATCCTGCAAGCCATCTAGCTTCACAAGGTTCATCGCAGCACTGGAATAATAATGCTTCCTGTTTCTTCAAGCTACTCTCTGCGCTATACAGTGTTCGGCACGGCTCTGAGCCTTACTGCTCGCCTCTGCTTCACGGCACTCTCGCAGATTACTTGCCTTCTTCTCGACTCACCGTAGACTACAAGGCAATCTCCTGGCACTTGCACATTCGTCGACAACGAGACTTCACTATCGACCTCCGGTCTGCGCAGGGGGGTGATGTAGCGGCGCTGTCGTCGCGCCACAAGCGAATCTTAAATCACGCTATCAACATTCCGAATCATAGACAGTATATATAGAACTTCTCCGAACTATCACTCGGAGCGTTGGCCGCTCCCCGGGCAGAACACCTTGCCCGGAGGGAGATCTCCCCTTTTCCATCTATGGCCACAGAGTATAATCTTGGTACTCATGGCTGGCAACGCATCGGCATTTTTATTCGTTATCGAGGATAAATGTAGATGTGTATCGGCCACAGCAACCACTTACCATCAGGTGGACTGTGTGCTCGTGTATCACCCTATCCTATTTAAAAAAAAATATTCTGCTTCGAGCCTGGGAAGAACCAGGCGGAAATCCAGGAAAACATAATTTTCAATGTATTTATTTACAACAAAAGAGGAATAAAGGGTTTTGATGTACAATTTATCACAAAATTAGTGTAGAAATAGATAAGTAGATTTATTCCTAGTATTATAATAATCCTCGTTTAGGCATATTTGCAAAGTCTATGTTGAAATGAAAATATCACGTAACAAAACTTAAGTTTAAGTGTTACTTATAACTTCCGAAAATTTTGTATCAAATAAATAAATGTGTAATATTTACTTTGATATAAAGTTTTAAACATAGGTTGACATTTTGCTAAACTTCTACTAACTTATAACATAATAATTTCATAAAAGCTATATTGTCACTTAAGTAAAGCGAAAATATAGCTTTTATGATATTATTATTTAACATGTAACTTGGTTTTTAAATAATAAAAGGATAGTTGTATAGTAAAAGTGATAGGCAACTTCAAGAACTAAAAAACGGTCTAGGTGCGACGCGAAAGGTCCACACGACTAACTTCCCAGTGGAAAGAATAAAAAATATCTTATGTTAATATTTTATACATTTTAAGCGGCACAAAAAACTACTTGACAGATTTTGCTCAAAATTTAATGAGGTCTAAGTTACATAATTATGCGTTTAATGAAACTGGTCTCATGTCAATATCACTCTATGTTCTCGAGATACACAATGCGAAAATTGAATCCGAACATACATACATACATACGTACATGTGCACACACGAACATCCTTTTATAAACCATACTATTCGACTACGAGGCGAGAACGAGATATGTTAAAATTTCCAATTTGCAAAATCGGACCCATTACAATAACTTTCTACTGGGAAGTTAAAAACAATAAAATAATTTCCACATACTTCTGAAGTAGGTATTAAGACATATTTTTATATACAAAAAAAAAATTAAAAAAAAGATTCAATAAAATAAGTTCGCAATTGACGAAGATATCTCGTAACACACACATATACACAAAGAACATAAAGTCGAACTGAGAATCTCCTCCAGTGTTGAACACATAGAATACTATAATACACAATAGAATGGCTGTCAACCTTATTTTTTACGACGATAGGCATCGCCGGGAGCACACATACAACCAATTACGTCGTATTATCAGTTAATCACTACTACAAACCTGATTCGCTGTGTTGACAGATGAATTTTAATACATATTTATTTGTAAATAACGTGCAATTTGGCATTTTCTAAATAATTTGCATGCGAAATTTGGAAACGATTGTAACGTCCAAACACATCTCGTGTTGACATTCATACGTGTGAATTGACGTGTTAGTGGCATTTTAGTGGCTACACGGGCTCCGCCCACTCCCCCGTTCTATTATGTATGTATTATAGTATTCTATGGTTAGTGTAGATGAATTACCGGAATTGCCACGCTTTGCAGTTACAATGGCGGTCGAAGTATTTACCAGCATTCTTGCTACTTTGAATTTAGTCTCATAATCGGAGTGTGTGTGTGTGTGTGTGTGTGTGTGTGTGTGTGTGTGTGTGTGTGTGTGTGTGTGTGTGTGTGTGTGTGTGTGTGTGTGTGTGTGTGTGTGTGTGTGTATTTTATATCTGATATAAATAGGTATTCTGAACAATGTCCTAATTAAATTAATTTAAAACTAAATTTATAAAAAGTATGTATTTTTAAGAGAGCTATTTTTCGTCACGTTTTTTGTACGTGTTAACGAATCCTTAAGTATAAAATAATAATATTATTTTTCATTTTTCAAATATGCTGCTAATAATGTTCCAGCTACTGCAAACCAAAAAAAATTACCGTAAATATTTAACAACGTTAAAAGCCATTTTGTGAAACAATAAAAGCTAATATCCGAAAAAGAGACGAGTGTCAGTTTTATTAATATATGACTTTTGAACTGTTGAAATGTTTATTCTCGGAAAGAAGAGACGACAGGTGACAGTACGACTTTAGCAAAATGTCATCATTGTTTCACGAGAATATCATGAAAGGAATGTAACAAAATTTGGATGAGATAAAAAGGAGCCTCTACTTTTATCTTTTCATTATAAAATCGTAATAAAGATACTCTGTACTACATACGACAAATGAGACAGGAGGTGGGCAGCAACATCTTCCCGATAACAACCCAAAGTAATAAAAAACTGCAGTTGCCAACCCGCTTGCCAAGCGTGGCAACAATGGCAAAACCCCCCATGAGGCAATCTATGAGTGAAATGTTCAACAGTGGAGTTTAATAGCTATAATGAATGTATGGATGGATACATACGCTGCATTTTATATCACAATATACAGCGCATAATATTTAGCATTCACCACAACTATTACTATCTATTGATCTCGTAAAGTTGTATAGCCCATAACTATAGTCCTGCATCAGTCGACTACTAGTGTGTTTAATCAGGTCGTCACTCCATCTAGTAATAATAATAAATGACTGGTGAATAATCTTAATAATATGTTATTACATATCATCATCATCACAAGTCCACTGCTGAACATAGGCCTCCCCCAAGTAATGCCACAAAGCACGGTCCTGAGCCACCTGCATCCATCGACTTCCTGCATATCTTACCAGGTCGTCACTCCATCTAGTGGGGGGTCGCCCTACACTACGCCTACCGGTACGAGGCTGCCACTCGAGAACCTTTCTTCCCCATCGGTTATCGGTTCTTCGAGCTATATGGCCGGCCCACTGCCACTTCATCTTACCAATCCGTTGGGCTATGTCGGTCACTCTGGTTTTACTGCGGATATCCTCATTTCTGAGTTTATCACGCAGAGAAATTCCGAGCATAGCCCTCTCCATAGCTCGCTGAGCGACCTTGAGCGTCCTCATACGGCCAGCAGTGAAGGACCACGTCTCAGATCCGTAAGTCATCACTGGCAACACGCACTGGTTGTACAATCTAGTTTTTAGAGATTGAGGTATACCTGACGAGAAGATATGTCGTAATTTCCCGAACGCTGCCCAGCCGAGTTGAATCCGTCGATTTACCTCTCGGTCGAAGTTCGACTTGCCTAGTCGGACTATTTGTCCCAGGTAAACGTACTCGTCAACAACTTCGAGCATAGTGCTCCCAACAACTACCGGCATAGGTGTGACATGGACATTAAACATAATCTTTGTTTTATCCATGTTCATCTTAAGACCTATCCGTTGGGAGGCACTATTGAGGTCATTGAGCATAGTGCTTAAGTCCTCCAGCGATTCTGCCATAAGGACTATACCGTCGAAAAAACGAAGGTGAGTGATGTACTCGCCATTGATGTTAATACCGTATCCTTTCCAGTCCAGTAGCTTGAAAACGTCTTCCAATGCAGCGGTGAAGAGTTTCGGGGATATAACGTCACCCTGTCTTACACCTCTCTGCAGTTGGATAGGTTTCGAGCTCTAGTTCTGTACTCGGATAGCCATCGTAGCCCTACTGTATAAATACTTCAGCACTTCGATATACCGACAGTCAACTTGGCACCGCTAAAGGGATTGTAGCACCGCCCAAATTTCGACGGAATCAAAGGCTTTCTCGTAGTTCACATACGCCAGGCAAAGGGGCAGATTGTACTCTTCATTTATATATATTATTACAATTATTATATATATATATATATATATATATATCTTAATATATATATTACGTGTCACGTTGTTTGTCCACGATGGACTCCTAAACTACTTAACCGATTTTAATCAAATTTTCACACCGTATGCAGTTTGGTCCAACTTGAGAGATAGGATAGTTTTTTTGCACATGAGTGACCCACAATTTTTTTTTTGCGAGTTTTAGGATTTTTAATAGGACATGACAAAGGGTCGTCGAAAAGGGCAGAACAACGTCTGTCTGGCAAGCTAGTATATATATATATATATATATATATATATATACACATGTAATATAATAATATATATATATATATATATATATATATATATATATATATATATATATATCGAAACTGTCTATTATTTTGTCAAGATGCAGATCAGAGGTTATGCAGAAGTTTTTGGTTCTCAACACCGACAATACGAAACAGCATTAAGCTTTTACACGATGTTATCTGTGCGAGTGTGGTCATTCCCTGATCGAGTCAACCCATAATATATAGTAGTAGGGACTACATGAGTAAGGAAAATGGGTTATCAAAGCTTCCTGGCTTATCTCATAGTTGATTACTACGACACATTCGCGAGGAATGGGGCCATTGTTACAGTTGTTAAAATTATAATTTATAAAAAATCATAAGATTAAACTGAATAATGAAATAAATAATAATAATTTTAAGGATCGAAAATATTAGTCAGCTTTCTTATATGCATATTAAATCATAACTTTCCATTTCTTGTTACACCTACTTTTATATGTGTTTGATTATTACCTACTTTGCAGTAACTGCTAAATATTTTAATAAGCACTTCTCGCCTGCATGTCGCTCGTTGGTAAACGAAAATGATTGATTTTAAATATTATATGAAAATAAAAAACAAAACACTGCGAAGTGCCAAAATTATATACTCGTATATTATAATGTCATAGAGTAACCAAATACCAATAATTAGTATGTATCACAGAAATGGGCATCAGCTTGCAGTTCGGTCTTGTATTTTGGCCGTATTCTTTTGATATTAAGTTAGAGTTGTTATAAGAGGTTAAATAATAAAAGGTTGGTTGTTTTCATTAAAATGAAACATCTATTAGAAAACTTTTAAATTAAATAAGACATTGAATAAGATTACATAGAGCTGTGGTAGCTCAGATGATTAACGCTCGTTGTAAATATAACAGAACGCGAGTAACCCGGGTTCGATCCCCGCCGGCACCAATGAAATTGTTAATTGCAATTTTAAGTGCTGATTTATCACGTGCTTGGCGGTGAAGGAAAACATCGTAAGGAAATCTACATGTCTGAGGAATAAGGAAAAAAATATTTTGAAGACATGTGAAGTTCGCCAACACGCTTTGGGGCAGCGCGGCGGACACTTCCTTGCCCTAAAACCCTCTCAGAAACGAGAGGAGGCCTGTGCCCAGCAGTGGGACGTATATAGGCTGTAACTTAACTTTTTATTGAATAAGATTACTTCAAAATATGTAAGTTCGTAAGTAAACAATAAGTAGAATGCAAAAGGGAAGTCATTTTATAAATTATTTTAAAACATGAATCTAGTTTATTACACGACATCCGTAACACACCTTATGTCGCTTAATTTTATTTCTACTGCAGACATCCATTACCTCATTGGCTCTAATTGTAAAGTCTTTCGTGGAAATGTGTAAATTCAAGTGAACACATCCGTACACTTTGCTAAATTAACAAGAGCGTATTCTACGACCTTAATATAGAACACACTCGGTAACTTTTTGTACAACTAGAGTGAATTCTGTTACAGCAGTTGAATCTTATAGTAATATTATAGTTAAGGCCAAAAGAAAACCCGACGAAATCAAAATTTTATACTTGATAGAGCCACGCTACAGCTATATTATGGTTGTAGCACGAATGTGTCGGCTCGACCGAGCAAGGATCACGCTCTCACAGAATACCAGCGTAATATAGCAGCTTAATACTGCTGTGTTTCGTATGGTGAGTGTAAAGATCCGAAGATCCTTTTTTACCGGTAACGAGGCATTCCATCTTAGTCCTCAGGGGTGAAAACGCATCTGGGTTTTGATTCTTAATCGAGGATAAATGTAGATGTCTATGGGCGACAGCATCCACTTACCATCAGGTGGACTTTGTGCTCGTTTGTTAACACTATTCTTTAAAAAAATCATAAATGTAATGTGACTAGGTGTATTGACGAGAGCTATTCTAGACGTCTGGCAGTCATGACGCTGATCCCAGTCGCTGGAACGGATATTCTGGGTGTTTTACATCTGGCATTTAATAAAATATTATCATTTATTTAAGACACAAAAAGGACAAAATGGAGTTATAATGCCTAAAGAGACGTTTTAGATTTGATTGGGAGAAATTATAATTTTATTGTAAGGATGTAAACGACGTCTCGAGGTCAAGAAATCCTTACAATTTGTCTCTCTTTATGTATGTTATTGCAATTTTAATAGTATTGAATGTGAATACATGATATTGAATAAAATGAGAAGTGTTGTGATATAGTTGTAAGTGTGCTCAATTAAGTGGAATTTTGAGGTGTCATTCATAAGTGAAAATATTAGTTCCAGATTCTGGGGTTAGTTCCAGTATTTCAATCGAATTTACATTAAAAAGTCCTACAAAAAGCTTTTTGCATTCGTTACCTTACATTATCCTGTTGTAACATTCTATAATATCACTTCTATTTCGGAATGGAGCGCACATGAAAGGCAGTAGAATCTTCATAGGAGTATTTATCGTAATTCCAAAAATACATAGTCGAGATCATTCAATTCACAAACTCCATAATAAATCTTGTAATTCGTAAAACCACTTTATGAGTTGTTTTAACAATGTTAATTTAATATTTTTTTGTTTTTCAAGTGCAAATTGTTTTTTGTGAACCTCTTAGGGAGCTCTAGACTATTATTTTTGCCCCGACCTTTAGCTTCTTTGTTCAATCTTTGCTAGTCGTCTTCAAAAATCCGTGTCGTGGAAAACCCGAGAATTCCTTACAACTTCTCTGTAGAAGATATACTTGACTCTAGTACTTTTCTACAATATTCTCGTAAGATACTCGTAAGATAATTATGCAAAATTTTGAAATATTGTTACGGATAGAGCAATCAAATTTAATGATTTGTTAAATTTACGCAAACAATACACATTAAATAAAACTATTATTTATGAATTTTATCGCGTTTAATTCAACTTTAATTTATTTTTATCATCCCGACGTTTCGGGTGCTTTACAGCACCCGTGGTCACGGGGGGACTGAGATGTTTGACGTCCCAATTTCATAGTTAGTCCGGCTACCTTCAGTTTTTGAATATTAATTTTTGGTCCGATTTACGCAAAATGAGCTTATAGTATCACGAAGTCTTGCAGTGGTATGCTTGGGTTTGGGCTTAATTTTGTAAATTATAGGATCCCAAGCAGCTGGCAGCACCCATCCATCTTCTCTATTGAAATTTGGATGTTTTTTAATTTCAATAGCCTCGCGTATCATCCTTGTTAGGAGTCGGTGTTCTTTTGCGAGGATTGGTGGTTTATCAAATCTAATGTAATGGTGGGGACGATCTTGAACATGTTCGCAGACTGCAGACGCTCCGGGAAGTCTCGGAAACGTCGGGATAATAAAAATAAATTAAAGTTGAATTAAACGCGATAAAATTCGTAAATAATAGTTTTATTCAATCAAATTTAATTTTTGCAGTAAAATACAATCGCCTTAAGTACACTTATGTGGACTAAGCCTTGTTAATCGTCTTTACTCTTATGAAAATATAACAGTTGCTCTTTCCGAATTACACGCAGTTAGAAAATGTATACCAAAATGTCCATGCCAGGTTTTTATTTTTGCAAAATGTACGAAGGTTTGACACAGAAAAATGTCTCATGATGCTTTACGATAAGATTGGGCACTTGTAATTTATTTGAATTCTTAATGTAATGTGTATCCGGATTGTAGCTTGGAACTTGGAATGTAAGGTGTTGTATAATATATTACTTTACTCTGTGTTTAAGCAGCGTTTATGATTGCGTAAGTGCGTACTTACGTGCGCGCGCGCGCGTGCTTGTGTGTGTGTGCGTGTGTATGCGAGTGTGCGTGCGCGCGCGCGTGTTTGTGTGTGTGTGTGTGTGTCTGTGTGTGTGTGTTTGTGTGTGTGTGTGTGCGCGCGTGTGCGTGCGTGTGCGTGCGTGTGTGTGCGTGTGTGTGCGTCTGTGTGCGTGTGTGCGTGCGTGTGCGTGCGTGTGCGTGCGTGTGAGTACGTGTGTGTGTGTGCGCGTGTGTATGCGTGTGCGTGCGTGTGTGTGCGCGTGTGTATGCGTGTGTGCTTGTGTGTGTGTGTGTGTGTGTGTGTGTGTGTGCGTGCGCGTGTGCGTGCGTGTGCGTGCGTGTGTGTGCGTGTGTGTGCGTCTGTGTGCGTGTGTGTGCGTGCGTGTGCGTGCGTGTGCGTGCGTGTGAGTACGTGTGTGTGTGTGCGCGTGTGTATGCGTGTGCGTGCGTGTGTGTGTATGTGTGTGTGCGTGTGCGTGCGTGTGTGTGTGCGTGCGTGTGCGTGCGTGTGCGTGCGTGTGAGTACGTGTGTGTGTGTGTGTGTGTTCGTGTGTATGCGTGTGTGTTCGTGTGTGTGTGTGTGTGTGTGTGTGTTGTGGGTGTGCTTGTGCGTGTGCGTGTGCGTATGCGTGTGCGTGCGCGCGCGCGCTGTGTGTGTGTGTGTGTGTGTGCCATATTCATTTGCGTGATTTCGTAAAAAATAACTGGTTAAATTTTCCATAAAAATTACACCAACAAATGAGATGTTTATTGAAGTTACGGTCTGCATTCGCTAAGCAAAAATAAAGCAGGTAAAAAAAACACAGAATTACTTGCGTTAGGTAAAATTAAAAAATATGAAATCAGCAAGTAGTTTTTAACATAAAAAAATAAACTCTTCCATAGCAACGACACAGTGAACATGAAGTTTTCATGAATATCGTTATCCCACGCAAGTACGCAGCTGAACATAGGCCACGCCCACAGATTGTCAAAAAGTACTATCCCGAACCACCTACATCCATTGACTCACTGTGTTTATTTGTATATTTAATTTTTATAAGAATGAAGTGAAAAATCATGGATACTTGTAGCCTGTAGCCAAGTTTAAACGAAGAAGGCTACAGTTGCGTTATAAGCTATGAAGAATAAGAAGGAATACCTCACAATCTGTAAGTAGCTATCTATACTCTTCAGACCAGAATATAACAGTGCAAGTACCGCTATTTGACGTTAGAAATAGGTAAGAGTTTGGTACGTGCTTTGTGGCATTCCTTGGTGGAAGCCTATGTTCAGCAGTGGACTTCTCAAGGGCTGTAATGACGACGACGATGATGATGATGATGTGGTGTCTATGCAGACGGATTTCCAGGTAGAAAAGAAGTCCTAGAGCGTCTTTCATAAGTGTTACTTCGTCTAGTAGAAGAGTCGCCCTACTCTGTGCTTGCTAGTACGAGGTAGCCACTTTTCGTCTCCATAGTTTGTCTATTTCTCGAGTTACTTGGCCAATACATCGCTGATCTGTGAGGCTACGTCAGTTACTTTTGTTCTTCTGTGGATATCCTCCTTACGGATTATAACGCGAAGAGAAACCACCAAGCATTGTCTTCTACATATCTCGCTGAGAGACTGAGCTTCCTCACCATTAAGTACAGTTGTGATGATTTCGTTTGTCACAATTGTCATTTCTATTAGCAATGACACACACTGGTTTAACACTTTTTTTTGTTTCTAGGGTATACAGATAGAAATTTTATTGTGATACATATTTACGTATTTGTACACTTATGTACGGATATAATTATCTATCTCGTTCATTACCAAATTTTGATTGGACAATGGTAAGTTAAAACAACTTTTGGGGCTTTATGTTTGTGCATGCACATACGGCACTACTAAAAGCCCTGCGTATTACAGCCTATTAAGTCCACGCTAAACTTGCCTCATAAGGGGGACACTTGGCATAGTCGCCACGCTTGGCATATTTTTTTTCAGCTGTTTTAAGGAAGATGCTGCTCATTTCCTGGTTTAATTTTCCTCTGCCGCATCATGCGACACCCACGGGACGATAAAGGGTAGTGAATATTCATACACCACCACTACTACACTGTAATCTATGGTGGAGGCCTATGTACAAGAGTGGACTGTTATTTTTAAGGCAGCAATTTGAAACCCTGCGTATAATATAAAATATTAGACAGTACTTGGAATTGAAGACCGTATGGGAAAATGATCAGAAAAATATTATGATAATAGAGATAAAAACAATAGCGTAAATAACTTAAATGCAAGCATTCTTATTAGTATTAGATGTAAGATGACACGACATAAAGCGCCGGTGGTCTTAGCTCCGTAGAAAGCTTCCGATAAATGAAAAACGTGTGTTGAATGTATTATGACTACTTGACCGAAAAATTTCTTTAATTATTCCGGAAGTTGTCTTTAATATATTAGGCTCTTTGCATAGCGAAACGTACGACTATAATTTTTTGTATATAAATATAAAGAATAATCTTTGAATCTTTGAATATTTTTTGAATATATGATATAAAGCAGATACTATGCTTTCTACTTTTAGGTTATTCATACTTATTATTTAATTGTTAATTTAAATTTTTCATACATGTAATTTCAGGCAATGGCAGAGAATCCATCAACCCCTTTTGATCCGTGGGTATAAGGGTCGAGTATGGGAAATACAGGTAAAATCCTAATTTCTTCATTTCCGCCAGTTGGCGTTACAAGCCAGATATAAAATACTTAGACCGGCAATATAGGAAGTATTTAGCTAGAATAGAATCTCAACTAGTCCTTTTTTCGAGATAATTACCTATGCTCCGTTGAAGCGTTAGGGTTGTTACATTGTTGTCAAATTGAAAAAGTTTTCTTACATTTATTAAAATCAAGGAAGTTTTATCAGGAAGTAAGGAATACGAAAAAAGATATATCAACCCATGACACAAATACTGGAGGACAACAGTGGAAATCTGGTTACTAGGAGCGCAGATATTTTGTCCATGTGGCGAGACTACTTCCATAATTTGTTTAATTTTCGACTTCCTAAAGGATCAATTAACCGGGTAATAGAAGACAGCAACGACGAGGCACCACCACCGCTATTTGAAGAGGTCCGAATAGCAATTATGATTCTCAAAAATAATAAAACTCCTGGCATTGATAGCGTACCGTCAGAGTTTTGGAAGTACAGTGGAGGAGTAGTACAGTCTAAGCTGTACATATGAACTTCTGGTAAAGTATTGGATTGGGAAAAGATAGCCAATAGGTGGGAATACAGGAGTCATCTATCTAATATACAAAATAGGTGAGGAGGTGAAATATACAAAAATTACAGTACAGTATCAGATTTTCCAACTCAAACAACTCATGGAATACGCACAGAATACCCATACGTTTTTTAGAAAGCTTATGATAGTACTAATAGAGGCGCGATGTATAATATCTTAAAGGAGTTTAAATCCCGACAAAACTCGCTTAGATATTTGAAGTGACCTCCTGCCAGAGCAACATGCGAGTTAAGATAGGTGAAAAGCCCACCGATGACTTTGCGGCTATTACCAGACTAAAAAAGAGCGACGTCCTATCGCCCATGCATTCTTATTTAGTACGGAAGTACGTCCTTACTCTAAATTGAGGACTGGAACTGAATGAAAGGCACAGGGTGATAGGATATGCTGACAATCTTGCCCTGTTAGGGGAAAGAAGCGAAGAGATTGCAGAAACCACCAGGATCTTGGAAGCGGAAGCAAGAAAGGTTGTACTTAAAATAATCCACGAAAAAAAAAACAGAGTATCTTTGCGTGGGAGATACATAGTATAGGGGAGTGGCCAAATTTAAGTATCTTGGCTACAATATTACGGAAATTAACACCAAAGAGGAGAAAATTGAATAAAGTAGAACTTAAGTCTATAGAAAGAATGCAGGAAACAGAGTGAATCTTCTTCATTCTATTGTGGAAGGTCAGAATGTGCGCTGTGTTAGTCACAAACTTAATCTTTGATATATAAGGTAGTGAAAGTTAGGTGTGGTAGAAGAAACAAGAGAATAAAATTAATGCGGTTAATTAGAAGTATTTTATACGTTAAAAAAGAGTGACTAAATGGAAAGGTGAGAAATTGTGTGATAAGTGAAAAGTGTGGTTTGAAAGTGGCCTTGCCGTTTCTAAGGTGCTATTTTTATCTCGTATAGACTAACATCCGAAATATCATTGGAATAGTGTCGGACGAAACTTTTTATTCGATCGTTACTCACACTTGCTTGTAGCTCCAAAAATGGCATGTACAGCTGACGGTAGAACCTTTCAGTCTCACTCAAAATCAGAGACGTCCCAAAAAACGCTACCATAGTAGGTCTTCAACTTCGACAGTCGCATCATCATTTCTGCCAAAAATTTAGGAGCCTTGGTTTGACTCAATCGCTTCTTCAATACGCGCTGTAATAAGTACCTCTTAGTAGCTTCTTAAATACGAGCTGTATTAAAATTATTGTGTAAGTCTCGTCGCTTGCATTGAGATTTGTATGCTTTCATATATCTTGATTATATTTCAAATATGGCTCTAGAAAATGGTCATTAGATGTTAATATAAAGTAAGACTCAAGAAAAGATTTATACACCTCAAGAGTTTACAGTTTGGCCCCAATACGTGTTGGCAAATTTCACATATCATCGAAAAGCAACTCCATTTGCAGTCTAACAGTCATGATATTAAGAGATTAATTCGAGAGTTTTTGGGGTAATTTTGCGACGTGCCTTTCGAACTTAGATCCAAACGCATGGACAAAGTAAGCTTATAGAAGTAGATTTCGATTTTGATATAGATATATACTAAGTGGGAGTCTGAGCGACAGTTTTTTTTTTGTGACGTGACAAATCACAAAACGTGTGTTGAATATATTCATTGCAACTAACATATTTTCGTAGTTCAAAAGTCTGAGTTCAAGAGTCCATTAAACTTCTTCTCTCGACCGAAAAACTTTGAATTATAAAATATTTTGGGAAAATTTTATGTGTAGTGTACGAGTGTGTAGAATAAGTTGTATGTTGTAGACTAGTCGTGTTACATAACAGATAACGAATGTTTGGATATACATATTTCGTACATATATACATATTACACACATACACACACACACACACACTCATATATATATATACGAGCATACATATTACACATACACACACACACACACTCATATATATATATATATATATATATATATTGGGAAATATATATATGAAAAACAAGATATATACAACAAGTGGGGACAACTGTGTTTATCCAAATATCCTGTACAATTTATAATTTTCGAGACCTGAAGCAGTGATCAAAAGTGCCTTGGTGTATATCGTTAAATAAAAAGTAAAGAGTTCAAGCTTATATATCACACACTTTATAAAAGCAGGTTTTCTTGTTTTCTTTCACTTGATAAATCAGCACTTAAAACTAATATGAAGCTACACACAGCTGTCATAATGACGAAAAAAATTTCAATAGCTTTATTTACTGTTTTTGAACTTTTCATACGTAATTCCTGTGGTCTTACTTGAAGCAATCATGGCATCCATGTCTTTTTTTGACACCAGGGCGGTGTCACTTACGAACGAAGTGCATATTTGACAAATTACATGGAGGAGAAGTTAATTTGTTGGGAAAATGTAAGAGTTACTGTTTTATTTTTGTAATATTACATTAATTCGATTAGAAATGAATAATTAAACAACAGTATTCCAAAAAGTATAAAACTAAAACAGAGAGTTAAAACATGTAAAATAATTGAAGAGCAAACAACTGAGGCATTGTTTTGTGGAGTTACGAGTATATAGTACTCTAGATAGGTACCGATAATTTTTTATTAAAATGTAACTTCTCTAGAATAAGACATTGTGTAACAAAAAACTCAAACTCACTTTCAACTAGCGATGTTTGCTGAGCAAAAGATTATCAACCATCATAATGTGAGAAGTGAAAACAGTGTTAAATATTTATTTGAAAATTCTTTGTTATTTTTTCCGGGCGGGGAAAGCATAGCGATTTTAGCGCATACAGCTTAACGTGAACAAAATGTGTTTTTTTAAATTTAATTGGTTTAAAGCGTTTTGTATTTGAATTATTCATACGTGAATTATTCATATGTGTATGTTTACTTTATTTTACCTGCTTTAAATTTTTGGGCACGTTTTTGGCACAGTACCATTGTAATGATATAATAAGTTTTATTTTTCTCTATTTATAATGAATACATTTTAGAATAGGTACTTTAATTTTCGAGGTTCACGTATCAATATAACGATTGTCTTCTTCGTCTCGCAAGGACAGTAAAATCAATACTTATTATTTTTACATTATATCTTTGCAAGAAAATAAGTTAGAAATCATAAGTCGCATTGGGATGCGCAATTAGTTGATTCCTAAAGAGAGCAATAATTGTACCTTAAATGGCTTGGCAGAATAAATGGAGATGAGATCCTTGGAAGTTAATAAATGATCGCAATTCCAGCGTTTTATTTTATTTACTCACTTTGCTAAATCTCAATTTGGAAAGCTAATGTTTTCTTTCTTAGGGTTTAATGCCACATGAATTATTTATTTGATTTATTTTCTAAAGTCTAAAATCATGTTTTACTTTAGCTAATGAGTTTTAACTCTAAGAACTATAAAGAAATACCTCATAGCCGGAACGTATACCAACTTATACTTAACTTATATTACTTTTGATCCTTATTTCTGATTATTATTATTATTCGCAGAAATTATTTTTTTATTTAACAAAACTGAAGTGACACAGGAACCTGCAGTCCACCTAAAGGTGAGTGGCTATTGTAGTCGATGGAAACCTGCAGCTAATTTTACACAAAAAAGTCTCCAGATGCGTTATTACATCTCGGGACTAACTGCAATTTGGCGGCAGATATAAAAACGTGATTTCCATGTTCTATCCACTTTTCACAATTTAGATATCGAGACTTTTGATGGGTATTCACTATTCATCTTATTTGTCGACATTCTACACGTTTGAAATTAACAGTGTGCTACTTTGTTTTTTTCTTTTCTATCTATCTATCTAAAGGACTATGGTGAATAGTTTGCATGCGGTAATCCAGAAGACAAAACTTAATTGGTTTTAATAACGATAAGACAGTGTAGCGATATACCGTCTTGTAAGTCGGTGTGAAGTAGTATCAAAGATGCGAGACTTCTGATATAGTAATCGTCAATCTACTCGTCAAGGGTGACGATAACGGCAAATTTCTCAAAGAATAGGTCCATTATTAGCAGAAAACTAAAAAGAAGAATAAATTGATGATGATATATCACTAGAATTCCTAATTTCAAACGTCAAATACCCAGACCAGAAAGTGTGTAAGAAATTATTTTATCATACAGTCAAAAGGATTTTAAAGTTAGAAATTATTATATCTAGAATATATTTAAAAAAGCAACGCGCTTTAAAAGATATATCTCAGGGCGGAGCGTTGGCGATCTACACAATTCCTCGAAATATTTTATTCCTTAGACATGCATGTTTCAGATTTAAATATATTGATGTCGGCGGGAACCACACCTGTGTGCTCGCGTACTGTGACATTCACTGCAAGCACTTAGTACCTGACTGTGGTAGACTAAGGCGTAAACTTACATTAAGTAATTGTGATATCTGTTGTTATAATTACAAAGTTTTTTAAAAAGTAACAAAATTTCTTCTTCTTTTGTAGGATAAGAGTAACAAACGACCATTAGAATATCTACAGGAGACTTCACATCTACAGAAAAAAGGTTTTCAGAAAACTAAGCATAGAAAAGGCCACAGAAGTTTCAGTCATCACTGAGACTTGAAAATGACATTTCTTTAATTGGAGTATTAATCGAACAAACAATTGATTTGATGATAAGTGGATGCAGTGGGCTATGGCCCAAGGAACCTACATCTATAATCGTTAAAATCAAAATGCAGATGCTGTCACTCCTGAGCACTAAGATGCATCGTGACCAAAACAGGTTCACGTCACTCCTTAAAGCCAGAACAGTGAGTACATTGCTTCTTGGTAACAGAAACCTCTAGGTAGTATAAAACAAAGTCGCTTCCCGTCGTCTATACGCTTAGGTTTTTTCAACTACACAAAGGGTTTTAATGTGGTTTTCATCAACAGAAAGGATAAATCAAGAGGAAGGTTTATATGTATGATACATTTATAAGTGTCCAAAATTCACCGGTGCGAA